>JAQFVV010012520.1:2763733-3363733 GCA_028023455.1 Epiperipatus broadwayi | reverse complement strand
TTGATAATATTACAATTTAAAAGCCCACCCCCCTTTAGAAGTTTCCCGAATTATATTCTTTAAATATCAGACTCCCTAAAACTTCACTTCCTTGTTTTCCTAAGTGCAAACCATCTTTACTATACAACTCCCTCTTTCCAATAAACCAATCCCATACATCCACAAACACAACATTATTTCTCACACACAATTTTTTCACTCTCTCATTTATAGAACATGCCCTATCTAACAAATGAATCTTATCAAATCTTGGTAACAGTCCCACTACTCCTACTCTTCCTTTAATCTCTCTCAAATTCCTAATCAATTCTTCGTACTCATCCATTACTTTCTCTGATGGCTCTAACAAATTATTAGTCCCTACCATTACATATACATCTCTACTACTTTGCTTTCTTACTTTATCTGTCACATCCCTAATTTTTGCTCCAGGCAAACATACTCTAACAGGTAGAAAAGCATGGTCAGTGGCTCTCTCATGCTCAACGAAAACTGAATTGCTTCAAGCTTTGTTTAGTTCTGTTATAGAGGTATCTATAGCTACTCTGGTGGCAATGTTAGTTTTAGTTTCTCCATAATATGTTGCCATGCAATTTATTTGGGGGCAGGTGATTTTGTATACAACTTGAGGGGTGAGTTCGGGTTTGATCCTGTCTTTGGTGTTATTTGATAAGTCTATTGGTGTTAGGAGGTAAACGGAAAGTGACTTCAAAGTCACTTGATAGTTTATTAATAAGGCTTTTGGCTGTTGAGTGGATATATGGAATTAGGATTCTCGGTTTGCTTTCTTTCTTGTAATTATGGTTTATTTTATAAAAGAATTTATTAACTTTTCTGTTAATGGATGATTGAGTGTGTCCTATTTTTCTTAAATCTGTCATATAATTAATAATTCCAGAAATTAGGAATAAAAAAAGTGTAGATAAATTTAATACCACTTAACAATAATCTGAAGTGTGTACTGAATCCCTTATAAAATTACAAATTAATTTTTAAAATATTTTTTTGGTTAAAATTGTTTGCAATTTCTAAAAAAAAATTGCATAGCATTGGGAATGTTGAATGCAAATTTTCAATTAGATCAGAACTGGTAAGTGAATGAAATATGAGTTATACAGATATATAGACAAAAAAACCATCCAAGTTAAATAAAAACATAAAAAAGATTGCTTCTTTAATACTTAATAGCCTATTATTTTATAACTACAGTCTACTTTTTTAAAAAAAATGACAACTCTACACTGATTCAACATCTATTTTGCATTCTTTAGGATGTTTATTTTTAATTCTAAATGTAACATTAAAAGCAGTGACTTTAACATATTTTTCTTTGTATTCCTTTTTTATTATATTAATAAAAATTATTTTAAAATTAAAAGCAATTTCAAAAAAATATAAGAAGTTCAATATATTGTATGTATGTAAGTGCATAAATTGTTTACCCATTTATTATTAAAAATACATATACTGAATTAATTTTTAAATTAAAACATTGCAAGTGGATGTACAGTTATATAATAATCACAGTTAATTTATATTTTATTTACAATTATTTAAATATACCTTTATCCTGATTATTGATGGACTTTTACAAAAGGATTTGCCAAAGTGATCATCATCAATTTGTATCCACAATTTTGATTTATAATTGCTTATTTACTATTACATTATTAAAATAAATGTTGATTGTTTTGTAAGATTGGTGATATTATAAGATAGTGAAATCATTAAAGCTACATCAACTAAAAATAAAATGGTATCATCCATGCTGAAAAAATGTAGATTATATTATAGTTTATTCATTATACAATATTATATTTTCATTATAAAATGCTGGAACAATAAAATTAAGAATGCAAAAAAGTTCTTTAATGAAAATAAAATTATTTGTCTTAAAGAGGACAAAGGCAATCGCTTCGTAATAATGGATGAAGAAGAATATAAAGAGAAGATGAGAATACAAATTCAAAAATTAGGCTTTGAGTTGTCAGCTGAAGTTAATAATAGAATGAACAGAGAAAAAATTATTTCTTTAATCCTACGCAAGCATAAAAATAAAGGAATAAATCAAGCTGAATATTATAGAATATATCCATCTGCCACATCACAACCATGGATGTTTGCAAATGCTAAAATGCATAAACAAGGGACTCCATTAAGACTAATGCTTGACTTTGGAGGTGTACATTATGCAAACACAGCAAAATTAATAAATTCATGGTTAATAGACTTAATAGGATTTGGCAAATATACTATAAAATCTTCTTTCGAGTTTGTGGACTTAATTAAAAATGCAGCCATCGATGACAGTTTCAATATAGCAGCCATAGATATATCTGAACTCTATGGATCGATTAATAGAAAAGGTTCAATCAGGATAATTAAAGAAGAGCTTCAAAATAATCACTGTCCTGAACAGAAGATAGAATTTATCATTGACTTCATGAAATGGTTAGATGATAATATATTTGCGACATTTGAAAATAGGTGGTATAGGATGAATAATGGATGGCCGATGGGACTGCCCATGAGTGGCATTGTATCTAGTGTTGTAATCGGTTATTTTGAAAACCAGATTATATCGAAGTTCCAGGAACAAACACATGGAATAATTTATTGTAGGTATGTAGATGACATTTTCATCGCAGCACCTAAACTAATAATAAAAGCCATTCACGATGAACTGCAGGCACATACCAACTTGATATTTAACTGCACTGAAGAGAGTGAGCTTAATACAATTAATTATTTGGACCTAATAATAAAAAGAACGCACAGATGCATTAATTACAACATGAAAGTAAAACCATTAAACATTAGAGAATACATCCATACTAAATCGAAAACCCCGAGAGCCCACAAATTAGCAGGGCTTTCTGCCTTTTCGTTCAGGAATTACCATTTATGCAAATATAAAGAAGAAAGAAGAATAAATATTAACCAATATGTTAATGATCTTATGAAGGTTGGTTATGATTTAGTAACCATCAACAAAAGAATCAAAACATTTTATGAAAACATAACCAAACCTAGCAGGGACAAAAAACAACACATATGTCTGCCATACATTCCTAATATTGCAAGAAAACTAGTCAAAAAATTGCAGAATGAATTCACAGTAGGTTTTCGAACCCCTCCTAACACCAATAGAATTTTGAACAATTCTAAGGACAAAATTGACCTACAATCAACACCACATGTGGTGTACAAGTTGGCATGCCCTCAGGCAAACTGCGGTGCAGTGTACTATGGTGAGACTCGGGCCACAATAAACAATAGAGTGGCTCAGCACAAATACTTATACAAAAGAGTATTAAGAAGAAACGAAGGCAGCTCAGTATTTGTGGACCACCAAAAAGAGGCTAATCACGAATTTGAACCTGCAAATGCTAGAATAATTGCAACTGAAAGAAATGACATCAAAAGGAAGGTTAAAGAAGCATGGTATATATCAAGAGATTTGAAAGCAATAAACAGGAGAGATACATGCTTTTCCATTTCAAAGAGATGGACAATATAAATAAGCTTGCATGGATTTGCATAAATTACTATGTTAGAAGGCTATGAATATGAGTTGTAAGCTCTGAAAGCGCTTAGCCTTAAGAAATATTAATATAATCGTTGAATTTAATTTCACTATATACGTTAAGCGTATTTAATATTACATAGTTATCAATAGTGAAGAAAAATCGGAAATTATAAAATTAAAATATGATTACTGTACTTTATCTAATTTTCATCCACTGACTTTACAGAACAATCAGTGCTTTCATTTATGATATATCCAAAGAAATGATTTTCCTTGTTAACAAATATTAAAAAAATGCCAGTTTCATTCAATACATCAAAAATATTTTTTGATTATAAGTATATTAAATTTTAATATGTATAAATTAGCTAAAATATATTGATTCAATCAATTTTACGCATTAAAATTTGCATGAATGTCATTTTGCCTACAGCAGAAATATGATAATTGTCATTGCAAAATACAGTTATTGTAAATGTAAGTTATTTTTGGAAAAAAAAAAGATACTATGCATTATGCAGCTACTAATCAACTTTATACGGATTAGCAAACATAAGTTTAAAGTATTATTTATTTGCACAATTTTAAATCAGATCTTGTAATTTGTTTTTGATATGTTTAAAATATAGTGCTTTTGTCATAAACATAAAAAATAGCAGCAAACAAAACAAAACATTTAACCCCTTATATTATTAAAACTACAACAATCAACTATATATTATATTTTTTTTATCAATTTTTATTTAATTTTGATTGCATTTATGTAAAATAAATAAACTCAAGAATTGCTGCTTAAAAAAAATAAAAGCATTGCAAAAAAAAAGTCAAAGTTTTATTAATTAGATATTAAATAATAATAGAATCTAAAATGTCCCAAAACTAAATTATAAAATGTACATTGTGTTAAGTTATTTTTTAAAAAAATATTTAAATTTACAGAGTAGTTATTTTTTTAATTTTTTTTTACATGTTTTATTTTAATACAATGAATTGGATTCAGGAAATATTCTCTGGATACATAAGAAATGATCGACCAACAAAGAATATACATATAATTTTAAAAAGTTATAGGTAATGAAATGTTTTATACAGTATATTTATCCATAGATTAGTACTTTTGTATATATAATAATATGCTTAATAAAATCTTTACTCATTAAGTAACACATTTTTTTAATTGCGTGTTTATATATTAGATGTGATATGTTGAGCTATTTCATGAGTGAATGTTGAATGTATAGAAAATTTTAAACTTTATTTAAACTTCTCAAATACAAACAACTTGTTTGATATATTTTGAATTTAAAGTAACAAATTAATTCCCCCCCACATACATCCATAGAGAAGCATTATACCCCCACCTCCATAGAGACTCATTATAACTGCTAATTTTTTTATGCAAGGTTTTGGTTTCCTAGACATTTTGAGGAATCAATCAAACTCTCTATCCAAGGTCAGATAGATAATGTTTATATTTAGAGTCAATCTTTATTCTGGACATTGTCAAGTAATTATAAATAAATAATCTAATATAACTGGATTATTTTAATGATAAATAGATTATATAGTTCTTAATATAAATGAATATGTTAAGATATCTACACAATACTTGCACTTCTGACTCTTTGGGCTTAAAATAATAAGAAAGCTGATGTGGTCTGCACAAGTCCTTAGGCTCACTTTGAGACTTTCAGCAGTGAACAATACTAAGTAAAACTTCATCTTCTACCATAATCAAATCTTACTTCTTGCTTGATTCAGTCAGCACCTTCAGTAGTGAATGATAAGAGTGTCCTTACATGTGTCCAGTTATGGCTTTTATGTTCTACATTTCCCAGGTTAACGTCTACTATGCTGTGCTGAGGCTACTGAAATGCTCCACATGTGATAGGTAGTGGAATGGCCTTTAGATATTAAGTTCAAATGTGAATACAGATAATCAGTGCCTGTCTAAGAGCTTCTGCTGCATTGCAGAATAGGATATGTTGGATCATCAAAGTTAGATTTTTCTGTCCCACTCTTTTCATTCTGAAATCACTTGTTATTGTATGGCCCAGTTGAAACTGTATGTTTATGCAACAATATTTCCATCCTTTAATTACCTTTTGACTCCAATTCCCTTTTTAATGTCTCAAACCACTGGAGTTAAAAAAATTAACAAAGGGGATAGGCTTAGTAGGCTGACAGTCCTTAGTTGTGATTTTTGCTTGAGCCAATACAATCACTAATGAATCAGTTTGGAATTCTATTTCAGTGAGACAGAAATTTCAGCTGCTAAAGATTTTATGTTTATGCAACTCTATTTACAGATTCCCTATCTACCATAGAAGTGGAAAGGTCTAGAAAATATGATTCAAAAATGAGCTCTCTCACATAATCTGGCTAGTTTGTCGCATCTGATGGATTGCTCATTTCATTGATAGAAATATAACAATAGTATGAATAAATATCAATAGTAGTGATAAAGCAGGTGGTAGTAGTATTAAAGGTAAGTATTATAAATCTAATCTTTTTTCCTAAATATTGGTACATGTAAATTTTACTTGATATAAATTCTTCATGATCACAATGAAGGACTGTAGAGGTGACTAAGGTGATACCAAGATTTAATTTGATATAGCTTCTCTTAATTAAACTGATCTCCCAGAGAAAGAAAACTTAATACAGCAGATGGTTGGATACAAGTGATTTTTGAAAAACAGATTAGTCAGTAAAAAGAAAGTGGATGGTGTTGAATTTGCTGCAGTCTAAATATCTTCTATTGTTGAAATTCTTTATATCAATGAAAGCTCAGTGGTGCTGAATTTACCTTGCACAAAAGAAAAGCTTTTATTCCTTGTTGGACATTATTATTACAACAATATCATTAAAAGATTGAAAATTTTCTTCTTTAAGACTTTAATGCGTGTATTGGTACAAATAATAGACTTTGGCCAAAAGTTACTGGAAATAATGATATTGGTATTGTAAATTCAAATAGTTTGTAATTATTGAATTTATGCACAATACATAAATTGACTATCACAAACATTTTGTTTAGCACAAGATGGAAGCATCCACACTTGAAAACATATTATTTAAGAAATTACATTATAATTAAGGGTCAGAAAACAAGAAAAGTTAGGTCAGAAAACAAGAAAAGTTAATTTACCAAGGCTTCGATAAGCACAGATTGTTGGACAGATCACAGCATGTGATGCTCCAATATTAAAATGATAGCTGCATTAAAAAAATATTCCAATCATAATGACAAAAAAATTGAAGCTCTTTCTTCAGAAGAATCTACTGTATGTACTAAATTTCAACAACTATTAACATTAAAAATACTAATTTGGATATTCAAGTTTGTCCTACTATTGAAACATAGAATCTTTTTAATGAGGATGTTATGGATCTATTCTTGGTTTCACTAAAAAAAAAATCATGATTGGTTTTCTGACATTATTATTAGTGATTTCATTAAAAAGAAGTATGGTATTTTTTGTTTGGCAGAATAATGGTTTAAATGTGGTACTTCATAATAATAATCTGAAAGAAGGATTCAGCAATTGACAAAAAGGCATTAAACTGTTTGGTGGATTAAAACTGTTCTAAAGAAGATATATATGTTCATTGATTGGGGTTATTCTACATATTTCTTTGATGCATTGAAATAAATATATGGACCTGAGAAATGGTATCACAATCCTATTAAATCCAGCAATGACGTTGTTTTAAATAATGATAATGATATTTTGAATAGATGGAAGGAGTATTTTGACAATTTTTTGAATAATACAAGAATTGAGATGATGACTTTTAATGATAAAACCATTTACCTACTCATTTAGATATGGACAAAAATATCCATCTTAGTGAAATCAAAATAGTTCTTTGTATTTTTAAAAATGAAATAATTGCAGGCAGTGATAAAATACCAGGAGAAATTTTAAAATATAGTGGTGATATGTTAACAAATTTTGGAATGTTTAAGAAATATATGGGCCCATCAAATTGTGCCATTTGATTTTAAAGATGTTTTTATAACTAAATTTTTAATAACAAAGGAAATAAATAAAATTTCAATACTTATCATGGAATGTCATCATTATTCATTACAGCAAAGGCATTTTTAACAATTTTATTGAATAAGTTACTTCCTGTTATAGATTGTTTATTAAAGACTCGGTGTGGTTTTAGAGAATCAAGAAGCACTATAGATAGTTTTTGCTGTCAAGCAAATGCATTAAGTGTTAGGAACAAAGAAGTGATTTATATATTACTTTTACTGATTTGGTTAATAGGGCAGGTTAATGACATTGTATGAAATTAGTTGATTGTCCACCAAAATTTATTCATATTATACAGCTTTTAGATGATGAAATGAGAGGAAGTGTTATTACTAGAGGTGGAAAAATCTGAAGTATTTGAAATGAAAATTTTACTGGTGTTTGAATCAATTAAAAGTTAAAACAATTTTTTTCTTCTTCTTCAGTGTCTCAATTTACAGTATGCTGATAATTGTGCTATTTTTATCAGTTGAAAAGACAATTTATAGAATGTTTCAAATACAACCCATAAAGACTAATTTATTAATTAATGTTCAAATAAACTCAAGTTGTTTATCAGTCAGTGATGTATGAAAAATCCTCAGCAACTTCTAATTTAGATGGTTATCAACCTGAAAATACAAACCAGTATAAATATCTTGAGTTTTATTTTTTTTCTATGTGTCATAGCATCAGCCGGGAAGCGAACCCGCTAACCCGGGACAACTGCTTGTAAAGCAGCTGACGCTGACCTCTCGACCACCAATGCTTGACAAATATCTTTTATAGGCAGAAAGATAGACTTAAATGTTGACATATAACAGTGACTCCAATGTGCTGCTGCTGCTGTTTTTAACAAGTTAAAATATAGCATATTTTATCACTGAGATATAACTATTATAATAAATTTAGCTGTATATAGAGCTGTTTTGCCTAATTTGTTATATGGAAATGAAACTTGGACATTCTAATGGAACAATATAAAGGCATTAGAAAAGTTTTATTTAAGGTTGTTCTATAAAATTAAAAAAAAAAAAGCCAAAATCATAAAAACAATCGATGTTCTTTAATTTGCTGAATGTGATGTAAAATCACGATCTTTGTTGAATTGAACATAAAAAAAATGAATGAACAATGCAAGACTTCCCAAAAGATATTTTATAATAAACTTGAGTATAGTTCTGATGTGAGAGATAGACCATCTACATTATAAGAATTATTACAAAGACATTCAAAAGAAGAACAATGACAATTGTTTCTGCTGTGAAGATATGTCAGAAAATAGAATTGGAGAGCTACAATTGTTCAAGCATTTAAAAAAGAAGTTTTATACTGAAGAGATTATATAACAACATAAAATATCAAGTAAATAGAAAAAAGGACCAGCATGTTCTATAGGTGGACATACTTGTGGTTCACAGATTCGTTTACATAGTCATCACAAAACTCATTTGTAGAATAGTTTTTACTTTTTGGAATTAGAATGATTCTACTTTGTTAAGATTGGCTGTTTATTAGTATTATTACTATTTAATTAATCATCTGCTTTCTTATTCATGAAATCTCAGAATAGAATCTATTATATGAACTCATTATTTAATTCATTACTAATTCTGAGCTAACAAGCTTGTAAGAGAAGTTTAATATAGTTTATATACACTAAATGCTTTTAAAGTTCTTAGACTTTATATTCATAGCTGAGTACAGTCAATAATAATGAGGAGGTGTCACTATATAATGTTTAAGTACATGTATATTGTCTATACTGAACGGAATGTAATTAGAAGATTTGAACTCAGACTTTCAAGCTCCTTATAGCTATCCACTCTATCTTATGAAAAAAATAAATGATCTCTAATATATATATATTTCATGCTGACTCAGCAATCATACGTTGGTCCAAATCATCATCTCCCACATATACATATAATCAGTGCTCAGTTTAAGATAGTAAATCTTTAAACTTTAATGAACAGGCTTCAATCTTCTCCACCCTCTGACTCTTCAGCCATCCGTATCAAGGGCTTTCAGCATTCCATCATCAAATTTTCAATGATATGGATATCTGAAGAGTTGGAGGGTGGAGGAGATTGAAGCCTGTCCATTAAAGTTTGAATATTTGCTATCTTAATATAAACTGAGCACCAATTATCTGTATGTGTGGGAGATGATGATCTGGATTAACTGATGAGTGTTGGTTCAGCACAAAATACATATACTGGAGATCTTTTTTTCCCACATGTATGTGGTCTTGTCGATCAGTTGTATAAGATGGAGTGGATAACTGTAGGGAAGTTGAAAGTCTGAGTTCAAATTCCTTCTATTTTCATTACTATATTAAATAGTTAAATGAGCACAGACTTTCACACCACCCACCGCTCCATCTCATATCACTGATACACTTGAACACATACATGCCATATGTATTTCATGCCAAACCAGCAATCATCAGTCGGTGTAGATCATCATCTCCACACATACATGTGTATCAGTGATATGAGATGGCTTGTTGAGTGGTGTGAAAGTCTGTGCTCATATACCCTATATATTACATATATTCATATAGGTATATAATAAGCCTGTATTTCAGTTACAAATAATCAAAATAAAAGTAAATAAATTTCCACCAACATGAAAAATAATTCTAATAGTCATATGAAATTTTAAAATTATATATAACGAATGAAGCAAAACAACAAACGCTTTAAAATCAAATGTTTATCCATCTGAAAATCATTAAAAGCAAAAAAAATAGGATTCTTGATATACGAGATTTTTAATATAATCAGCGATATTACTGATTTTTGGATTTAATATAACCTTACGCATTGTTTGGAAGGTAAAAAATAGGGGGGGGGGGGCAGGAAATAATACATTTTAATATACAACGCACTAATTGCAGTATTTTTGATTTTTAACTAAATCAAAAAGGCATTTTTGATTTTTGTCATATCAGAATTATACTATAAAAACATATGAAACTTTCATTATTTGATTCGCTATTCTTTTCATATCAATTCTACATTACACGTGACGTATTTTGAAAAAGGACGAACGTTCTTATTCAATTAAACAAAACTAAAAAAAAAACATTCCTTGAGTAAAAATTATATTAATTCTGGTGTCTGACTGAAATAATAATTTTTTCTACTTCCTTATTTTCTTCATCTTTATTGAATTAAATACATTATGCACAGACTAATATAAAAATAACTTTTATTATTAAAAACTTCAAATATTTTAAGATAGGAAATGTTGCTGAACCATAAAAAAGTCATTATGCTGCTCAACCATAAAATAATCATTACTTTCATTTTTGACAAGAACAATAAAAATAGACTATAAATAATCGTAATTTAAAATATTTTCACACATATACATATATTTCCAAGTGCTATGCTCAGGCTTTCAATGGATTTTACTGATGGGGATAATGAAATGATCTTCAGATATGAAAGTCAATAGTGAATAATCCCCCTTCCCCCGTTGCCTCGTAAGATAAAATATTATTTCATCAAAGGCTATGCATTATTTTTTCCAATATAAAGTATTTTCTGCCTCCTTTTTTTTCTTCAGTTGCTTAAATTAGTATAAGAACTGGTCACTATGAGCCTCTCATTCTGTCAGTCATTTATCTATACCAATTGTATGGGATAGTGCTCTTTTAGTACGTGATCTCCACCATTTTGAATTTCAAATACGACCAAAAACGTTGTCTGACACATGTAAGTGATAAAAAAGTATGAAAAAGCAAAACATTTAGAACTCTGGTCATGTGACTAATTTGGGGGAAAAACCAACCCCAAAACAGGCAATATTACAACTCGCGTC
The DNA here is from genome assembly GCA_028023455.1 of Epiperipatus broadwayi. NCBI lineage: Eukaryota > Metazoa > Onychophora > Udeonychophora > Euonychophora > Peripatidae > Epiperipatus > Epiperipatus broadwayi. The sequence continues at coordinate 3,352,345 of JAQFVV010012520.1, read as the reverse complement.
ACGTGATTATAATATCAATTAAAAGCAACACATATAGAAATCAAAAATTTAGAACTAATTTGAAAAAAAAAAAAAGCCAAATGTAAAAAATTTAGAATCTGGTCAAACAAAATGATCTGAGATCACCTAGATGTGTCAGATGACGTTTTTGAAATTCAAAATGGTGGAGATCGCATACTAAAAGAGCACCCAATAGGATTGTATGTTCATGTAACCATCCTATAAGTAGATGATTAGTTTTCTGATTTCAATTTCTTATAATTTTTTTAGCTGAAGCCCTTAAAAATTATGAAAGCAATAATAGGAACAAACTAAGTAGGCTGACAGTCCTTAGTTGTGATTTTTGCTTAAGACAGTACTATCACTAATGAGTCTGTTTGGAACTGGATTAGTAAGAATTTTTGATGACGTAGATTTATATTAACAGAGCTGTATTTAGGAATCCCTGCCTACCACAGAAACAGATGAGGTCTAGATAATATATCCTGTCTTACATAATGCAGTTTGGTAGTTGTGCCAAGTAGTGGTAAAGCAGGAGGCAACAGTAATAATGGTATAGCAGAAAGCAACTGTAATACTGTTGATAAGTATTATAAATCTATTTTTTCCAACATAAGTCAATGGAATAGACTATTCAAAACCAGAATGGAGGACTGCATCAGTGGATAAGAAATTTTCAAGATTTAAGATCAATATAGCTGTTCTTTGTGAAATTTGTTTTCTGAAAAAAGTTTTTTTTGGAATGATAGATCAGTCAATAAAATAATAATGCATAGGGTTGTGTTTGCTGTGAAGTTTAATTTAATATCTTCTATTGATGGAATACCTCTTTGTATCAATAGTACTAGTATTCATTTTATTAGGGCCAATGCTCCAATCTTAGATTCAAAGAAAGAAAGTTTTCATTCCTTAGTAAATAACATTTTTACACCAATACTGTTAAAAGATCAAAATTTTATTTTTAGAGATTTTAATGCATGTGTTGATACAGATTAGAAAATTTTAATGAACAGTTGCTGGAAATAATGAAATTAGGCCAAAAATTCAAATGGTCTGTTGTTATTGAATTCTTGCACAACACATGAATTGATTAAAACAAATACTTTGTTTAGATAAAATAACTGCTATAAAAGAACATGTGTGCATCCATATTCAAAACAATGACATTTAAATGATTACATTATAATTAGGATTCAGAATACAAGAAAAGTTTATATTATATGAACACTTGCAAACACAGATTGCTTGACAGTTCATAGATTAGTACACTCAATATTAAAATGATAGATGCTTTAAAAATAAATTTTATTTCAATCAAATTCAATAAAATTGAGATTTGTTATGAGTTTGCAGTTAATTGTAAGAAGACCTTTAATTCTTCTTTAAGGCTTAATGAATCATGCAGGACAAATTTTTAATGCCCATTCCATTGTTCTTTGTCACTACAGCAGTTATTGTTGTATGATTATTCATATAGCATATAAACATGGATGAAATGCAACAGCCAGCATGGTGAATGCATTAAAATCAAGAAATAAAATGATCTTACTTTTCAGTTGCCTGATAGTTCTTAATTGCAATATCATCTGAGTTTTCTTGAAAGCAGAATGATCAGAATAAATGTGTGCAAATGAACTTTTTTTACATTTACAATAACTGACAAATCAAAACTAAATTATGACCCATATTTCTAGGAGACCGTAAAGTTATCTGGCAGTGGTTGATGGCTGAAACAGAGGGTGCTAAGAATTCTCTAAATGCAAACCTAGTCTGCCATTCAATGATAATCTTTTATTTAGGTACTTACAATATCACTCCATTTGGTGTTAACTAAAAAGAGTCCTTTAATTCTTCTTTGAGGCCTTAATGGAACCAAGCAGGGCAAATTCCTAATGTCCATGGCTTTGTTTTTGTAGCAGTTATTACTATATATGTTCCTTATTCCAGGAAACTATAAAGACATCAGAAAAGGCAATGATTAGTTATTGAAATGGAGGATGCAAAGAATTCAATGATTGCAAACGCAGGCTTCCATTCAATGGCAACTGTTTATTTAGGTAGTTATAACTGCAGATACACTTTCAAGTGAAGGAAAATTTGTATGAAATAGAAAAATTTTCTAATATTAAATGGGACATTGTTAGACTTTGTGAATTTAGAAGAAAAAATTAAGAGACGATTAAAAAAGAGGGCATGTACTTTATTACAAAGACACAAATATTGAAAAATAGGATTAATTAGAAATAAAAAATGGAAGAACAACATTGTGGAGATTGATGGTACCCATACAGAGTGGCAAGATTACTTATTCAACATAATGGAAGATACAAAATGCAGATAATTCAGATTTATGCCCTAACAAGTTCTCGCTGTGAAGAAATGGAGGATTTTTATGTGGATGTATAAAATATGAGTCTTGTCATGGAAGACTTTACTGCAAGAAATGGTAAATGATTGAAAGATGAAACTGGTTATGGTATTAGAAAATGAGAAAGGACACAGACTGGGAGTTTAACTATAAATTCATCTCTGAAGAAAAAAAACTATAAAGAAATGTTCATGAAAACATCTAAATGAAGGTGCAGCAGAATTGGATTATATTTTGACTAACAGAAAATATGTATTTCACCATTGTAATGTTCTTAATAGATTCAATATAGGAAATGATCATTGATTAATGAAATGAAAGATACATATTAATGCAAAACTAGAAAGTCAAAAAATATTAAGAAAAACAATATTCATGAACATTACAAATAATTTAAATTAGAATTTGCAAATTAGTTTAAAATATTAACAGATTTTGGTTCAAATTTGAGTGAACTTAATAGGAATACAATATTGTTAAGAGCTGCAACAAAGATAGTTGAGGCAAAAAGTAGCAATTTACCAATAAAATTTCTACTGCGACAAGAGAATATATGAAAAAAAAAAGATATATTGAACCTGATTGAAATCCGATTCAATGGTGTCATTACAAAAAAAAGAAATTTATTAAGCTTTTAATTTTCATTAAACGGAGAGTTTAAATTTTCATTATTATTTAAAAAGAATGCGTGCATCAAAACACACACGTTTATATGTAAAACGGATTTTTTAAAAAAATGTTTTTCATTTATTTTAAAATAGTTTTCATATACCGCCTGTTTTTAAATCCATTTGAATTAAAAACAAGCTGGCTAGCTAATTGCATTCCTGTTGCTTTTATTTTAATTATTGTAAACAATTTTGATAGCGGAGATTTGATTTTTATGTTGTTGTTTTCATTTCAATAAACCCTGGGTAGAATTCTTAGATAGATTGAGCGGGAGATTAATATTTGCCCTGCCTAAGGTGTAGAAATTGGACAACAAGTAAAGTGTTTCGCGGGAAATGGAGCAACGTATAAATAGCCCCGAAAATTTGGAGTGTCAGTTAATTCATTATTCGTAAATAGACAAGCTGTTTCTAAAGTAAAAATTTATATCAGCACGGACATTTAATTTCTTAAAGGACATCAGCTGTGATTAAATACTTTTGCCTGCAACAAAATGAAAAATTCTATACTTGTTACCACCACCCGAATGGCTTGCTAACTCCACAAAAGACGGATCCCTGACTTCCAAGTTTGCTCCAGTAATGCCTTGAACACCTAAAAGAAGCCGGAACCTCTTTACATCTACCTTGCTGCCTAAAGAACCTGAAAATGAACTTAAGTAAAAGTGCGCACTCTATGTGAACATTGCTTTTACCGAAAGGTAACTATTTTCGTTTTTATTCTTCCAAGGGTAAATTAATTCTCATTAAATCTCTGCTCAATCTAATCATAAATATGTATTCTTAAATCAATATAGCCTCATATTTAATATTTGCTCTAATTTCTAATATTTTGTAGTGTGTCTTGGAATCTTAGTTTTAAGATTCCAATTTGCTTTCAGTTTTGTTTATTGAAGAGTGATGAATGAGTTTTATATTTTATGCCTCGCTTTTGTAAATGCTTTAGCAGTCTTGTATATATATTTTTTTATGCTTACCTGTAATTATTTAGTATTCAATAATTAATTTTATACTCTATGTTTGCCCTCTTGCTAAACCTCCAAAAATCTTTTGGCTGACGACTTTATTGTCTAATTTTCCACAGGTGGAGATTTCGTTTCTAATATCTCTAAAAGCGGAAATTAGAATTGTGTTTTTCTTCGTAATTTTATAAGTCATCAGCAGGAAGATAAATTTTATCCTTTCTTAAATTACAGGTGAGCAATACTTTCGTTCTGCTAGAGTATTTAAACTTTTGATATTTCGTACTCATGTGCACTCTCTGATAGATTTCTTTTTGTAGTTATTATGTGTGCTTTAAATTTATCAGAGCGTGTACTCAGAATTTGTTTGTAAGTTTATTTTCTTTTCTTTATTTGCTGGGGCAGATGTAACTGTTTTTCTAATCATTTACTTGTCTCTTATTGGGACCATTAATTATTAATTTTAAAGTAATTTTCGCCAATCGTTTGGCTGGGATTCACCAGGTTTAATTGTTTCTTCGTTTCAATGATATTTTTCAGATGTTCTTGAGGTGGATCAATCACCGTTATTTTAAATGTAGTAATTGGTGCAGTTCATACCGATATAAGGACATTCGAGATCTGACCATGCTTAGATCTCGGAAAGCTCATCGGCACTGGGTTCTTTGATCTATTTCAGGGGCATATGGTTTAAATATCTGAAAGTGAAAACCAATGTTTAGGTGAATCCTCTGCTGAATGAAATTTGCTTCCTCCCTTTTAAATTTGTTTATTAGAAGATCAGTCAGTCTGTCATAGCTTTGCCTTTAGTATGTCTGGTACACGCCTGAGTTAACCCCCACCTATTGTGTCATAAACTTATATTTAATAATTTATTTTCTCATAAAATTTATGAAATATGTTTAAACTTAATTTGGCTGACGTTTGTCTTTGTGCTTTTGTCTCAATTGTCTAAACAATTTAAGATCTCTTGTTTCTCCCTGAGTCTAGTCGGTGCAAACCATCATCATCTATTCTGATCACAGTAAACAAATTTTCCAGACACGTAGTGGTCTGGTGGCGCCCTCTGTTTCAGAATAGATTGAGTATCTGGTATATAGGATAATACTTTTGGCACCCAACGTGGGACTTCGAGTTTTCAAAGTTATGTGAGATTTTGTTTGGACAATTGAGAAAGATTTCAGGTGTAAGAGGCAAGATCTAGTAGGTGGAGGTTCGGTTTTGATAATTATTGCATGTATTTTGGAGCAGTTTGGTAGAATGGGGTTCATCTTTCTTTTTAATGAAATAATTTATAAACTGTAAAAGCGTATTTTCGAAAAGTCTATCGGAGTAATTTTATTTCAAGAGTTAAATATAGTTCGTCTTTCTTTTTAATGAAATAATTTAGAAACTTAAAAAGCATATTTTCAAAAAGTCTGTCGGAGTAATTTTATTTGAAGAGTTAAATATAGTTCGTCTTTCTTTTATATGAAATAAATTATAAACAGTAAAAAGCGTATTGTCTAAAAAGTCTGTCTAAGTTAATTTTTTTTGAAGAGTTAAATATAGTTCATCTTTCTTATGAAATAATTTATAGAAAACAGTAAATAGCATTTTATTGGCTTTTAGAGTTTAGATTTTTTGTTTTTTAAAAAAAGTTAGTATTGCGAATTTAATCTTTGTGTAAAAATGGAAGTCAACAAAGAAAGCGACAGGGCGGCATGTGTAGAAGAAAGCCCTGTCTCATTTAAAAACCCTCAAATTGTAGAAAAAGAAGAAAGTGAGTCACAGATGATGATGAAGATGTTGATGAAGTTGGTAATAGAAATGAAGGAGGATATGAGTGAATTCAAGAAAAGTCAGCAAGCAATGATGGCAGAGTTTAAAGCGGAAATAAAGGAGGAAATTAAGCAGGTCCAACAGGCAATGAAGAAAGAAGTTAGTGAAGTTAAACAGGGCCAGCAGGCTATAAAGGAAGAAATGATTATGGAAATGAGAGAGATGAGGGGAGAAATAACGGAAAAAGTAGTAGAAACTCAGGAAGTAGAAAAGGTTGAGGTCATAGAAGATATAGAAATTAAGGTAGCACAGGATTGTACTAGGCCAGAAAAGGTGGAAATAAAGTTAGAAATAAGCACAGATGGGTTACAAATAGAAAGTGTGGTGGAAAATCTAGTAAATGTAGATAAAGAAATAGAAGAAAGTTATAAGGTAAAAACAGAAAAGCAGGTAGAAGAGTCTCCGCATGAAACTAAAAATAAATTGGTTTCAATAACTGTTTGTGTTGAATATGAATGTGAAAAGAAGAAAAGAGTTAAAAAAAAGATTAAGAAATATGATTTTAAAGCGGAAATAGAATGCATCTATAGAACAATCTTATTTAAAACGTTCAAAAAATGGGTAGAAGATAAAATTTTCCCCTTTACTAAGGTTGATATGCTCAAAAATAAAGTAGGAAAGGTTGAGGAATTGGGAAGTTTCGTTAAGAAAAAGATTCCATTATATAAGCTAGAAAATAGAGCAGAACGAGAAAGAGACAAGACAAAATTGTATAAGCTAAGAAAATATAAGAGTGGGAAAGGAACTTATTTTAGTAAGTTAGTAAAAGGAGTAAAAGAACCGCCGGACAAAAGTTAAGGGTTCAGCATTTAGCAATCGGACGGATTGTTTTTAATAAAAATAAAAAAAAATTTTTGTTAATGAATTACGAGAATGGAGAAAGGTTTTGATTCAAATGAAATATTGTTTTGTTTTTCTGAGTGCGAGGCAAACGTTCGGCCGAATTTCTAAGAATATTTTTAAAGTGTTTATAGTTAAAAAAAAAAAAAGTTACAGGAATGTTTTTTTTTTTTTTGATCACGTTTTGAGGCAGTTGAACCTGATTGAAATCCGATTCAATGGTGTCATTACAAAAAAAAAGAAATTTATTAAGCTTTTAATTTTCATTAAACGTAGAGTTTAAATTTTCATTATTATTTAAAAAGAATGCGTGTATCAAAACACACATGTTTATATGTAAAACGGATTTTTTTAAAAAATGTTTTTCATTTATTTTAAAATAGTTTTCATATACCGCCTGTTTTTAAATCCATTTGAATTAAAAACAAGCTGGCTAGCTAATTGCATTCCTGTTGCTTTTATTTTAATTATTGTAAACAATTTTGATAGCGGAGATTTGATTTTTATGTTGTTGTTTTCATTTCAATAAACCCTGGGTAGAATTCTTAGATAGATTGAGCGGGAGATTAATATTTGCCCTGCCTAAGGCGTAGAAATTGGACAACAAGTAAAGTGTTTCGCGGGAAATGGAGCAACGTATAAATAGCCCCGAAAATTTGGAGTGTCAGTTAATTCATTATTCGTAAATAGACAAGCTGTTTCTAAAGTAAAAATTTATATCAGCGCGGACATTTAATTTCTTAAAGGACATCAGCTGTGATTAAATACTTTTGCCTGCAACAAAATGAAAAATTCTATACTTGTTACCACCACCCGAATGGCTTGCTAACTCCACAAAAGACGGATCCCTGACTTCCAAGTTTGCTCCAGTAATGCCTTGAACACCTAAAAGAAGCTGGAACCTCTCTACATCTACCTTGCTGCCTAAAGAACCTGAAAATGAACTTAAGTAAAAGTGCGCACTCTACGTGAACATTGCTTTTACCGAAAGGTAACTATTTTCATTTTTATTCTTCCCAGGGTAAATTAATTCTCATTAAATCTCCGCTCAATCTAATCATAAATATGTATTCTTAAATCAATATAGCCTCATATTTAATATTTGCTCTAATTTCCAATATTTTGTAGTGTGTCTTGGAATCTTAGTTTTAAGATTCCAATTTGCTTTCAGTTTTGTTTATTGGAGAGTGACGAATGAGTTTTATATTTTATGCCTCGCTTTTGTAAATGCTTTAGCAGTCTTGTATATATATTTTTTTTATGCTTACCTGTAATTATTTAGTATTCAATAATTAATTTTATACTCTATGTTTGCCCTCTTGCTAAACCTCCAAAAATCTTTTGGCTGACGACTTTATTGTCTAATTTTCCGCAGGTGGAGATTTCGTTTCTAATATCTCTAAAAGCGGAAATTAGAATTGTGTTTTTCTTTGTAATTTCATAAGTCGTCAGCAGGAAGATAAAATTTATCCTTTCTTAAATTACAGGTGAGCAATACTTTCGTTCTGCTAGAGTATTTAAACTTTTGATATTTCGTACTCATGTGCACTCTCCGATAGATTTCTTTTTGTAGTTATTATGTGTGCTTTAAATTTATCAGAGCGTGTACTCAGAATTTGTTTGTAAGTTTATTTTCTTTTCTTTATTTGCTGGGGCAGACGTAACTGTTTTTCTAATCATTTACTTGTCTCTTATTGGGACCATTAATTATTAATTTTAAAGTAATTTTCGCCAATCGTTTGGCTGGGATTCACCAGGTTTAATTGTTTCTTCGTTTCAATGATATTTTTCGATTGTTCTTGAGGTGGATCAATCACCGTTATTTTAAATGTAGTAATTGGTGCAGTTCATACCGATATAAGGACATTCGAGATCTGACCATGCTTAGATCTTGGAAAGCTCATCGGCACTGGGTTCTTTGATCTATTTCAGGGGCATATGGTTTAAATATCTGAAAGTGAAAACCAATGTTTAGGTGAATCCTCTGCTGAATGAAATTTGCTTCCTCCCTTTTAAATTTGTTTATTAGTAGATCAGTCAGTCTGTCATAGCTTTGCCTTTAGTATGTCTGGTACACGCCTGAGTTAACCCCCACCTATTGTGTCATAAACTTATATTTAATAATTTATTTTCTCATAATAAAATTTATGAAATATGTTTAAACTTAATTTGGCTGACGTTTGTCTTTGTGCTTTTGTCTCAATTGTCTAAACAATGTAAGATCTCTTGTTTTTCCCGAGTCTAGTCAGCGCAAACCATCATCATCATCTATTCTGATCACAGTAAACAAATTTTCCAGACATGTAGTGGTCTGGTGGCGCCCTCAATTTCAGAATAGATTGAGTATCCGGTAAATGATTGAAAGATGAAACTGGTTATAGTATTAGAAAATGAGAAAGGACACAGACTGGGAGTTTAACTATAAATTCATCTCTGAAGAAAAAAAACTATAAAGAAATGTTCATGAAAACATCTAAATGAGGGTGCAGCAGAATTGGATATATATTGACTAACAGAAAATATGTATTTCATCATTGTAATGTTCTTAATAGATTCAATATAGGAAATGATCATTGATTAATGAAATGAAAGATACATATTAATGCAAAACTAGAAAGATAAAAAATATTAAGAAAAACAATATTCATGAACATTACAAATAATTTAAATTAGAATTTGCAAATTAGTTTAAAATATTAACAGATTTTGGTTCAAATTTGAGTGAACTTAATAGGAATACAATATTGTTAAGAGCTGCAACAAAGATAGCTGAGGCAAAAAGTAGTAATTTACCAATAAAATTTCTACTGCGACAAGAGAATATATGAGGAAAAAAAAGATATATAAAAATGATCCATTAAGAAGAATTGAATACTGAGTTTTGTAAAATTGTATGAAAAAGAGTTAATAACAATGTAAGAAAATATAATTGTGAATTAGCAAGGAACACTATAAAAAAAAGAAAAATCACAAAAATGTACAGGCAGAAAACCTATTTCTTCAATAAGAAGAAAAAATGGAACTATTACTAAAAGAGAGATGATATCATGAAATATGGGGGAAAGTTCTTCAAAGAATTATATACCAATAACAAACAACAAAACAATGTATTCCCTATGATTACTACTACTTTTAAATTGCCCAGCATTAGTGAGATATGCAATTAAATCTATGAAAAATCAAAAACTCCAGATAATGATGAAATTATAATTAATATATTTAAAAAAGCAGGTAAAAAAATAGAAAAATTGTTGGCAAAATTATATATCAAATGACTAAATGACAAAGAAATACCAGGTAATTGGAAGATTGCAGAACAATATATTGATATTTTAAAAAGATAATAAAGAAGATCTTAGAAATTACGTATCTACCAATCAGTTCTATATAATTTTTTTATAAAAATCATTACAACTTATCTCTAACAACATTTGAATTTTAATCAATCAAAAGAACAAACTAAATTTAAATGTTTCAGCACAAGGAATCACATCCAAATATTGTGAGAGAGCTTCCATTATACTTTAAATTTGTAGATTATGAAAATGTATTTGATTCTATAAATATCTCTACACTGATTAAAGTATTGGATCACAAGATATGGATCCAGCATATTATCATATCCTGAATAACATTTATCAAAATGTGACAGCCATGATCAGATTACATAGTGATACTATAAAGATTAACATTGAGAAGGGAAGCTAAGGGAATTAAAATAAATAGAGATTATTTGAATCAAGATTTTGCAGATGATATAGTTGTTTTTGCAAATTATGCTTCAAAGCTTCAGGAACTGCTTCATGAGTTATCAAATAAATTAAGTAAGAAATTCTAAAATATAAATACTAAAAAGACTAAAGTGATATTCAATTACTTTTCTCAGAAAAAGAAAATAAAGATTGATAACCATAAATTAGAAATAGTTAACAAATACAAATATCTTGATCAAATTTGAAAAAGTTTTTAATACATGTATTATATCAGTCCTTACTTATGGCTCTGAAACTCTGATACTTAACAAAAGAGCAATACAGAGACTTCTGACCACCAAACAAAAAAAAGGAAAGATATATCAGAAGTAACAAAAATAGACTGAAAAACAGAATATATGGGTGAGAGAACAAACAGTTATTATTGATACATTGAAAGACTTAAGAGATTAAAGTGGAGCATAACAATAGATGGATAGTTGAAATCTTAAAATAGATCTCAAGAGATTATAAAAAATGTACAAAGAGATGACATGTGAAATAAATAAAATAAAGTTTATCGAAATGATGTTGTGGAGAAAAGAGGCTAGATATCAGAGAAATTGGATTAAACTTGGAGAGACCTTCACTTAGCAGTGAAATGAAAATAATTGAAAATGATATTAGCTATATATACTAAATTTCAACAGCTATTAACCAATAAAATTGCTAATTTGAATGTCTAGGATTGTCATATTTCTAGAGTGTGAAATTCTTCTAAGAGTGTGTTATGGATACAAGTAAATATATTCATAGATTCACTAAAAAGAATTATGATTAGTTTTCTGACTAATTTTACTAGTAGTAATTTGATTAAAATAAAATACATTGTATTTTCTGCTTGGCAGAATAATTGGATGTGGAAGTTCATAATAAATATAGATATGAAATGAAAAATTCGATGATTGACAAGAAGGTTTAAAAATGATGAATGGATTAAAACTGCAAAGATGATTGTGGTCATTCTAAATCTTTCTTTTTTGAGGACTGAAGACAACATATAGACCTGAGAAATGGTATCATAATCCTATTAAATCTGTTAATATATTTTAGAAAGGTGGAAGAAATATTTTGATTCTCTTTTGAATAATCATACAAGAATTGAGAAGATGACTTTTTTTTATTAATAATATATTCACTCTATCTACTCATCTAGATTTGAACAAAGATATTAATCTCAGTGAAGTTAAAACAGCTCTTTCTAATCTTAAAAGTGGAAATGATGCACATCCTGATAAAATAACAGAAGTTTTCAAAAATATGGTGATGAGTGGTGATGTATTGGCTTAAAAAATATTAAAATTTTCAATTTTTAAAAATAAAGCAAAAATTCAAGATTGAGGTAATTAGGGTAAAATATTATTATTATCTACTACAGCAAAGATATTTTCAAAGATTTTGTTGAATTATTGCTTTCCATCATTGATAAATGGTTATTTTAGACTGAATATAGTTTTAATAAATCAAGAAGTACTATAGTCATGGTTTTTGTTGCCAGACAAATTGCCCATCAAAATTTTGGTTGAAACTGAAGTGTTATTATTCTAGATAGAAAATTTGCAGCATTTGAAATGAAAACTGATGCCAAACAAAGATATTTACTTGCTCTAACATTTTTCAAATTTTTGCAACAGTTGTCTTTGGAACTATTTATGGCTGACTTAATAAAACAGGGATCAAAATATGATATAGATTAACTTGGAATTGATTTAAAAAAAAGTTCATCTCCTTGGATTCAGCACTTACAGTATGCTGATGACTGTACTAATTTTGCTAGTTCAGAAAAACAATTTGTAGCATGTATTTATAATTTTCAAAGCAACATTTAAAGACTTTGGTCTACTAATTAATATTTAAAATGAATTTTATCAGTTAATAATGAGAAAAAAGTCCTCAGCAACTTTTAGCTTGGATGCTTATCAATTTGAGAATGTAGACCAGTTTAAATACCTTAGTAGTTTTATAAGTGGAAAAAAATGACTTAGATATCAACACTGACTCCAATATTATGGCTGCTGTTTTTAACAAGTTGAAAAATAGAGTATTTCATTACAGTGTTGTAACTTCTACAAATAAATTAGCTGTATATATAACTGTTATTTTATCTAATTTATTGTATGAAAAATGAGATTTTAATACCTTATTACACAATATAGAGGCATTTTAAAAGATTCATTTAAGGATGCTCAGTAAAAATTTAGTAATATAAGAGTAAGATTATAAAGCTAATCAATATTCTTCAATTTGCTGAAAGTGATGTTTTAAAATCCATTATGATAAAATCACATCTTCATTGAACTGATATGTAAATCAAATGAATAATACAAGATAGAATGTTTATGATAAACTTAAGCAAGGTTTTTATGTGAGATAGACCTCATCTATGTTGTAAGGGAATATCTTAAAGACATTTAAGAAATGCCATACATTGATTGTTTTCATTGAGAAAATATGACAGAATAGAATATATTGGAGAGCTTTAATAAGACATGGTGAATCATTTTAGAAAAAAAGTCTTCTAATGAAAAAATTAAAAGACATCACAAAATATCAAAAACAGAAAAATATATCAGCGGTTCACAAATTAGTTTGTATAGTTATTGCAAAAACTCATTTCTAGAGTAGTTTTTTTTCATTGGAGTTGGAATGGCCATACTCATTTACAAGTGACTGTGACTGTTATTATGTATGTATTGTGTTTATTGTGTGATTTGTGATAAACCCAAATTTATAAAATATGTTTATAATATTTATTAATTAAAACAAATGCACAAAGGCATATTTACACATATACAATATTATATCTTTGTCTGGCATTGTTGGTTTGAAACAATATTTAGTTGAAATGTTTTACCTACCATTTCCAGTTGCATTATGATAGCTTGCCTCATGAGTAGGTAAGGTGACACTTCCATCTGCCTTATGACAGCTTGTCTTGTATCTGAATTAGATTGTAGCAGCTTCCAGTTCTAATATGAACTTGTCTCACTGCTTTAACCATACTATGAACAATGTTTGTACTGCCATTCAAGTCTGGCAGCAAATTTTTTTGTCTCCCTTTATCTCTAACTGGACTATTTATAGCCAGATCCCCATCCCATAAAACAATAGAATTCACTGGACATCATCACCCATTGGCCTGTTTCTCCTATTGGATATGTTATTTACTCATATATCTATTGGTCTGTGACAATGAATACTCAATCCAATTGAGATAAGGTGGAATCTGGACTAGTTCATTAGTTGAAGGTAAATTGAGATATAACATTCCCTCCCCTTGGCTAAAATTAGCCCTGGAGAATGTAGTTATTCAGATGCTTTGATAGAAAATCTTTGTCACTTTCTGGCTATATCAGCAGGTCTGATGTCTTCATTTATAAACGGGTAACTTTAAACTCAATAGACTCATCACTGCTAGCTGGTTATCCTTCATTGTTAGTTGATGAATCTTTATTGTTGGCTCATGATTTTTAACTATTGGTTGATAACTGTTCATCATTAGCTAATTACATATATTGGCTGGTTTCTGTATCTGTGGTGTTGCTGTCTATTTATTTGATCACAATTGCTGGGATCAACTTACCTTGAACATATGTATACAACTTTACCCTATTTGCATTTTAGCACTTTTGACTCCTAGGATCAAAACTCAGTTTATTCTCAACTACTTTTTAGTAGACTATATTAGATTTTATTTTTGTGATCTGGTTCACTTTAGTCACTATAAATCCTCAGTGTAATGACCTAATAAATCACTATGATTGCCAGCAGACAGAACAGGAGGCGGATATATAGTTTTATTAGACATAGTAACTTTTAACTTTTGTTTGACCCAAGAGTGATATCTGATTGCATTGATAGTCAATAATCACTCTCTTACTAAGATGCAGATGATAATTTATTTTTTTTTTAATAATAATAGTCCCACATATTTTTTGACATAATGGACACTGCAGACCCAGTTCCATTATTTTTTACCATATCATTAATAATAATTTTGCATTTGAAAACTGAATCAATGCGTCTCACATTATTTATATAGGCATTATTGATTTTATTTGATTTTACATTGCCTTTCCAATTTTTTGGATGGACTCTTCGATTCTGTTCTAAGTATCTCGTTTTTTCTTTTTAAACAAGCAGCCTCTATGTGACCAATACATTTGCAATATCTACACATTGTATACCAGTGTGGGTATTTGGTTAGTATGTTCTTTGCTTTATCACATATATTACAAAGTTTGATAATATTATTGTCAATAGTAGTTGGGAAAATCTTTAAATGACTTGACTTACTGTGAACTCAGAAAAAATTGAATCCAAAATTGTGATCTTTCATTCCACAAATGAAATAATCTCTCAGGCTTCACTGAGGAAGTCACAAACCTACAGTTTAATGCATGCTTCCTGAGATTAACAACAAAACCTCTTGATTTCTCCACTTCTACTTTTGTACAGAGATTGCAGTGATATCTCTGCATTATTGTAAGAGTTTTAGGACAGAAAAACAGTCAGTAGAGATAGTGCTTTATGTCAAAATCTAGGTCAGCCAGCAGCATGGAACTGCCTGTGCAAGCAATATAGGTCTGAGACCCAAATATAGAAACTAGTGTAGATAATTTTAATTCAAGCATTTTAATTTGATTGGCTTGCATATAGAAAAGCATTCGATTCATGTACAATGGCCAATTTTCAGAATAAACTAGATCGAATTCGTCTAATGAGCCAATTTTGATCACTGATTTTTTTTTCTTTCTGTTGTTCTGCCATGAAAGAGTGAGAATTTTTTTTTTTTTACTTTTTTGTATTGTTAACAAGTAACCACTTGTGTTTAATGGGTAGTCTTTATAGTATATCATGCATATGTGGAAGCTGATTCATTGAAATTTTGTTTTCTTTTTTAAATTGCATGAAAATTGTAAGTATGACGACAACAGAAATCCCAGCACACATTGCTGCTTAATTTATTGGAAATCGGATAAAATTTGAATTTTTTATTACTATTTTTATTAATAGGTGCATTTAATTTTTTTCTTTTCTGGTCAGTTTACTAGTTTACATGAAAATGAGAAAGGCAGAAAATCTTTATCGGCCTTAATTACTTAATAAAATGGATTAAAAATACGCTGTTTGCATGTCAAGGCTTTCAATGCAATATAAACGTAATAACAAAATATTGGTTGTAAGTATTAATTTTAATTATTTTAATAATAAAATTTTTTTATTATTATTTGATAAATGGCATAATTTATTAATTTGTTTGTACTGGTGTAACTGTGTACTATATAAATTATATTAAATCATTTATGCTCTTTATTATACGGTATATAAATTTGTATTCAAATATAATAAAAGTGGCTTATGTACAATATAATTTTGGGTCTCTGAACCAAGTTTGAGGCAACTTTATTTTATAGACATAATGATTCTCAAAAGGTTTAATAATTTAATAGTATTTTTATATTTATATTAGTGTGTTTGTTTGTTATTGCGTGTTTGTATAACAAATAATGATTTACATATATAGAGAAGTGCAATGTAAATTTTAAAAACTGATAATCAAATGTACAGAAAGGTTGCAATTGATAAAGCAATCACAAAATTTACTAGGCATAGTACTAGGTGAAAATATAAACACTTAAAACCAACAGCGAGATTTCAAATGGTGTGTGTGTAGTGGTAGCCACAATGGTTATGCATATACCACATGGAATTGTATGCCTTGATAATCATGCTGTGGAATCAGTAGTTTTGCCATATCTTGCATCACATTATTTTCAAGTCTATTAGCTAGCAAATGAGCTATAAGCAAACAAATTATATCTATGCGGGACAATAAATATAACAAGATAGCATCATTAATGTGCATAAAGAATATAAACATCACTGATGTACACAAAAAATATAAAATAAAGAGATGAAACTCATTTTATCACTGATACAGACAGTAGCCTACAATTTCTAGTTTTAAATAGACAAAAAGCCAATTTCTATGATGCAAATGCATATCCACCTTCTAGAAATGATTTGTTTTGTATTTGTTATTAGGATGAATCTTTTTCTTATAGACACCTTTGAGATTTGTTAACTTTTAGAGTATAAGATAAAAATGAAGAATTCTTATGCGACTAGTTTTGGAGATTCTGAAGCTATGGATTATCTTGGGTAAGAAGTATTACATATGGTTTGAAAGATAATTTTGTGAGGAATACAAAGAAATTATCAATGAAGATGTAATTTAAACTTAGTTAATAATAAATTAAAAATTATGAACAAAAAATAAAGTAATAATTATGTCAGATGTTTAAATTTCTTTTTTCCTTATTTTTTAAATGGTTATCACTATTTATCTCAGCCTTATTGTTTTCCTTAGTTTTTCTAGTTTCTATCAATGTAATGTTTTTTGCTCTAACATTATTAAAACTGAAGTTATTGTGAAAATTGTGTCCCAGGTCAGTTTTTAAAAAAAATTCAATATGGCGCCTGCAGAATCAACCAGTTAAGTTTTTATTGACATGCTAATAATGTTAGCTGTCAGTATCCTAACATACCTGTATCAACTGTTGTATTTACAGCATAAATTAAGATAAATACAAACTCATAAAATATTTATATTATTAATTAAAGCAAATATATAAAGGCATATTTACAATATGTGCAATGTTATATCTTCACCTGATATTGTTGACATGATATAGTGTTTACTTACCATGCAACTATTAATGTAAGGGACTCTGAACTTTCTAGGTTTACATATTATATCCAGATGTAATGCAGCAGCTTCCTTTCTGAGTAGGTATGGTGATACTTCTAAAAACATCTTCCTTCATGTCTGTTTAGGTTCTAACAGCTTCCAGTTCTAATGTGAACTTGCTTCATTGCTTTAACCAAATTGTGGATAATGTTTGTACTACCATTCAGATCTGACAGTCTACTTTTACTTCGACTGGAATGACTATTTATAATCAGATCCCCTTCCATAATGAAAACAATAGGATTCACTGAACATCATCACCCATTGGCCTGTTCATGCTATTGGATATATATTATCTATTGGTCTGTGGTGATGAATGCTCAATCTGATCAAGATAAGAAGGAATCTAGGCTAGTCCAATGTATGTTAAATATAACAGTATGTATGTTATAAATAAAAAAGATTAAAGTGTTCGTTGAATACAAAAACATTTTAAGAATTACAGTTATTATGGGATGTAATATAACTTTAATAAAATTAAACATATAAAAAAGTTTATACCATCATCATAATCGGTAGCAGCCAATCGCAAACGAGAAAAATTCCAAATAAAATAATAATAATACACTAACATAAGTTTTGAAATGACTATAGACGAAATTTTCGACCTGAAAATATTGAAAATAAATTTTTGTAATTTTAAATCTAAAATTTTACTACAGCAAAATAGGGGGGAGGGAGTCAATAACCTTTTGCCTCTTTTTAAAATGCAGTAGACATTTATACACTGCCGTTTAAAGATAGTATTAGTAAATTGTGTCAAACTTTATTGAAAAAACCTGTTTTTTTTTTTTTGATCAACAAATAAATAGAAAATACATTTTAATTTTATAAATTGTTTGTGTTGCGTTCGCCCTACATATTCAACTACAAAAAAGGAACGATGTCCGCTTCAAAAAAGAATAAAAAAGGGAGGAGAGAATTTGTTTTTTTAAATTAGCATACAGCTATAAAAAGACTAACAATGAAAACAATACTAATCTAAGAGTATTCTTTGTTATTCGACTCACTCTGCAAGTGAAAGAAATATAACAGTAACCATTATTTTAATATTAGTAAAATTAGTTTATGGAAATTGGAAAAAGGGAAAGTAAAAAAATGGAAACTTTTGATACGTAGCTTTAAAAAATGATCAATTGTTTTTCATTATAAAAAAACATACATACCAATTAATTGATATAATCGGTTGGTTGGAAGCTGCATGCTAGGTGCTCTTTCCGATGAAAGATTCTCTAAACTAAATAAAAGATTATTTCAGCTAAGCATTAGTACAGTACCTGATTGTAAGATCACAATTTTCATGTGCTTCATTACAGGTTTTGCATCACAAACATTATTTTAGTTTAACTGACGGTCAGTTGATGAGAATATCAGTATTAGGCTACACACAATTGATCCATTATTAGTTGACTGGGGAGGGGGAATTAAACTTTCCCCAGCTTTATTTGATAATCCAGGAACTACTAGCTCTAAAGCTTGCAGCATAATATTTAATATAGTCTATTTCATTAAATAATATTTCCTGGATTTTTCAATAAACAAGAAGAATACCTGAAGATTGTTGAATCTTAAGTTCTATTTATTTTTTTTCGTGCTGTTGTTAAAATATATATATATTCTTTATTAATATGATGGAGACATAATTTTCCAAATATAAAACTATATAAAGTAAGAGATTTGAAAAGTGCTGAATTTAGTTCTTTGCATCAATAAATTGATTTCTGTTTTTGAACCAGAGGTAAAGCTTATTATGATGTTCAGAATTATAGTCTACATGACAATAACATTGTAATACAGGGATGCAAGTATCTTATATTCCTCTGATAAATTTTAAGCTATGAAGTATTGAGATATTGAAGGAGACTGTGCTATTTTAAATCAAAGATATACTTACATTAAATATATTACAATGTGCATTACTTACGAATGTACTATATTCATAGGCTTTAAACTCACAAAATTAAATATTAAATGTAATTTAAGTAAAACTGGGAAATAAGAAATTTGCTAAAGAAAGAAGTTATATAGTTGTATTATATTTTTTATAATTGACCTTGGCATCAATGTTTAATCTAAATTTATTGTATATGTCAGCTTTAATTAGAAATATTTTATTAAGCAGTTCAACAAAAAACTTAAGACAGCAATAGATCGGAAATTTCTATAATTGGTTAATAGTCCAATATTTTTTAGCTTTGAATACAATACACAATCTTAAAAAAAATAATATTTAGTGTCAAACAATATGAGTCTTTATGCATTGGATGTTATTATTAACATTTAGATATTACATCAAGGAGAAATTATTTTACTTCAATAGTACCTTAAGATCACCATGTTCAAAAGTGGGTACATTAATTTGGCTGGATCATTCAAGACATATTCTTCAATAGATTTATACATTATGATTTTGTGTAGTATTCAAATTATATCCATAGTCAAATTATTTTATTACTTACTATCTTTGATTAATTTTTTATTTATAAGTTTACATTAAGATACATGGTGTTTATCAAGTATACTTCATTACAGTTTGATTTTTTAAGTTCATTTTAGCCTGATATTAAATGGCTTTACTAATATAATATTTATTTTCTTAATTGTATTTTTATTTACTTTATTAAAATTTAAAAATGTTTTTTTAGACTTATTACAGAATTTCAAATTAATTCTTTGGTTATTCAATCATAAGATTATACTTTATAGAATGCAAAAAAAATTATACTGCTATACTATTATATCAGCAATGTTGCCAATCAAGTATTCTTGGTTTTGTAATCCTCCTGGTTTCATGATTTTTCTAGAATAAATCAATATAAATTAAAATATTAGAAATAGATTTCTTACTCCTAATTATAAACCATTTATGTTTTTAAAGCATTTATTAGCTTGGAAAATTTAAATTGTTAAAAAATTATTAATTTTAATATTTATAATAAAGTAAGTATATGTTTTGTATAATATATATTTTTTTAATAAAATTATAAAAGCCTTTAGTATGCATTTGTTTTCAAATTGGTACAGCATTTTTAACTTAGAAGCCGTTTGTAAATGAGTAACTTTTCTCATTCCAGAAGGAAAAAAGGCTAGAAAAACAAAGAAAGTTTCATGATGATCATGCAAATCACACTCTGATTCACAAATACATTCACATGAATCACATGCTTATCTTTTACTTGATTTGTTTGTCATTAATATTCTTGCTTTTAACTTGTTCTGCAATATTTGTTTAAAATGTCATTGAGATAATCTTCAATAATGTGACTAAAATGATTTCGGTCACAACAAAGTACTTTTTTGAATAGTTTGATATTGTTTATCTACTTTACATAGCCAATCCAAAGATAATGTGGGTTTGCTGAACAGCAATAGGATTCATAACTCTGTCATCATAGTTTTAGAATTTCATAAATAGTCTTTAAATGAAAATTTTTAAACTATTTGATTATATTATATATAATATGATTAAATAGTTTATTGTTTGGAACTTATGAGCACTAAAAGTGACAGAACTAGAGCCATGACTTATGGGCCGTGAGTGCCACAATCTGACACTCTATCATTGTCCTAGACTGAGGGTTGACAAACTTTTTGCAACAAAGAGCCATTGTGTTTAAATCACACACACCCCCTCCATTAAAGAGCTGCAAGGAAAGAAGTATCTCCCACCCCCAGTGGTTATGGATATATTTGAACATATATTTTAGTCATCATCATCCTCAACCATTATCAATCCACTGCAGGATGAAGGTCTCTCCAAGTTCAAACCATCTCCGATCTTTAGCTTCTCTTCTCCATGTCACCCCTGCACCTTTTCTTATTTCATCCATCAATCTCACATGTGGTCTCTTTCTGGGTCTTTTACAATCTCTTGTTAAGATTTCAATTGTCCATCTATTATTATCTCTTCTAGCAATATGTCCAGCCCAACTCCAGTCTTAATTTTTTCAATGAGATCAGTAACACTTGTTTGTTCTCTTACCCATATATTATGTTTTCGATCTCTTCTTGTTACTCCCAACATGCATCTCTCCATACTTCTTTGAGTGGTCTAAGTCTCTGTATTACTTTTCTATTAAGTGTCAAGTCTTAGATCCATAAGTAAAAACTCTTAAAACACATTTATTAAAAATCTTCATTTTCAAACACACAGGCATATTTCCTTTTAGTATCAAACTATTTCTACCAAAAGCACTCCAATCAAGTTTAATTCTATGTTTAATTTCATCCATTATGTTTCCATCTGTATTAATAATCTGACCAATGTATTTGTAACTGTTAATTTCTTCTAACTCATCATAATCAATCCTTATTTGCATATTTTGAGAAAATCTATTAAACATTACTTTAGTCTTTTTAACATTTATCTTTAATCCTACTTTCATCTGATAACTCAACATTTCCTGCAGCTCTAAAGCATTACTTGCAAAAACAATTACATCATCTGCAAAATCTAAATGACTTAAATAATCTCCATTTACTTTCATCCCTTTAGCTTCCCATTTTAATCCACAAAATACTTCTTGCAGCATTGCTGTAAAAAGTTTTGGAGATATGGAGTAACCCTGCCTTACACCCTTCTCAATGTTGACTTTCCCAGTATCATTATGTAATCTAATTGTTGCTGTTGCATTTTTATAAATATTCTTTAAAATATGACATCCTGGATCTATACTTTGATGATCTAATGCTTTAATCACCGAAGAAATGTTTATAGAATCAAATGCCTTTTCATAATCTACAAATCCAAAGCATAATGGCAACTCATATTCATTTGTCCTTTCTATAACTTCTCTCAATACCTGGATATGATCTACTGTACCAAAACCACTTTTAAATCCAGCTTGTTCTCTTGGTTGGTGGAAATCCAATGTTCTCTCTAGACAAGTTGTAATTATCTCGGTAAAAATTTTGTATAAAACTGATAAAAGGTTGATAGGTCTGTAATTTCTAATATATCACCTTTTTAAAATATTAATATTAATACTGCATTCTTCCAATCATCTGGTACATTTTTATCATTTAGATATTTGGTATATAACTTTGCTAATATTTTTTCTATTTCTTCACCTGCTTCTTTTAATATATCAATTATAATTCCATCATTACTTGGAGCCTTTCCTTTCTTCGTACATTTAATTGCATGTCTCACTTGTTCATTTAAAATTCTGGACAATTCAGAAGATGTAACAGATATAGGATGTATTTGCTCTTTATTACTATATAATTCTTGATAAAAATCTTCTACCCATTTCATGATGTCATCTCTCTTTTTAGTAATGATTTCATCTTTTTTTCTTATTGCAGATATAAATTTCCTACCAATACCAAAAATGTTGTTTTACACTCTTGAGACTTTTAGTTTCTTCTACGGCTTTCCTTGTTAGTTCACAGTTATACTTTCTTATATCATTTTCAATTCTTTTCCGCACCATTTTACAAAATTCAAGATATTCAATCCTTTTTAATGCATCATTTTTGTATATCTTCATATTCCTTCTTTGCTTCATAAATTCTCTAGTCTCAGAAGAAATTTTATTGGTCAATTGCTGCTTTTTTCTACCAGCTATCTTTGTTGCAGTTTTTAGAAGTGTATCAGTTATTTTCATATTAATTTCATTAATATTTTAGTAATAGAATATAAAGGAATACATTCTAACAATAATAAAAATTCTCTAAAAAATAAACAAATAAAAAAAAAAAATTACTGTTTGATTTATTCACAAAATTCTAATATTTAAATATTAATCATACACAATAATTACTATTCTATAATAAGGCTGAATTTAGAAACAATGTTGTAATGCCCATTTTTCCTCTTCTGGAGACATCAGAATATTTATTTTACAAGAGGAAATAAAAAATATGTTTATGTTTATCATGATAACAAGAGTCACAAGATTGAGATCAAAGCAGTTTGCCAACTCATGCACTAATCCAAGAAGAGCACTACATTGGGCGTGACAATTCTACATACATACAATTAATACAATTTAAAAAATTATTTAACTTGTTAAATGCAATAGTAGCATATTAGAATATGTACTGTTGCCTTTCTACATATGAAACTATCAAAATATTTAATATGATTTGCAATCTCATGCTTATAATATTTCATATTAAAAGTTGCTGATTTCTCTTACATTACTGCTTGATAAACCACTTGAGTTTTTTTAAAATTAATTAAAAAAACTTTTTATAGGTCACAATCAAAACATTAAGAATATTTTATAGATAACTTTTGAATTAGTGAGTATAGTACAATTTTATTTATATGTTGTAAATATAAAAGTCAAGAAGATGAAAAAATTGCTTTTGCTTTAAATTAAGAACTTCATTATTAAACCTATATTGCATCTTAGTGCTTGCTTTGTGAAGCCCTCTATAAACTCAACCAAAGTATATCATTATTAAAACGGAAAAAAAATTTGATGTTAATACATAACCCTGTTCAATAACAGTTTTTATCACAGATGTGTAGCATTTAGCAATAAACTTAAAAAATTAACCAGTTAATTTCAAACATTGCAACAAAACTAATTAATGGAATCAAATGCTACAACCAAATCAATAAAAACAATATATAAACCATATTTTTGTTAGATACACTTTTTTTTTCATTTGACTGGTCACAAAAATCATTCTCTAAGCCTTTTGACTGTCTATGATTCCAATGGGTTTTTGGTTACCATTTATCTGTGATTGGAAAAAATCATTTCAAAAAAACCCATGAAAACATTAAAGAGAAGGACAAAAAATGATATTCCATAATCATTATTATTGTCATTTTTAAAATTGTTTTATTTGAAAACTTGACACTTCTTCAATTTTCATTTTCAGATAATAAAAAGTTAATGTAATTCCATTAAGTTGGATATCTTTGTCCAAATCTAAATAAGTAAATAAAATGAATATGCTATCAAAAATAGTCATCTTAATTCTTATATCATTATTCAAAAATAGTAATAATTATTTGCCAAACAGTTTATTTTCCTCTACTTTATGGAATATAAATATGAAAAGATGTTGAAACTATTAATTTTAATTATTGTAGTAAGCATTTTATAATAAAAAAAATGTTTACAGATTTTTTTTTTTCCAATTTCCTTTTCTCATTTAAAATATTCATTTTTTTCATGTACTTCATAATATTCTAAAAGATTTAGCAATAACAGTTAATCTTTTTTAAAAATGTAACTTCAATAAATCTTTTTTAAAAATTATTGTTAAAACTATGGTGCTAATTTTTATGAGAAAAAAACCCCAATATCTCAAATTAAGCTGAGTTACAACATTGACAAAACACCACACAACTTCCATCTACACATTACTTTCACATAGCAAATCTAATTCCCTTCCTCCAGTTCTATCCCCTGGTGAAAGCATGAGGAACCAACGAATGCCAAATGATAGTGTTTAACAAAGTCTAGATTAATTCTAGCATATCGTTTTCGTTATTTGAGGAATTTTGGATCTAGATCTAGAATATCTGAATTTGTTGGATCTAATACAGCTTTCCTAAAGTTTACTCAAAATGGCAGAACTGGAGTAGGTGAAAGAGATTTGCTGCTTAAAAATAAGGTGTAGAGAGAGGTCATGTGATGTTCTGTTGGTATTATGACAATTCTTTTAAAGAAATAAAAGTATCTACTATTATCAAAAAAATTGAAAACACTAAGATTTATTTTGAACTTGTATCATCAGCTTTATATTACTACGCAAACAAGTTGGCTTATATTCAAAACATTAAGATGTCTTTAAATTTCAGGCTGAAAGTTCGCTAGTATTAAAAAACTGAGGAATAAATGATGATTATTGGAGAAAAAGTGATTAAATTGGATTTTTAAAAAAAGATGCAAATCCAAAAACTCATCACTAATAAAAGCTATATGCTAGAAGCTAATCTGGAGATATTGTCAGGACAGCAATAGATAAGGATTTATTACCACTAACAAATGGCATCTATTGATTATTCTAGCTTACACAAGATGGTAGAAAGAGAATAAGAGAAATAGACTTCCTACTTAAAATTAAAAAAATCTGTTGAACTATGAAAAAATAAAGCAATGTTCCTATCATTTAAGCTTATTGAAATATTTATTTTCAAAGATGTGTCTGTGTACTTGTGTAAAGTACAGTTCATTATATTTTTTAAAGCATGCATTCAAGATTAAATAACAATGTTATATATTTTTTCATATGTCAACTTTGACAGGGAAGCTAACCAGGCCAGCTGCTTGGAAGAATAACAATGTTATATAAAGTAGATTGTAATTCATGTTAAAATAATAAAGACAAAGAGGGTGTCATGAAAATGTAAAAGTTCTTTTTGTGAATTTGTCCAAACAATAAAATTATCAAAAAGTAGCTACGAAGAATGTATCTATATTGCTGTCAATTCCTGATTGATATTGTGTCAGAATGAAATTAAAAAAAGCAATGAAGTCATCACATTTATTTAATGTGAACTAAAATATTGGCTCAAAAGTAATCTTTTAACTTAAATGTTGAGCTATATTCAAGTTATACTTCACACAAGAATAGTTAAAAAAGGGGTAAATAACAAATAATAAAACATAAATATGTATACATAAAAATACAAATAGATAAAATTAAAATGTATAAAATATTTGGAACAGTTTTTTATGTAATAACTGAATAAAGATTATATAGATAATAATAAAATTATTTTTTCAACAATACATTATATTAAATAATTATGTTAATTTCTATTATTTATGCAATTTCATAGAATATTCATTAATTATTGATAACAAAGATTTGTAGAAAAATGAACTGTGGTTTCTTAACAGACAAGAAGAATTCCATTATTAAGAAATATTTTCTCTCTATATTGAAGCAGATGATCTGATGCTCAGATCCTGCTTCACAGCCCACATCCAATCTCCTACCATCTAACTACATTCAAACCTGTCTTTACGCACGTATACATATCTAATAATACGTATATTTCTTTTGCTTAGTATTTTAACACAAATCACGTAAAGACTTATGTATTTTAATCTAAAAATATTTTTATTTAATAATATTCTCATGTGTATACGGGCGTAAGTAATAAATCTCTATATATTTCAGTGTAGGAGATTGCTAATAAATTAGTAAAGTTATGTTATATATAAAATATACTCAAAATCATATATGAAACTTATTATTTTTTCATATGTAATTTAGTAGTCAGAAATGATGCAATCCTTTTAAAAAGTCTCTAGAAAACAATTATCTGGAAGAATCCCTTAGATAAAAGTAAAAGATTACGATTTTGTAATAATAAAATAAACCCATTAGTGGAAATTTTGTCCACGCTAGCTTGTTTTAAAATCATAAGATTTATTTTAAAACAATCGTTCGAGAAACTGATAACAGAATTGCATTGTTTCAAAAGTCTTACTAGATAAGAAAGTATCTGGTCAAATGATTCCAGATGTACATTAAGTGCTTAAACCGCCTCAGGTCCAGCAGTAGTTGCTAGGTTACATCATCAAAATAGAAGTATAAATACTACTGGATTTGAATCCAAAAAGGAGGAGACCACAAAATTAAGATGTTGCTATACATAATCCACGTCAATTTTAATTTTGATCCAATGTGCTGGGGAAATTTCACCTTCCCCTCCGTTCTGATATGCTTTTCCCATAAGCGAAGCTCTGCATCCCGTACTGATGAACTTTAAATATTTTTTTTTGTGAAAGTAAAATGCTACCTACCATATATTACTGCTACCCTTACTCTTCCAGATAGCGAGGTAAAAAGAACTTTAGCCGCTCGTAATTCTCAAATCCTGCCTTCTTTGTAATATTTATTCTGTGTTCCGATCATATATATATTAAATGTTTTCATAGTATGTAACTCTCTATAACTCTATATAACTTATCACTATTAAGCCTCTTATAAAATGTTTTCTTTTCTTTTATTTCCATGCGGCAGAAAATTTTATTTTATATTTATGTTTTAAAAGAGAAAAATGCCAGTAATATTTCTAAAATCGCCAGCACATAATTTATTTTCGTTTTCCCTACCCATCATTTATCGGGTAATTAACTTATAACTTAATCAAAACAAGTCTTATTCGTCTTGTCCAGGTGTTAGCGATTTTGAATAAACAAATTATTTATTTTCTATGTTTGCTATAGAAAAACAGATCAATTCCTGTTTTTCTAAAATGTTTTCCTTTCTAAATAATGCGCTATTTCTTATTATCAATTTACGTTATATATGTAAACCCATCATAGCTATTATCACCACCCATTTATTTTCGTATTAATTTATATATTTTCATAAGGGCATTTATTAACCGAGATTGAGATTTGTTAAATGTTTGGGAAGTTATAAATAATATTAAGTAACATAGGGGGGGATCTTCAGATCGTGAAATTGTATATTTAATTAAAATTATTATCCATGTTTGTATAACGAAGAAACCATACCATTACGCTGGGTATTTCACAATTTATGGGCAGTAAATAAGTTAAGATAATCTTTTAAGTTATAGTTATATTGTATTCTTAAGCGTTGCGTGCATATAGGCCACTTTGTTTCATATATTCGTGCTTCTCTCTAACATGGAGGTATTCGCTAAGTCGAGCCCCATCGTCATTCCTCAATGTCCTTGAACCAGGCTGTAAAACCACTCTGGGGACATATTTGGTCGTATGTGCATACTTTATATGGGAATCGCTCTGGGAAATCCAGCCCAATAAAGACATTACCGACCGCCCTTCGTCTCAACACCGATCCTGCCTATGTTTGCAGAGAAAATCGGTAAATTTCGTTAATAAAATTCATGAAGCACACTCCAGGATCCATAATTGGACCACCCCAACCTGCCGCCATGCATGCACCGCCTTTCAGTATATTTTTAGTCACTCAGGAATAGCCATAAATCGTAATGCGATGATTTCTCTAAACAGACATATATTTCCATCGTGTCAGTGCGATAAATTTATTATCATTCATATAAGTATTCATGATCCGTCCCGCACATTAATCATTTTACAAATCAAATTAATGATGATATTGAATAAAAACAAAATGTAATATTTGCTTGTTAAACTACTTTCTTTTAAGTCGGGTAAATGCTCTGTTCATTTCTATGGGGGTGGAATAGTATTTTAGTAATACCTTTCCAATAACGCTAATTCCTTAAGTCATATACATGTATTATTGGCATAGCCGCAATTGTCATCACGTTATTGTAAAATCTGAATTACCTATATATCATACATATGAGGCTAGTGTCGGATAAAGAACCCGACATTTATTTGTTATTAATATAACAAATATTAAAATATATATATCAACTCTAGAATCATTGCTTTCTCTTATTTAAGTTAATATCCATTTATTAGTTATGTTCCATATGACTAGATGATCTCTGCTAAAATTCATAATTAATATGCTAGGTCACGAGCTTTCGTTGCTCCCAGATTATAGTGTGTTTTTGTTAGTCTATCATTAAAATTTAGCCTAGAGTCTTTTTGTGTCTCCGATGAGTGATGCCGGCGGTGAGAAGTAAAATTAAATCGATATCATCGGGATTGTTGCTCATAATGTTATAGATCTGGGAAATAGGCAAATAGGACAGAATTCATGAGTGTTCCTGACTTATGTATCTTGCGCATGATTGGATTCGAGGTACAAATTCGACCGGTACAATATATAGGTGATGCTTTATGAATATTTGATGGCATTAAAAAATTAAATGGACTATATTTAGTTAAAATAGATTTATTTACAGGTCAAATCAAAATAGAAAAGTCAATGGTGTGAAATTCTCTCTATTATTTATGTTAATGCCAAACAAAGTTTTTCAAACCTCAATATCTTAAGAGAGATTATCTAATTTATCAATAATTTCTATAGAAAGTGATATATTAGAGGAATTAGATTTAAGGAATATATTTAAAAGACTTGCTAATTTAAAAGATTGATAAGTTACAATATTGTAATACAAATATGTTAGAAATATCTATCATCATAATCTTTTGTTTTTGATCTTTATAAATAGTGGCTATTACAGTGCTTTTGAATTGAAAGGACTTTTTTGTTATGTTATTGAAGGGGGACCAAAAAATTATTTGCCCAAGATATCTTACATATTAGCACAGGTCTTGTTTACATAATTGTGCATATACAAATATATATACACATAAATGCTCGTATATCTTTTATACATACACACTTTTTTAACCTTCTAATATATAAATAAAAATATGTAAGTAATCAAAAAGATTAGATAAACAAATTTAAACTGATTTACTGAGTGAGCAAATAAAAAAATTGTGAGTTCAATATAATAAGTATATAATTACACAAATGGAAATTTGAAAAGATTAAAAATGTTAAATAAATTTAAAGGATGTAAGAGAGGTGATACCTCTATGAAAATTACTATATTATTGGGTATTCTAAAATTATTATTAAAAGTTAGAAGAATATCATGATAATATATCCTATTCTAATCAGAATTTACTTTATGATAATTAATACTTATTATATTCAGAAACATTATGTTTTTAAAGACTGACATCTAAATTATAATGAAGAAATGATGTGAAAATATTGAAAATTTAATGTTCATAGTAAAATTACAATTATTACAAATTTTAAGAAATGTTATTAAAAATAATCACAACACACAATATATAAATTTTTATTGAAATAACTATTGCCATTAGAAAAAAAATCTTTTCTTTAATTATCAGATATGTTACATATATTTGAATTTTACAGGATGTATATATGAGCAAAAATTATTAATTTAATTATTGATCAATATTATTATGTTGATTTTTACTTATTGAATATAACATTCCATAACTGTAAATGCTTCCAGTAATTTGCTTAAGGCTATAGGAAATCTAATAAGTTATGAATTAAAATTATCTTAATTAATCTATGCTTTAATAAAATCACCATTAACTTCTAATTAATCTAATTAGTTCCATAATCCTCTAAGTAATAACTACCTTAATATCATCATTAGACTTCTTTAGTAATACAATATTTATCTTTAAAAACTTACTAGAAGCTATTATTGATTAAACATATTGTTATTTAAAAAAATCAGAAGGTGGAATTTATTTTAATTTTTATTTTATTCCTTTCCAGTCCCTCAGGTTATAGATAACTTGGTTAAATTATGAATTAAATATTTCCTTGTCTGAAATAAAAATATTTCTGGTTTGTTATAACACGTAGCAAAATGCTATCAAAAGCAAATAGTATGTTAACATAATGATTATATTAAAATATTTTTCTCAAAAAAACAAAAACCATAAGTGTAATTTTTATCTCACACTGTATTATTGAAATGAGATGTTATATATAAAGGTGAAATTTTGAATTATGCACTGTATCAATACAAAGCTTGCTTTATTTGAAAGTGTGAAAGTTGAAACAAATTATCATTTATAATCACTGAAGTTTTTGAGCTGCGATTCAGGGACTTTCAGCTCTCAAGTCCAACATTCTACCTATGCATTAAATTGCATAGTTATTAATAAAGAAATATTAATTGCTATAAAAATAGAACAGTATCTAAAATATATTATAAAATAATGGAATATTTAATTAAAATAAAAATTATAAAGCATAAAGTGATTTACCACTTGAAAAATATGTAAAACATAATAAAAAAAGTATAGTAATACTATGAAATAATTATTATATTAAAAAGAATATATTATATTTAAAAACCATAAATTTAGAATACTTATTTATTTTATATTTCAAAATCTAATTCTATATTATTAAAATAAAGATAAATTTCATTAAAAAAAAATTAAAAGTTGTCTTTTTAAAAATAAATATTTTCAAAGAAAGTCTTTTGTTCTTACATAATTTTTTGGTTCAGAATAAGTCATTTACAAAAATATTGCATAAATAATCTTTAATTTGTAAACAAATTACTGAAAATTACAATTTTTTTCATTATTTGACCTAGAGCTAAAACACTTAGCCAATCAGAAATTCTCATATCTATTGTCATCTAGACCATTTTCCTCATGTCATTATCATGCAAAGATGCTATTGTTAATCATAAAAAAGACTATTACCATTCCTAAAAAGTCTGTATACTGCTGCCATCTTCAGATTTTTTCCAACTAATGCTTTTGAAATTGTAATTGTTAAACCGGCAACTCCAGACAGTGATATAAAGTTATACACATATATATGCTTAAAACAGCCATTATAACACCCAAAAACCACAAAATCTGCATGAGATCATCACTGATAAGGTAAATCTGGTTAAAATATAACCATATAATGAAATCAATTATAAACACTGGTAATTCACAGAACAGATAGGTAGATAAATAAAGATATCACTTCAAAAATTATTGATTATTTTTTATATTTAAAAAAAAAACAAAACAAAAACAAATAAAAGTACAAAGAAAAATGATGTGATAAACTTAAAATTAATACCTATTGATTAACCCAATCAATTTGATATATATATATATAATTTCATATAACACATATATTATTCCCTTTTGATTTTTTTAATTTAAAATTTAATGTAAATGAGCTAACCCCTTACAATAATCAAACCAAAAAAATATTTCACAATAAATAAATAAAATAATTTTAATTTGAATATTCCTGCCTTTTTTTTTTTTGAAAATGAGGATGTCCCTACAAAATTTTAATCCAGTAAAAAAATATTTTCAACAAATTACTAAAAAAGTTTTTCAATATTTTCAATTATTCACTTCCCTATAAAGAAACATTTATAAATGTAAATGTGCATAAAACAATATCTTGTCCGACTATTGATTTTTTTCTCCTTTTAGCCTTTTTATAGTTGTTTAGTTTATTTTCTTTTTAAATAATCTTTTGCAGGTAATAGTTTAGTCAATTTCTTAGCTATGATTATTCCCTTTTTTTTATATAGTTTTCTCAATAGTTATTTTTATCCATTTAGCCTTTTCTTATTTTTCTTTTGTAGTTCCAGTTTTCCAATTTAACAATTATTTCCATTTCATATTAACTTTTTTTTCTTCTTTTATAGCTCCAAGTTTTCAATTTAACAATGATTTATATTTCAGGTTAAGTTTTTCTTCTTTTCTTATTGTATCTCCAGGTTTCCAGTTTAAGAATAATTTTTATCTCAACTTAACATAAATTGAGACAATCATGATTTTGGATGGAGCAATAGATAAGGCTTGTTGAAAGTTTCTCTGAAGGATATTTTCTTTCTCCTACAATACTTTTAGTAAAAATGGTTACATAGTTGCATCAATAATGATCAACTTTTAATAAGAGCCTAGCACATGCTTCTTAAAAACTCCATGAAATTATACTGCTTTACAGCTTTTTTTAAACTAAGACTAGCTCCAGACTTCCAAGCAGAACTTTTGACTGCAGAATTGACTACTACTTTCTTCCCTCCCACTCCTTTGTTTTTTAAAAACAACTCTGATGTCAATCTTGCAGATAATCACATGATCATCTCAGAATTTACAGAATTAATCCTTGACCAGTTGCTTTTACTTTTACAAGAAAGATTATTTGTTTTTTGTTTTTATTTTAAACATTCTATTTATAGAAGAATTGAAAAATAACTTAGTTTTTTCAGAGATAATGTTCTTAATATCTTGTTTTTGAAAAAGAAAATATTCTCCAGATCCTAATCCCTTTTTGTTTTGTTTTTCAAAATTAAATATATAAAAAAGGAACTATACAAGAAAAAAATATTTTTTTTTCCTTTTAGACATTTATACAATAAAAATTAAATATTTATATTATTACTATATTTCAGTATTTGTCACATGCTCATTTCATGTATGTAAATCTGTTAATAAATATACAGATTAAATTCCTATTTAAGAAAGATGCTATCCTGCAACTAACATGAGAAGAAATAATTCTCAAAATATGTAATTTCAAAAATGAATTTTATTAACTAAATGAGGCATTGAAGGAAGTGAGAAGACCAAATTATCATCATCATCATCATCAGCTATTATCAATTCACTGCAGGATGAAGGTCTATCCAAGTTTAATCCATCTTCTCCGATCTTTAGTTTCTCTTCTCCACATCACTCCTGCACACTTTCTTATTTCATCTGTCCATTTCACATGTCGTCTCTTTCTGGGTCTATTACAATCTCTTGAATTCCAGTTTAAGATTTTAATTGTCCATCTATTATCATCTCTTCTAGCAATATGTCCAGCCCAACTCCACTTCAATCTTTTAATTTTTTCAATGAGGTCAGTAACACCTGTTTGTTCTCTTACCCATACATTGCATTTTCGATCTCTTGTTACTCCCAACATGCATCTCTCCATACTTCTTTGAGTGGTCTGGAATCTCTGTATTGCTCTTCTATTAAGTCTCCAAGTCTCAGATCCATAAGTAAGAACTGGTAAAACACATTTGTTAAAAACCTTCCTTTTCAAACACATAGGCATATTTCCTTTTAGTATCAAGTTATTTCTACCAAAAGCACTTCAACCAAGTTTAATTCTATGATTAATTTCATCCATTATGTTTACACCTGTATTAATAATCTGACCAAGGTATTTGTAATTGTTAACTTCTTCTAATTCATCATAATCGATCTTTATTTTCATATTTTGAGCAAATCGATTAAACATTACTTTAGTCTTTTTAACATTTATCTTTAGTCCTACTTTCCTACTTTCATCTGATAACTCCTGCAACACTTCCTGCAGCTCTGAAGCATTATTTGCAAAAAAACTATATCATTTGCAAAATCTAAATGACTTAAATAATCTCTATTTACTTTCACTCCTTTAGTTTCCCATTTTAATCCACAAAATACTTCTTCCAACACTGCTGTAAAAAGTTTTGGAGATATGGAGTCACCTTGTCTTACATCTTTCTCAATGCTGACTTTCCCAGTAACATTATGTAATCTAATTGTTGCTGTCACATTTTTATAAATATTCTTTAAAATATGACAATATCCTGGATCTATACCTTGATGGTCCAATGCTTTAATCACTGAAGAAATGTGTATAGAATCGAATGCCTTTTCATAATCTACAAATCCAAAACATAATGACAACTCATATTTGTTTGTCCTTTCTATGACTTCTCTCAATACCTGGATATGATCTATTGTACTAAAAACACTTTTAAATCCAGCTTGTTCTCTTGGTTGGTGGAAATCCAAAGTTCTCTGTAGACGAGTTGTAATTATCTTGGTAAAAATTTTATATAAAACTGATAAAAGGCTGATAGGTCTGTAATTTCTAATATCTTCTTTATCACCTTTTTTAAATATTAATATTATTACTGCATTCTTCCAATCATCTGGTACATCTTTATCATTTAGACATTTGGTATATAACTTTGCTAAAAAAAATTTCTATTTCTTCACCTGCTTCTTTTAATATATCAATTATAATTCCATCATTACCTGAAGCCTTTGCTTTCTTCATACATTTATTTGCATGTTTCACTTCTTTATTTAAAATTCTGGGCAATTCAGACAATGTAATAGAAATAGGAGATACTTGTTCTTTATTACTATATAATTCTTGATAAAAGTCTTCTACCCATTTCATAATGTCATCTCTCTTTTTAGTAATAATTCCATCTTTTTTTCTTATTGCAGATATAAATTTCCTACCAATACCAAAATGTTGCTTTACATTCTTAAGACTTTTATTTTCTTCTACAGCTTTCCTCGCTAGTTTACAGTTATACTTTCTTATATCATTTGCAACTCTTTTCCGCACCATTTACAAAATTCGAGATATTCAATCCTTTTTAATGCATCATTTTTGTATATCTTCATATTCCTTCTTTGCTTCATAAATTCTCTAGTCTCAGAAGAAATTTTTTTGGTCAATTGCTGCTTTTTTCTACCAGTTATCTTTGTTGCAGTTTTTAAAAGTGTATCAGTTATTTTCATATTAATTTCATTCAAATCTGAATCATGTTCAAAATCTACTAATACTTGAAACTGATTTGTAAGTTCTAATTTAAATTCATTAATGTTTCTGAAGATTAGGAATATCAACTATAAAAATTGTTTTTCTCAATAAATTTTGTCTCTCTAGTTTTGCATTTTACTAATCGATGATCACTTCCCATGTTAAATTTATTAAGAACATTACAATCTTGAAATATATATTTTCTGTTAGTCAAAATATAATCCAATTCTGCTGTATCTTCATTGGGATGCTTCCATGTCTATTTCCTTTTAACATTTTTCTCAAAAAAAGAATTCATAATATAAAGTTTTTCTTTTTCAGCAAACTCCACTAGTCTATGTCTTCTCTCATTTCTATTACTATAACCAAAATTACCTACAGCACTTTCATTTTTCATTTGTTTACCAATTCTAGCATTAAAGTCTCCCATAACAATTTTAAAATGTTGTTTACTCTGATCGAAAGCCTTTTGTACATCCATATAAAAATCTTTTACTACTTCATCACTATGAGCACTTGTTGGGGCATAAACCTAAATTATCTGCATTTGGTATCTGCTATTAAGTTGGATAATTAATCTTGCCACTCTGTCTTATACCCCATCAATCTCCACAATGTTGTTCTTCCACTTTTTATTTATAATGAATCCTACTCCACTTGTATTGCACCTTTATAATAGAGTACATGTCCACTTGTTAAATCAATTGTCTCTTCACCTTTTCTTCTAACTTCACAAAGTCCAATAATGTCCCATTTAATATAAGACAGTACTTCTAATTCTTGCAATCTTTCTTTACTTGAAAGTAATCTGCAGTTGTAAGTACCTAAATAAAAAGTCATCATCAAATGGCAGCCTGGGTCTGCAATCAGGGAATTCTTAACACCCTCCGCCTTCAGCCACCAACCGCTGCCTTGGTTGGTGACCTTACAGCCTTCTGGAAATAAGGGCCATGATTTATTTTTGTCTGTCATAATTGTATATATCTATTGGGAAAATATCGTTTACACAAACATTCATTCTGTCTTATCAGGCAACTGAAAGGCCATGGTGTTTCTTGATCTTAAACTCAGAGGTAAAAAGCCAATAAACTCCCACACTGGCTAATGCGTGTTGGTGAGCAGCCTATCCATGTTCGTATACTATATGAATAATCACATAGTAATAACAGCTGCAATGACAAGAACGTACGGAGTGAACATTAGGAATTTGCCCTGCTCGGTTCCTTTAAGGCCTCCAAAAGGAATCAAAGGGTCTCCTTTCAAATAATAGCAAACTCCTTTTTGCAGCCAGACCAAATTATACTATTTCTTGGGTTCTTTGTGTAGCTGTTATGCCATGGTAACGTTCACATAATAAATAAATATAGATAGGCAGTTCATCAAAGCATAGGTTAATGTAAAAACTTTATTAGCTTTCAATTTTAAAGTTGAGATCAAAAAATCATTATGATCTTCTTTCCATCTCAGAAAAGATAGCTTCTGACTGAAATATAACAGTTTCATTGAAGATAAAATAAATGTAGAGTATGCATATATGTATGTAGATATTTATTTCCTTTACTTATGATATATAACAAAAATTATGGTCCTTGTTCTTTGGAAATTATGAAATAAGGGAGAAAATTAGCAACCAAAACAAAGGTGATAAAAACTTTCAGTGTTTGGAATTTAATTGCAATTAAATACAGTACTTATTTTAAATTTGGTCCCTAGGACTAAGTTACTTTCAAATGGAGAAAGAATTAAATGATTGAAAAAAAAAAATTGTATAACAAAGTGATCATTTTACAAAGTCAGAAGAAAAAAAAACAAATAATGAGATGGAGGCATGACACAATAATAAAAATACAAGTACAATGAGATTCATTATAAATATAAAAAAAATGAAAAAACAACAATATAAAATGCTGATGATATGGTGGGTAATGTAGTAAGATTAAATATTCAACAGATAGAAAAAAACAAATGTAGATAATTCAGGTTAATGTCTCAACAAGGTCTCTCGTTTTGATAATGTTAAATTTTTTTTTATAAATATAAAAAAAGTTTTTCAATAAACTAAGTAATATTTTAAAATTATTATTGGAAATATGAATATTAAAATTTGAAAACATTTGAAAAATGAAAATGGAATTATATAAATTTGAATATAGAAAGAAATTGTAGAATTTGTGAAAAAAAAAAAAAGAATACATAATGAATATTTTTTTTAAAGTAAAAACTCCAAATTGAAATGGATATGGAAGCATCAAAATGAAGACATAGAGGAGTTGGATTATCATTTGGTATTAAAAAAATATATACATTCACTTAATATATTCAACACAAGAAGTATTATTAATTGAAAGATGTAAAAAAGGCATTAATGTTAAGATGAAGATTAAAATCTAGAACTTGTAAATGATTTTAAATTGATAAAAAACTTTGAAGATATGTTGGGCTTAACAAGATCGGCAAAAGATAATAGGCAATTTACTAAAAATAGTAAAATTCCTCAGTAAATTAACTATTGAGACAAAATAATATATGCAAGCAAGAAGGAATATGAAATTAATTAAAAACAACTTATTTACATATGAATAGGTGGATAATGTAAAATGTTATGGTCATGTGTTAATAATAACAAAAAAATACAAATAGATAATACCAAAGAAAACTATAAAAAAGAATAAAAGATAAAAATCATATTAACAATGAAAAAATATATTTCAGCAATTAAAAAAATGGTATAGTCATTTAAAAACAAAAATAGCATCATATTAGAATGAGGAATAATCTTAAAAAAATTATATTATAATATTAGATATA
Organism: Epiperipatus broadwayi; assembly: GCA_028023455.1. Classification (NCBI taxonomy): domain Eukaryota; kingdom Metazoa; phylum Onychophora; class Udeonychophora; order Euonychophora; family Peripatidae; genus Epiperipatus; species Epiperipatus broadwayi. The sequence continues at coordinate 3,314,441 of JAQFVV010012520.1, read as the reverse complement.
TAGTATATTGTAAAGGTTGTGTAAACTAATCTAATCTAAAGAGAAAATAAAGTATGTAATACATATGTATATAATTTTATAATTAAAAAATACAGAATTCTGTAACATACAAATCACAACAGATTTTTTATACTGAAATGAATAAATTAGAGAGAGAAAGCATTCAACAAATATATATATACACTCACAAAAAAAATTCAATTAAAGGCTATGAAAGCATTAAACCAATAACAGTTACTTATAAGAAGAATGGTAGTGATAGAATTTATGGTGATTAATTTGTGAATGCATAAGATTTTTAACTATATTGCAAAATAATAATAGATTTGTAAAATTAGATTTCAAGGCTACATTTTATCTCAGTTCTAATGGAGATCAAACAACAAAAGAGCTCTATTAATCATTTATATAAGTCAGTACCATTGCTATAGTTTAAAATTTTTAGATAGAAAATCCCAATGGGGGAAAGTTTCCTGATACATTTCCAAAGTGACTGCAACATAATTATAACAAATGATAAATAATTTTCAACCTAATAAATTATATAAAATGTTAATATCTCTAAAAAATTGAAAGAAATTATAGCCACTTAAATATTCTGTAAGACTAAAATTTCCAATAAAGCTAAAATTTTGAGATTTTAATTAACTTTTGATGGATATATTTTGAATAAAGAAATTTTTACCAGATCCTCTGAAATGTTAGAATGATTAGATTGTAGTATATATTAGCAGAAGATAATCCAATCATAAGAAAGATTTTTTTTTATGCACTGAGGTAGATTCTAACTGCTCAAGTCAATCTAAAAAGATGAAAGAAAGTTCATATAAATTTAATGGATTTTGATACATTGTTATGAGAATCAAACTTATTGAACAAAAAGTAATTCAGAGTTAATTTTATTATTTTGGGCAAAGAAGGAGAAATTATTGATCAGAAAGATTGAAGTCATGATTCCATTAGTTGTCAATAGTATTGACCCTTACTAGCAAAAGTTATCTAGATATATTTTCAGTCAAAGTATATGTAAATCAAATGAAATATCTATTACAGATTAATTATTGCTATAATAATAACAACAATAAAACAATAAAGTATAATGATGAATTAATAAATTTTACAAATAAATATTATAATATGCCGAAGTTCTGCAACATTTATTTGTAAAATTTATTATTTCACCATTAATTCTTTATTATTTTATTATTATTACAATACATTAATTATAGTTTTATAATTATTATTACAATAAATTAATATCTAACAAGTATTTTTCTTGATTTACAGATATACCGTATATATAACATTGAAAAATTTAATCAATGTTAGAGACAATAAAAATTATATAACCAATTCTTAAATACAAGACTTGAACACTAATAACTATGGAAACAAGGATATATCTTCAGCTTCATTATTATTTTCATATGCACAAGAGCTTGTTCAAAAAATATAGATATCTGGATAGTTTTTGATTTTTCTTAGTCTTAACTTGTAGCTAAATGGATACTTGTTATGGCTCAATAGCATCACTTTCTCCAATATCAGCTGATATAATCTTTACCTTTTGAAGATGATGTGCTTGTTTCCCTAAATAATGCTTTAGAACTAAAATAAATGTTTAAGAGATACTACATGAAAGCACAAAATTAGGATTAAATATCAAAAAGATTTAAATCATCTTTAGTGGCTTTTCAAAAATATATATAAATATCTTGGCCAGATTATTAATACAGATGGTAATCAAACATAAAATTAATCATGGAATTAAATTTGGATATAGCACATGTAATATTAAAAGGAAACATATCCACTTTTTAAATAAATACATGCTCAAAAGCTTAATTGAATTTTTAATAAAAGAACAATTCAAAAACAGCAGATCACACAAGTAGTCTTGAAAAAATTATATTAGGATTAGTAAGAAATGATTGAAAGTGAAATATATATATATATATAAATTAAACTGAGAACATTAAGAATTTAAAATGGAATAGGATTACAAGTAAAGATCTAAACTAAATATCAAAAAATTTTAAGAATTAAAAAAACACTTTACATAAAAAGGACAGATAAAATAAGGGAGTTTGCTTTAGCTATGGCAGGAAGAACTGAAATAAATTTGAAAATATTTTCATCTTATAGTGATTCAATATGATTAAAAAAGACAGTGTCAGTGAATAATTATGAGAATAAAATGATTATCAATAATGTAAAAAGCATGGAATATTAGAGTATGATGAATTATATTTTGATAGTATCTAACAACAAGAATTTGAATCTAAGATTAATTTTTGCAAGCATTGCTTAAATTACTAAAATGATCAATTCACAGTATGCACAGTAATAAATATTATGCAGATGTTTATATTATTCAAACTGTGAAGAACCCTATGGTGCAAAGGTAATGCATTTACTTGCCAAACTTATGAATCCAAGCCATTTAAACTTGAAAACTTCTTCAAAAGGTCCTTACAAAGTGGGATTTAAAAAACACCCCTCCCTCTTTATTCTTATTGTAGATATGAAATATATATATATACTGTAGATTTATTACTTCAAAATATTTTTTACTTATGTTTATTATGATAATTTATTGTATAGTTTGTTTATATAGCATACATATTTTTTTTTAAAACATTAAACAAAATATAGCAAAGGAATCTAAACAAAGACTTCAAGCTCCCTTCAGGTATCCACTCCATCTTATATAACCAATACACATAACCACATACATGTGAAAAAAATAAATAATCTCCAATATATGTATTTTGTGCTAAACCAGCACTCATTAGTTGGTCCAGGATCATCACTGCCCACACATACATAATCAGAACTCTGTTTATATTAAGATAGAAATTTTTCAAACTTTAATGGACAGGCTACATTTTATCCATCCTCCAACTCTTTAGTCATCCACATTATTGAAAATCTGATGATGGAATGCTCAAAGCCCTTGTGGATGCCATACCCATATTGGCTTTAAGTCACTCTGATCTCTCATCAGCTAGGATTTTGAACATTCCATCATCAGATTTTCAATAATATGTGTGGCTGAGGAATTGGAGGGTGGCAAAAATTGAAACCTGTCCATTAAAGTTTGAAGATTTGCAATCTTAATAACTGAGCACTGATTATATATATGTATGGAAGATGATGATATGGACTAGCTGATGAGTGTTGGTTCAGCATGAAATACTATATTGGAGATCATTTACCTTTTTCACACGTAGGTGGTCATATGTATCGATTATACAAGATGGAGTGAATAGCTGAAGGGAGCTTGAAAGTCTGAGTTCAAATCCCCTGTAATTATATCCAAAATTCAATATATACATTATACTTGTATTCGAATAATAAAGGAATCTGTAGAGATTTTAATCAGGAAACAGATTGTGATACTAGTGGCTTTATTAAATAATCTTTTATTTCTGACATTAGCAATAAATTCAACAGCTATGTGATTCATAGTTAATACTTTTGACACTCATATTTCAGAAATAAATTTTATACTATTTTTTACTACTTTATCCCTTATGTTATTGTTATTAGAACTGACTTCCTTTTATTAAAGAAAAAAAAAATACAATGCAGTTTCACACACACACATGCAGACACAAACAAAACAATAAAATTAATATTAATTAATTTGACAATTATAATAAATTTATCTTTTTAAAATATTACTTACTTGGTATTTTTGAAAAACATACGATATCCTACGGCTATTCCTATTATTAACAGTAAAAGAATTAATAACAGAATAAATGTATTTAAGCAGTATTTCTTCCATTTTCGGTAGCGCTGCTTCCTTTTCAATTCATTGTATAAATCATCATTGTAAAAGCCTCCTAAAATATTAAATTATATCTATTTTTAATGCAACATTTATCCAGGAATAAAATAATTAAAGTTATAAAATAATAAATCAGTCTAGACAATTTCATTATAGTCAACCTTTTTTATTTGTCATTATAATGAAATCAACAAAACATTACATGATCTCAGCACTGGATAGGATTCATAAAACATTACTACCTAGCATCTATTGATTATTCATGCTTATATTAGAGAGTATAAGTGGAATGAAAAAAAAGAGAATTTTCTACTATCATTATCTGATATAAAAAGGTCTTACAGTAGATCTAAATATTAAAATGCTATCTATAATGTTCAAGAGGTGGACAGCAATGGCAAACTATGACAGTCTGAACATAATTTTCTAATGTTAAGTTACTCTAACTCAGAAGTCAACAATTCTGTAGAAATTAACTTCATTTTATTACAGTAGGGACAATAAGTACATAAAAATATATTTAGAAAAGAAAAAGATCAACAAAATTTCATTCACTATTTATAAGTATTATTATACAGAAAAATCAAATATTCATCCATTGCAATAGCAGTTATAATTATCAATGCTATTGTAATTAAACATATGGCATAATTTTCCATCTTCTTTTTTCCACTTAAAAAGTTTTAGAAAGCAATAATAGTTGCCAGATGACAGTGCTTAATAAATCCCTATCCTGTGCTTTTCTATCCAAAATCCCCAGACTAGTTTCAGGCTTATAGTTTTCATCAGTGAGGAACTTTGGATCTAGGAATAGTGCACTTGGATCTATCTCTATGTTATACTATCAAGCTATCAATCCAAACTGAAAACATATAAATGTTTTCAATCTAAACCAACTTGCTCATATAAATCTGAATCCAATCCAATTTCTATACATTGTGGTGTCTTTAATTTTTTAATAACTAAATTCATCTCTATTCTATGGTCAAGATTGTTTTCAGCTTACAAATTGCTATTTTAGTAGCACTTTTCAACCTTTTTCTACTTATCACAAATTTTAGAAAGCAATGATAGTTTCCAGATAACAGCGCTTAATAAATTTCTATCCTGTGTTTATGCTACTAAAACAGCAATATGTAAGCTGGAGATATGTGATAAGTCATGAGATGTTTTATTGGTTTATATCAAATCTGGGCCATGAGATAGAAGTAAATTTAGTTAATAAAAAAACTATGGACATCATAATATAAAGAAACTGAACTGGATTCAGATTTATATGATTACACAACAGTTGGACTAACATGTTTTCAATTTATGCTGATAGCTTGATAATATAAGATAGGCATAAATGCTAGTAGCTAGAAGGAAGATGCATCAGATCCTAAGGTCCAGTTGAACTGTTCCAAGATCCAAAACTCCGTACTTATGAAAGCCATAAGCTTAAAACTACACTGGAGATTTTGGATATGAAAGGACAGGATGATTTATTAAGCACTGTCATCTGAAAATTATCATTTCTTTCTAAAGTTTACTGCAAAAGTTTAAAAGATGGAAAAGCATTTCCTAAAACAGCAATATGTAATCTAAAGACATTTGATAAGTCATATGATGTTTTATTGCTTTAAATTTTATATATATAAACAGAATTTTAATTCTGGTTTCTCTATATACAATTATTAATTTTCTAAAATATTTAATATACAATAATCCTTTTCAGGTAGCAAATTTGTAAATAAGTACATAGCTATTCTTAGACGGAAGGTAAAGCAAAAAAGAAAAGCCATAAAAACTGTACCATTTGGCAATTAACTAGCCAAATGATCTTTTACTATTTCTCAATACTTGTGAAGAAGTGTTAACAACTATATACTCTGCAGTAAACTAGTTGTGGTTATTAATTTACTTTTATGAATAATAATAAAATCAAAATTTATTTTTTTAAATCAGCATTATTATGATAAAATAAATATAGATTGTAGTCTCTTATACTTGATTTAGTATTAACAACTTCAAATAACTATATGTATTTGATAAAGGATTACTTTTGAATATTATTTTATTATTTACTTTTCATATATTTGTAATGGAAATATGATAATTGAATTTGAACTTGAAATATTATTCAAAATTATTAGCAATATATCACAGTTTTGTTTGAATGTAAAAAAAAAAAAAACCTGTACATTTATTCTTAAAGCACACTGAAATTATACTGAGATATCATATGCTGAATGATCTTTTTAAATATCATTTGACTAATAATTAAAATATCCAACATTAAATGATTACTCATTCCATAACTAGTGTTTGCATTTCTGGCTTTTATTTTGTAAAGAGGATCTATTAGTGGAATGCTTCTCAAACTTACTGATATAAAGATTCCCCTGAAAAATATAGAAACATTTATAACATACAAAAGAAAAAATTCTTAATAGAGGCATACTCTATTTTTATACAATTTTATTGTATTTATTTTTAATTTATTTAAATAATTTTCTTAGTTATGTTATTATAATACAAAATATTTAAAGAATTAAAATTATTATAAAGATCATGAAATATAAAACACAATTCTTAATAATTAGAACAAAAATTGAATAACATAACTAAAAAGATTTTGATAACAATTTAATCTGAAGGATGTGTCTGAATATTATTATAAAAAAAATCAATACAGAGTAAAATATTTGAGCAATTCTTAGATTTTTTCCCCAATGTTTGTTGATATACAAAAGTTATGCTTATTTCTAATTACTAACAGTGATAAAAGTACAATTTCATAAAGATACATGGATGTGAATGAAACCATAATATTTATTTAAAGCTATGTTTGCCAAGGAAAGATATATTTTTTGTCACTGGATTCAAAATTCTGATTCAGGGGTTGAATCTGCTCTCAAGTCAATTAGTTCTTCTCGAGATAACCATGGAAGATTGCTAAATTGTAGGGATGAAGCAAATGGCATTCTCATCCAGCTAAAGGATTTCATTTAAATTAGGAAAATATTTTTTTAAAAAATTGAATTGGTAATGTGGTTAATTTCTGCTGATAATAAAATGTTATTTCCTTCAATAAATTTATGGTGAGAAAACACATTTCTGTATTATTATCCTTAAAATTTTTATTTTGTATAAATTTAGGTTTAATATGTTGAACTTTTTCTTTAAAAAGAAATATTCAATTTATTAAATTTTTTGATAAAATCCATCAGGTAAGAAAGCAACCATATTCCAAGTGTGGTCAAAAAAATAAGATGCTAATGCTTAATTTTTACGAGAAGAAAAATTTATAAATCATCTTTTAATATTAAAAGTTTTTTTAAGATCTTCACTGCAGTCAATCTCTTAGCATAAAATTTAAAAGAATCTTAGTGGAATTACTTTTTACAAAATTAACTATTATGGAAATTTTTAATAATACTTTACTATTTTTCGTAACGTTGAAATACTGTTTTCTCTGTAGATAATGCAATGAACATATCTTGAATTCAAACCTCTTTAATTTTCCTTTAAATACTGAAATCCTGCATACTATGGTTGCAGCTCCATCAGTGCAAACCCTAATGCACTTTTGTTATTCAAGCACATTTTCTATAAAAAAAAAATTCAACTTTTCAAATATGTCTCTTCTTTATGTTGCACCAAGGACAGGCAGCAGGTCTTCATTAATTTGCAAATTTTACAATTATCTGACAAAAACCATTAACTTAGCATCATTCCTATAATCAGCTGTTTTACCAATTAGTATGACAAGTATAGTACTTTGCTTGATTTGTGATAATAATGTAGATGTGATATTGTTGGCAATCCTATAATTTTTTTTATAGGTATTGATATTTCAGGAACATAAATGGCTTTGCAAATTTTCATTGCTATTGGTAAGATAACAACTTCATCAATTGTATAAGATTTTTTTGTTTGTTTTAGAAATTAATAGAGCAATATCAGAAGCTTTTACTAATTTGTCATTTATTTAGTATGTTTTGAAAAAAATTTAGTTTGCCAATTCTTTGGTCTTGAATTGTCTCACTCTTAAACTCACCAAGCACAGTATCTAAATAGTAACTAAATTTTCCAGGACTCATACAATCCTTTGACAACTGTTTCTAGTAGATTACACACATAGGCTTGGGTAGATCATTATATGAAGGCACAAATCTGTCTTTCAAGTCAGAAAGATCATGTTTACAAATTTTTTCTCATGACATTTTCAGCTTCTTGCCGCCTGATGTTGAAAATGATGTGGAATATTCTATTGGTTCTGGTAAAATACAAAGAGATTGTCACTTGCTTTTTGGATTCTTAAGTGTCCTCACTACTTTTGACTGACTCGTCTCTATAAATACATTAAGCTTGTATTAGGTATTTATCGATTTCAAAGTTAAATTTTTAATAAAGAATTATCAAATGCACTAATACCAGTAATACTCATTACAAAGATGAAACTGATAAACTATGCAAATACAGGTATTCCCTGGTGTTTATAGTACTGATATATATGAATTTCAAAATAAACAGAGTAGGCCACACAATATAGAGTAATGTGTAAATTTTCACATAAAAATTTAAAAAATATATCTATATATAAAAACAAATCTAATTATCTACTTTTGTTTAAAAATTTGAAATTGATTTTCACTGCTCCCTAGCTTTTTGGAGGGCCATGTTCTCCAGACTGAGAAGCTCTGTATTAGAGCAAATAAAATATATATTGAGTATCTTTCATAATTATTATATGAAATAAGATAATGATCTGAATCCATTTATTTTTCTATGTGGATTTAAAAATTATTTTTACTACAAAATGGGTACAATGAATTTCAAAATAGCTTGTTCTATATAAAATCTTCATTTACATCTCATATATCTTTGAAGCATTAAACACTGCAAGAAATTTAAATATTAAGTGTAAATATTAAATAATAACTATTAATTTCTATTATCTATTGTAAAGCATTCATGGTGAGACTTTAATAATATGTAGTAGGATTTTATCCCCCTCTGTCCTGGTTCATTTTTTATGGTAATATTCTTGTGAACTTTTTTGCAACATTTAGATAAATAATGCAGTTCCATTAATAAGAAGATTTATTTTAAAAATATGGTGTTCAATTAGAGGAGTTGGATCATATATTCTTTTATGAAATGTTGGTAAACAGAAAGACAAAAAAAAAAAAAACATATTCATGTTCATTAGATATACTAATTTAATTACTGTGTTGTCTTTACTTTTAATTAGTCATGCCCATCAAGCATAACATGCTCAGCAAAGTAAAAAATATTGTTTTATAAAAAAGATTTATTACAGTAATATAGTTGATAATTTATTTATTGTACTGTACTTTTAATTTTATTTTAATAGAACTGTTACCTAAGAATAAATCTTAATTTATATTACACAAATAATAATAAAGTCTGACAGTATGGAAATGTAAAATGCTTTAAGACAGTGGTCTTCAAACTTTTCACACCTGCGGGTAAAAATAAGGATAAGATTTCGCGGACCGGCAAAAATAAGGATAAGGTTTCATGGACTAGCAGAAGTCTATAGATAAATTTTCTTAAAGATGTAAACAGCTTAGCCTTAGATGAAGTTATATATATATGGAGTTTGTATAATAAAAAAACTTTTTTTTTTTTAATTTTTAATTTTTTTACAAAAGTAATAAAAAATTTAATTCTACCCCCCCCCCCCCCCAACATCTGTGATAACTAGAAAAACAAATTAATTTATGTATGACTGATTAGATTTTGGTCTGTTTCTTTTTTTTTAATCAGGTAAAAGTGCTATGAAAAAAATAAATAAAAATTGTTTATATTAATTAAAAGTTTAAAATCTTATTATTTTGTTATTAAAACTTTCTTGCCAGTCTATCGCTTGACCAGAAAAATTTCTACGGCTGCCGGACTGGTGGTTGAAGACCACTGCTTTAAGATAATTGCAAAAAAAAGTAAGAGTTGTCAGATTATCACTTGTCAGTAATATGAATGTTCAACTTATGCTTCCATTTAATATTTCTCCAATATGTTTAATTTTATTTTGATCAAGAAAGTTTGTTATAAGATCAAAGAATTATTTGAGACTTTAGAATATTATAAATATTTTTATTTCATTCTATCAAATTTGAATATACTAAATTTCAAGATATTGCTATAATTAATTGAATCAAGAACAAATGGAAATGGGTTAAATGTATTAGAGAAAGGCTCTCACAAAGCAGCAACTGATTAATTTTGTATAGCATAATATTAGATGCAGTGATTTAACTTTACTAAAAAAAAGTATACATCATAAGTACCATATGATTTTTGATAAAATAGCCATCATTACAGACCCAGTCTGAATACCTAAAAAGATGAAAGAATAATAGTTACCATATACAAAACATTTGATTCAGATAATCATGTTACAGTATAAAATCTTAGACCTTGCTGTATTATGTAAAAATGGAAATTAATAGAAAGCATTAGAACAGCATACTGAATACATAGTGAGAGAAATATGGTAGAGGATGGGGAATGTAAATTGAGAATTAGTGGAAGAAAGTTAATAAACTATCATTAATGACATCACATGTATAGATTAAAATGGAGAAAAGCTGGATACTCTTATTAGGAATATTAAAGAATAGAGTAAAAAGATGAAACAATGAGAATATGAGAAGGTATATAGTTCACAATAACAGAGATAGCATTTGATTTTTAAATTGCAGTTAAGAGATATTCATCATAGTCTGATTCTGGCAAAAACTGCAATAAAAACATGAAAATTGATCATCACTGAAGAAAAATAATGGTGCTCTTGAAATGTGGTGTTGCAAAAATTTCAGAAACATATGAAAAATGATGAATAAGTGTTATAATAAAGATTAAATTAACACTTTCACTAGAAGTACAAATCACCAAAGTTGTAATTGGCTTATTTATATTATCAGATGATCTAATTCGTGGCCAATTGAATATTTTTGTAAAACTTTTTAAATAACTTCTATCCATACACCTATTATTTATTAAACATGATATCTACATTAAAATAAACTATATTGTTATTACATTTATAATACAAGCATGATATTTGACTTGATTTCTTTGCAAACTATATTGTCACACAAAGAAAATGTACAAATTAACAAGTCAAAGAATTTATGATATAAAATATATGTGATCAGATTAATTACAAATAAACAAGAACATATTTTATATTAATATATTGTATAACAAAACAAGAATCTAAATATCTTTAATGAATTTAAATGAAAGAAACGATATATTCTTTATTTCCTTTACTTTGGCAGCTGTTTAGCACTGAATAATTGATAAAATATATCATTCTTCTTTTTTTATGATGATTTATTACAGTCTTAATAGAAGTTACACCCATCCTTCAAGAAAAAACATCATGTTACTCAATGGAATTCCTTCCCCCATTGCATTTTCATTGCTGATTTTTTTTACATAATGTAAAGGGTTCTAATTCTGTTCAATTTCCAAGTAATTTTTCATTAACTTTGTTGTAGCTGCACAAAGTTTTGCATATTTATAATATTTAATCAAATGGACAATAGTACAAATGGTCTTAGTTTCCTAGTTGTTCAAGTCATGGTGGATTTTTATACAAATATTTTTATATGATTTGTAATTGAAATTTTAAATTTGCAATAGTATAAAAAATAGTCCACTGCAGAAAGTTCTCTTCAGTGAAGGAGAAGTGATAGGGTTTAATGCTTTTCCATTCTTTAATTAAGAATAGCTAGATATCCATTTGTTAATTAATATTTGGAGCAATAGATAATTTGGTCATGAACTGGTTTGCTTAGAAATGCTTGTTTGACAGAAAAAAAAAAAATGCTGTTTATCTTGGATTCAAATATTACCCAGATCATGGACACACAATATATCATAACATCTTTCAAATTATTGATTAAAATTAGTAAAATTATAATTTTTTAAATTTTTTTATTTAGAAATAATATAAATATGAAAACAAAACTTTTCATCTATGATAAAATATTTCCCCCATTAATTAAGAAAAAAAATGACATTAAGCAGTAAAATAAATATTAATCAATAAAAATGTCAAACCACAATGTAACATTAATCATCTGATAATCTAACATAAGAATAAAGCCAGGTGATAATGTTGAAAAAACCAAATTACTAAGCATAATGAAAACTTTCAATTCAATCATATATAATAATTATAATGATCCACAAGAAGACAAAGTGACATTAAGAGGTTTTTTTTTTTTTTTTAAAAAAAAAATCTTATTTATTTTCTCATGTCAGCTTAAATAATTTGAAATTATACATGCAAATAAAAAGGGATGGTAGGTTTATTTATAGATCAGATTTAAAATCTAATTGTTCTCTTCACAACAAGATTTACCTCCTTTGAGAAAATCCTTGCTTGGGATGGATAATTTTGAAATGGCCAATTACAAAAGAAAATTGACTTACAGCACATCATAATATATATGTATTTAAAACAAATGAAAATTTTAGTCTCATAAACTTCTTAAAGCAATTCATTAAACAAGTACGATTTTTTTTTTAAAAAAGCCACTTAAAGCTTGCAAATTATGAGCAACTATGATTCCATATTTCAATATACAGTATACCATCATTACTTTTTGATTAATTTCAAGAATTTATTAGGTTGAGTTCAAGTTAATAATTTGAGTTTGAAAGACTAATAATGATCTGAATTCAAATCAGTGTGGGAAATGAAAACTTTTGCCATAACTTTGTACTTCATTTTGCCCTACTTTTTCATTTCTAAGCAAAAAGAACAACTACTATGATTTAGTTACTACAAAAGAATTAACGAATCCCTAAGCTCTCTTCTCAAGTACTTAACTACAATAACATCTATATTACCTTAGTTTATTTAGCAATAGAAAACAACTAATGCAGATTCCTACAATGAATTTCAGACTACATGATTTTCAATCAGCCAAAAAGAACTTGTAGATAAATGATAGTTTTAGTATGCTACCAAAGCTATTGCATGAAACTAGAATTTTAAATCTCCTACTTTCGAATCTCAAGCATTTATTTATTCTCTTATATAAATTTGAAACTAGATCAAAATTGTATACATTAAGGCAATCTTAGTTACGTTCGTATTACAAAATCGTAGGCCAAAAATGATAACTAACAGATAAAAATGTTATATGAACTCAATCCTACTATACCAAAAAAAAAACTCCCCACACATTTTCACCATTAAACAGAAAGCAATTAAATGTATATGTAATACTGTACATTTCTTGTAACAAACTTTAAAATAAGCAAAAGTGTAAAGATAATAAGAGACATGGCTCAGAAAACATTAAAATATACACAAACTAAAAATAGCAAATAAATTATTGAATTTTTAATATTTACTTTCACATATTCACTATTTTACTTATCTGGACTTAAAGGATTTAATATTATTATCAAAAGTTATAAAATATTTCTAGTAAATGTTTTCCGTCTCTAAGCTCTTTCTTTCATTTTTTTAAATCTTATTATCTTCATTCATTTAGATTGCTATAGGCTTTATGCACAATAATCCTGACAAGTTTTTTTTTTTTTAAGTTAGTATGTATGGTTGTGAAAATAATTAAACAGCAATGGAAGTAGGTTTCTGGGAGTACTTAATTGTGTATAAGAAATTTATTGCTAGAAGAGATGATAGTAAATGAATAGTTGATGTTTTAAACTGGATCCCAACAGATTGTAAAAGATAAAGAAAAGAATCAAGTGTGAGATAGATGGAAAATGGATGTTTATTAAAGTGATACAGAGAAGACATTAGAGAAACTGAAATAAAACTTGAAGAGACCATTCTGTAGAGCAGGTTTTCCAATCAGGGTGCTCGCAAGCCCAAAAGGTGTGAGATAGTATTCCAGCAGGTGTGAGATAACATTTCAGTTTTTTTTTGTTTATAATAAGGAGTATTCAAGAATTACATTCAATTTTTATTTCTTATTTATTTGTGTAATGTATTCACTTGGTTGTGACTTGAGAAACTTCCAGAAGTATTAAGAATTAATCAGTCATCATATGCCATATATTTGAGAATGTTCTAGAATTTGTTGCAGAATATATAAACCTATGCATGATACTATGGTAGTCAATGCACTGTTGATTCTGTGTTTATGTAATGCTCATTTCTCTTGTGTTTTCTAATAAACAGTGATTATACTTAATGTTATTTTACTTTCTTTTTTTTCTAATTAACTTTATTTTTTTTCTCAGATTATAATTCTTAAATTATTAATTAATCCTTCATTATATCAAAATGATAAAATCTGCAAAAACCCAAATGTATACATTGTGATACTGTCTTTTCAAATGCAAATATGAAACTATCTAAGCTGCTGCAACAGTTCAACAACCAGCATGGTGGAAAAGATATTGCAGGCCATAATGTCAAATCATTGATAGCTAAAAGGGCCTGCTTTGATTCTCAAGCAATCCTTCCAAAATTTAGGTTTATGTTTGCTGTCAAACCACTGCTGATGGCTTCAAACCATGTGGTGCATAAAGTATCCAAATTCAAGACATCCCATACAATTCTTCAAGAGGTGATAAAACTGCGTGCATTAGAAATGGCAACAATTGTTCTAAGAAAAGAAACCTCAAACAAGCTTAAGATTAGTGCCATTATCAAATAATGTTATTCAGAGCCAAATTTGTGATTTAAGTTTGGACACTTTGAACAAAGTCATCGCAGATATCAAAGCTAGTCCCTGATTTCAGTTTGGACATTGTGGACCAAGTCATCACTGATATCAAGGCTAGTCCCTTGAAATTCTCTCTCCAGTGGGACAAAACAACTGATGTTGCAAATTGCAGTCAACTCATCATATTAGTGAGGTATGTCCATGATGGTATCGCAATGGAAGATTTGAAAACAACCTCAAAAAAAAAAAGATGTCTTCCAATGCGTAAAAGACTTCTTTGTGAAATATGACTTAGATATCCAAATTATTGATTGTGAGTGTACTGATGGTGCCCCTATGTTAGGAAATAAATCAGGATTTTTTGCAGTGATGACACAAGAGATTCTGCACTTACAAGGTGCCCACTGTTTTTTTCATCCACAAGCTTTGGCATTAAAAACATTGCCTCCAAAGTTGGAAAAAAATCCTGACACTTCTGTGTAGACCATCAGTTGAATTAGGGGTTGTGCTCTAAACCACCATTTCTGTTAAGTCACATTGTGAAGATTTTGGAAGTGAGAATTCAGTTTTGGTTTTTCACAGGGAAGTACACTGGTTGTCATATGGGAGAGCTTTAAGACACTTCAAACTGCGAGAAGAAGTCAAAGCTTTTCTGAAGGAAAATGACTACAATCTGTCTGGAGAAATGGAATCACAAAAAATAAACCAAATGCTAGCCTAATGACCTGAATGTATCTATCCATCGGAAAAATATAAACATATTGAAATGCTGGAAAAAGGTAAATGCTTTCCATGAAAAGTTAAATCTTTGGGGTTGATGATTTAAAAAAAAGGAATCTTCACTCAAAGAAATGGTTGATGATGATGAATCTCTTATTCCAAGTGTGTGTGTGAAGAAATTGTGGATCATTTGAAAGTACTATCAAAGTCATTTGATGGATATTTTGGAGTAGAACTAGAAACTTCTGAAAAATTTATAAATCCATTACTCCTTCAATTTGGATATGTCAGATGATGAAGAACTGAAGAAAGATCTTTTTGAACTGTGCACAAATCATATTCTAGATATGCAGTATGAAAGTAAAACTTTGGAACAATATTGTTGTTCAACAATGGACATGTTTCCAAAACTTTGTGAAAAAGCACTAACTGTGCTCATTCCATTTGCAATGACAGATTTATGCAAGTCTGGATTTAGTTTCCTTTTGTTAATGAAGACAAGATCAAGAAATCTGATTGGATGCACAGGCAGACATGTGGATTGCTATCAGCAACAAAGTGCCATGTTTTAAAAAACTTTTATGCAATAAACAGGAATAAAAGAATCATTAAATTTAAATTGGCTTGAATATTTAAACATTACTTATAATTTTTTTAAAGAAATTTGATGCATGGATGAAAATTTAATTTTTTTGTAGGATTTATGCAACTTTTACTTTGTTGTAATATTTTTTCTTTTCCATATGTTTTAGTTTTGTTTATATATTATTAAAAATTGATTATACAAATTTGTTTGGGTCACCTTCACTTTTATTCTTAAATAAATTATTATTGAGTGTGAGAACATATTAAAATTTTTTAGAGGCGTGCACAAAAAAGAAAGATTGGGAACCGCGGGTGTACAAGATCGATAATGATTGAAAATGATAATTTGAGATTCATAGAATGATTTGTACAATCATCACAAAGTCATTTTTTAACATAATGTCTACCTTAACGATGATCATTTCAATTAATAACAAAGATATAGATTAAATGAACATAAAAATACGTTAATAATTTGGATGCTCTATTTAAATATTTATAAAAATGTTTTCATAACTTGTTTACAAACAAAATACCTTTTTACTTAAAGAAAAAAAAAAAACGTAAATAAAAATAATAATATAGAATAAAAACGAGCATTACATTTATCAGGTAGCAGAAAATGCACAAAATGCTTCTATTGTCTTTGTTCGTAGCAGCTGAAGATAGCCTTGGGTGTTCTAAAGCTTAACGTTAAACATCTGGCTGACACATGTCTAAATTGATGATTCTCTTTATGAATTTAAACAAAGTTCACTCAATTATAATTTATTAAATATATATTCATTCTAATCATTTTTTTAAAAAAATAAATAGAATATTTAAATTTTTTTAAAGTGAGATAAATTATACATAAATGAAATATATTTATGAAATAGTATTTAATATCAAATAGCTTAAATGCCCTGCATAGCCTAATGCAATGGTAGTGTGTCAGACTGGAGTGTAAATTCTTGGATTGATTCCAGGATTACCATATCCAGCACTTGATCATCTTATAAACTCTCAAGCAATAAATACATTCAATTACTAATATTTATTAGCTTAAATGAATGACTGTTAAGAATAATAAATAGATTTAAGTAGTAGTTAACAAGATGACACTCGCTTATGTGTTACAGTAATGATATAAAGGTGGATTTGAAAACTAAAGAAAGATTGTAGATTGACAAATATTTAATTCCCAAGAGAGTATCATGCCAATAAATTTAAAAGACAAGTTGATTATATTACTATGATTCCACTTTCACTAAATATATTAGTTGAAATTGGATTTGTTATAATAAATTGACTTCTAGATTAAGCAGAATATACAAAAAGTAGTATCAATTAAATGATATTGGTCTTGGCCTAGAATGACAAATGTGGCTCTTCCAAATTTTTTTTTTACAATTTTAATTTATATAAGCACTATATTGATATAATTAAATAAAAATATACTGATAACAAAAGCAATGTTACATTTTTTTTTGTAGGTTAAGTCATCATTCATTCATGGAAATAACAGTTATTTTTTAATGATCATTATGATTCAATTTTCAAAATCAAATTCCACAAGTCAGAACATTTTGTTCAATTCTCATTACCTCTTGTTGATATCTTCAAATCCAATCACTGTTTACAGCTTTATTTAACATAATATCACTATTTTTCTATTCCTAACTCAATGTTCTTTTTTAATTAATCATCTTTTTATATATACCTCCTTCATAATCCACTACTTCTAATTTTATGTACCCAACTAAAATATATATATATTTAAAAAAAAAAAAAATTACATAAAATATTTTACAAAACGTGTCAATTTTACAACAATATAGATAGGTGGTCATGACTACTTTTAATATCTAAAAATACATTTGTCTCATATAAAAATTTTAAAATTTCTTAACTATTCTTCCTAAGGAGATGCTAAATATACATAGTTTCTAATTTTATTGTTTTTCTTCTATGTTATCTTCTATTTATTTTTTCTTACTGTTTATTAATAATATTTATGGACAACAGTTAATATTAGTTAATATAGAATGGTGTTGACATCAATTGAAAATTTTATGAATAAAAAAAATGATATTCATATGATACCCAGGAGCAAACACAACAGCAATTAAAATAATTTCAATGAAGAAGATGAAATAAATTATCTATAAAGTATAATGAATCCTATTAAATTTAAATAAATTAATGTTGAAGGGAAAACTTTAAGGGAAACTATATAAAAGAAAAAGAGAAGCTCTAGAGGGCCTGATAACAAATCAATGTGATTGCGAAGTTCTAATAAAAATGATATAAACACGAAATATTTAAGGGTCATGAAAGTTCTATATACATCTATATCTAGAAATTGTATTTTATTTTAGTAAAGATTTCAGATCTTGTTTTAATTACATTTACAATAAAAATAAATGCACATTTTATATGTATTTATTCCACAATTGATCTTATGCTTACTTTGGCATTATTATTAACAGTGAAAGGCATATATGATTTATACATATATATAGGGATAATCATCATCATCATCATCAACCATTATCAATCCACTGCAGGATGAAGGTCTCTCCAAGTTTAATCCATCTTCTCCGATCTTTAGCTTCTCTTCTCCACAACACCCCTGCACATTTTCTTATTTCATCCATCCATCTCACATGTGGTCTCTTTCTGGGTCTTTTACAATCTCTTGGAATCCAGTTTAAAATTTCAATTGTCCATCTATTATCATCTCTTCTAGCAATATGTCCAGCCCAACTCCATTTCAATCTTTTAATTTTTTCAATAAGGTCAGTAACACCTGTTTGTTGTCTTACCCATACATTGCATTTTCGATCTCTTCTTGTTACTCCCAACATACATCTCTCCATACTCCTTTGAGTGGTCTGAAGTCTCTGTATTGCTCTTCTATTAAGTGTCCAAGTCTCAGATCCATAAGTAAGAACTGGTAAAACACATTTGTTAAAAACCATCCTTTTCAAACACATAGGCATATTTCCTTTTAGTATCAAGTTATTTCTACCAAAAGCACTCCAACCAAGTTTAATTCTATGATTAATTTCCTCCATTATGTTTCCATTTGTATTAATAATCTGACCAAGGTATTTGTAACTGTTAACTTCTTCTAATTCTTCATAATCAATCTTTATTTTCATATTTTGAGCAAATCGATTAAACATTACTTTAGTCTTTTTAACATTTATCTTTAGTCCTACTTTTCTACTTCCATCTGCTAACTCCTGCAACATTTCCTGCAGCTCTGAAGCATTATTTGCAAAAACAACTACATCATCTGCAAAATCTAAATGACTTAAATACTCTCCATTTACTTTCACTCCTTTAGTTTCCCATTTTAATCCACAAAATACTTCATGCAGCACTGCTGTAAAGAGTTTTGGAGATATGGAGTCACCTTGTCTTACACCTTTCTCAATGTTGATTTTTCCAGTATCATTATGTAATCTAATTGTTGCTGTTGCATTTTTACAAATATTCTTTAAAATATGACAATATCCTGGATCTATACCTTGATGATCCAATACTTTAATCACTGAAGAAATGTGTATAGAATCGAATGCCTTTTCATAATCTACAAGTCCAAAACATAATGACAACTCATATTCGTTTGTCCTTTCTATGACTTCTCTCAATACCTGGATATGATCTATTGTACTAAAACCACTTTTAAATCCAGCTTGTTCTCTTGGTTGGTGGAAATCCAAAGTTCTCTGTAGACGAGTTGTAATTATCTTGGTAAAAATTTTATATAAAACTGATAAAAGGCTGATAGGTCTGTAATTTCTAATATCTTCTTTATCACCTTTTTTAAATATTAATATTATTACTGCATTCTTCCAATCTTCTGGTACATCTTTATCATTTAGACATTTGGTATATAACTTTGCTAAAATTGTTTCTATTTCTTCACCTGCTTCTTTTAATATATCAATTATAATTCCATCATTTCCTGGAGCCTTTCCTTTCTTCATACACTTAATTGCATGTCTCACTTCTTCATTTAAAATTCTGGGCAATTCGGAAGATGTAATAGATATAGGAGGTACTTGTTTTTTATTACTATATAATTCTTGATAAAAATCTTCTACCAATTTCATGATGTCATCTCTCTTTTTAGTAATAATTCCATCTTTTTTTCTTATTGCAGATATAAATTTCCTACCAATACCAAAATGTTGTTTAACATTTTTGAGACTTTTATTTTCTTCTACAGCTTTCCTTGCTATTTCACAGTTATACTTTCTTATATCATTTTCAACTCTTTTCCGTACCATTTTACAAAATTCGAGATATTCAATTCTTTTTAATACATCATTTTTGTATATCTTCATATTCCTTCTTTTCTTCATAAATTCTCTAGTCTCAGTAGAAATTTTATTAGTCAATTGCTGCTTTTTTCTACCAGCTATGTTTGTTGCAGTTTTTAAAAGTGTATCAGTTATTTTCATATTAATTTCATTCAAATCTGAATCATGTTCAAAATCTCCTAACACTTGAAACCTATTTGTAAGTTCTAATTTAAATTCATTAGAATGTTTCTGAAGATTAGGAATATCAACTGTAAATATTGTTTTTCTTAATAATTTTTGTCTCTCTAGTTTTACACCTTACTAATCGATGATCACTTCCTGTGTTAAATTTATTAAGAACATTACAATCTTGAAATATGTATTTTCTGTTAGTCAAAATATAATCCAATTCTGATGTACCTTCATTTGGATGCTTCCATGTCCATTTCCTTTTAACATTTTTCTCAAAAAATGAATTCATAATATATATTGTTTTCCTTTTTCTGCAAACTCCACAAGTCTATGTCCTCTCTCATTTCTATTACCATAACCAAAATTACCTACAGCAATTTCATCTTTCATTTTTCTACCAATTCTAGCATTAAAGTCTCCCATAACAATTTTAAAATGTTGTTTACTCTGATCAAAAGCCTTTTGTACATCCATATAAAAATCTTCTACTACTTCATCACTATGAGAACTTGTTGGGGCATAAACCTGAATTATCTGCATTTGGTATCTGCTATTAAGTTGTATAACTAATCTTGCCACTCTGTCCGATACACCATCAATCTCCACAATATTGTTCTTCCACTTTTTATTTATAATGAATCCTACTCCACTTGTATTTCCAACATGTGTGCCTTTATAATAGAGTATATGTCCACTTTTTAAATCAATTGTTTCTTCTCCTTTTCTTCTAACTTCACAAAGTCCAATAATGTCCCATTTAATATAAGACAGTTCTTCTTCTAATTCTTGCAATCTTCCTTCACTTGAAAGTGATCTGCAGTTGTAAGTACCTAAATAAAAAGTCGTCATCAAATGGCAGCCTGGGTCTGCAATCAGGGGATTCTTAGCACCCTCCGCCTTCGGCCACCAACCGCTGCCTTGGTTGGTGACTTTACAGCCTCCTGGGAATAAGGGCCATGCTTTATTTTTGTCTGTCATAATTGTATATATGTATTGGAAAAATATTTATCATTTACACAAACATTCATTCTGCCTTATCAGGCACTGAGAAGAAAGACCATGGTGTTTCTTGATCTTAAACTCAGAGGTAAAAAGCCAATAAACTCACCACGCTGGCTAATGCATGTTGGTGAGCAGCCCATCCATGTTCGTATACTATATGAATAATCACATAGTAATAACAGCTGCAACGACAAGAACGTATGGAGTGGACATTAGGAATTTGCCCTGCTCGGTTCCTTTAAGGCCTCCAAGAGGAATCAAAGGGTCTCCTTTCAGTTAATAGCAAACTCCTTTCTGCAGCCATATAGGGATAATAGCTTTACTATATTAGTGACTTTTTCTGAATTAAGATTCAACAATATATCTTTCCTTTCCCCAATAATTCTAGCATTTTAAAGTATCAATATGCAGTGGAAAATTGAACAAATATTTAATGTAATATTAACTTTGTATTAAAATTTATGCTAAATATGTGGATGATGTGTTTGTTTGTGGTCCTGGTGATGTTATTCAAGCACTTTTATATAAGTTGAATAATTTAAATAATTTAAAATGGACTATTGATAAAAAACAAAATAGAAAAATAAAATTGTTGGACTTACAATCATATAGGGACATAAATAGTTTAAATTATAAATTGATTATTAAACCTTCTCAGGAAAGAGTATATATTCATTTTACATCATGTGTCAATGATGCATAAAATGGCAAGTATGAAATTTTTATATTGTAATGATAAATTATGCAAATATAAAAGTGGTAAAAATCAAAATATTGGACTTTTTACTCATGGACTTATAAAAGTAGGATATGATAAAAAAAAAAAAAAACCAAAAAATTATGTACATTAAATTGGTTTAATAATAATAAGAATAATTGTAATACAAAATTAGATAATAAAAAATGGATATCTATGCCATTTGTTAATAATGTTCAATCTAAACTAATTAAAAATATATTTAAAGATAAATGTAATATTTCATTTTGTATTCCTCCAAATTATAATAATATTAAATAGTGCTATAATATTATTATAATTTGGACAAGCATAAAGCATAAATCTATAATTTATTCCTCCAAATGTAAATAGACTAATTAATAATTCTAAGAATGTTTCACCTAAAATGCAAAGAAGTAATATAATTTATAAAATTATGTGTGGTTCTAAACAATAATAAGTCAGGGAATCAAGATGTACTCTGGAAAAAAGAACATCAATTATTATATAATTGGGTAAAAAAAAACTGTAAATAGTCAATTAAATACAGCCTCAGTATTCTTCAACCATGAAAAATTTTGTAATTATAGATTTGCTTTTAATGTAAATGATACAAAAATATTTATGGAAGAAAGAAATCATAAAAAGAGGAAAATTAAGGAAGCAATATTGATAAATAAATTTAAAGATATTATAATTGGCAAGCAGCAAATACTGACATATAAAGAATAAAAAAAATTAGAATGAAAAAGATAAATTTTAATTTAATAAAATTAAAATTTTCAAAAACTCCTTTTATAATTTTGAAGAAAGAAAATTAAATAGATTTAAAAAAAACATGTTTCACAAAAACACATTAAATTAATAAAAATGATTCAAACTTATTAATTCTTACTTTTATAAAATTATTATCTTTATAAAAAATATTTTTTTAACTATAACTAAAAACATAATGTGCAAAGAAAAATACTTTTAACCATGGTTTTAAATTTCTTTGAAGTCCTTCTCTGCAGTTATAATTTTCTAGTTTCCTTGTTGGTTTTCTTCTTAAAGGTTTCTATAACATGTACATGTTTAATTTATCCTTTTTTGGTACACAGTATTTTCAAGTTCCATTTTATTTCCAATAATTTTTCCAGTCTAATACACAAAGGCACTCATGTCCTTAACTGGAGATAATGTTGCAGATTACTTCAGGGATAACTTCATATTTTTCTAAGTAAACAGGTTACATGGAGGAAGAATATCTAGATTTTAGCACATGGCTGTCTTCATCTTAGAAAACCTTCTTATAAATAAATTCATAGTGTGCTAACAGCTTGGATACAACTTCTTTTTCTTCTTTAGCAGTTGTATCAGGAATTTATTTTCCCCTAGTGTCTTCTTCAGAAGCTGGATAAAGAGTTCTATTATCTTCTTCAGCAAAATCTGCTGTGTTTAGTCTGGATTACTCATATAAACACAAATAAGTATACATGTTTTAATAATGTATTTATTAGTAATATATAGATACAAACATACACTTGATTTCTAATATATTTACAATATTTACAGATTTAAGTAATGATGGCTATATTCCACCTACTACTGTGTAGCAGAGTACATCTACTAGTTCTAATGTGAACTGCTGAAGAAGATTGATGTGCCTTATAGATTTCTCTACCCACTTCCAGATGTACTTGTCAAACAGCCTTGTGAGTAGGTATAGCAATTCATCCAGCTGTATTTATAGCTTGCATCAAGTCAGCTTTGATCCTGGTAGTTTCTGGTCCTAAATGTTGACTTGCTTCAATGCATTAACCATTAGCTTAAATAGCTATAGTGTGAAGAACAAACACTGCTTTTCAGGTTAGCAGGAGTTCCCCATGACTGTATATGGAGAACTAGGCTACTGTTATTCAGCTTTAACAATTGTTATTTGGAAAATGCATGGAAAATATATACTGTCTTTCAAGTTTGACAGTGTGCTAACAGCTTGTATAAGATTTCTGCTTTTTCTTCTTTAGCAGTTGTGACAGAAATTTATTTTCTCCTACTATCTTATTCAGCAGCTGGAACCAGAGTTCTACTACTGTCTTCTTCAACAGCTGAATCAAGAGTGAATACTTCTCACAACATATTTATGTTTTCTGATTAACTCACACCCCTAATTTTTTTAAACTATTCTGTCTTCTCTTTCTCCAACATGATACAATTAGTAATATCCAATTAGGTCAATTTTTACAAATACAATGGTCCAGCTATTTTCCTCCTTCACTGCTGACATTGGAAAATAAGTCAAAAACTTAAATTAGAAACATAAAATTTTTGGCATTCCTTTTTAATGAAAAGTTTCTTGCAAAAAGAAAAACAAGATAATCAATTAATTGCACTGATTTGATTTTTGTATTGAAGAGAGAAAAAAAAACAAATTTAACAAGTGTTAAAATTTTTTTTTTCTATTCAAAATATTCCTAAATACAAAACTCTCTTAAAAAGCTAAAATTAAAGATTAAATAATTTACTAAAAAAAGATTATTTTCTCTTAGTAATTTTAAAACCAAAATTGAATTAATATTGGTAAATAAACAAAATAATTGAAGAGATAATCAAAATATATATATATTATAATACCACCCGATTTATTTTATATGGTTCTTTGTACGCTTCTACTCGTAGCTTCGAGTGAGGATATTTGTGAGCATGGTCTGATTCCATCTCACGCGCCAATCTTACACATGGATAAGAATTATCTCATCGAAAACATAAATAAGGGTTCGGGTATATATATATACCTCTATTTATGGTAGCGCATCCGTACCAGCTCAATCTCAGGGTTTGGGGACTATAGTCTAACTAGAGAACAAAGCTAAACACTACCCAACTAAGTCTTATGTGTCTATCTATTCTGTCCGATAATTTATCCGTTATAAATCTAATAACCCAACCCGAATGTTATCATACCATTTACTCTATTTATTACCATACTTAATACCGATAAAATCTCATTTATCCACGCATATAAATATATCAATATTCAAGCGCACAGCCCATTTACCCTGATACACACATATATAATTCATATACGCATCAAAATAGTGCAATTATACATCAGAGCTGTTTATTTAAAGTTGTTATTTTATTTAATTTAAAAGAGATTTATTATAGGAATTAATATTGAGGTAACACTAGTTTCTTTACCAAGACGCATTCATTGAACATATATTTAGTGTAAACGTCAATTACCTTAAGTACCGTCGACCGTTCACACGGTCAAAGACAAGTCCGCATTTATAATTCTCCACGAATACTGGTCTGGTTGATATAACGGATGGCAAGGATTTCCAATGTGGTATATCCAATAGCTTATTCCGGAGGTGGAGTAGATGATTCACTCACTTTATGAAAGGGTCCCATTTCATAGATCTTTCGTCGCCATTACACTTGATGAACAAGAACTCTTTTGTATAGCGAAGTTCGTAGGTCCACTTCAGATGGGTTCCACGACAACTGTCCACTGGATCGGTTAACGAAACTAGCGCTATTGAATTACCCCGACATTTTGGGTGAGAAATATTAATAAACTTCTTAAGAAAATTTTATACGTCCACACACTCCGTAGTCCAAACCGCGTTTTTTTTTTTTTTTTCGCTCTCGAGCCCACAAAAAAGTTCTTTTGTTTTCACTCTTTAACTTTGTAAAATTTTCTTCCAATATCCCTACGCCATTGTCCCGTTCTTCTATTGTTTTCCAAAGATACCCACCTGACCCGTTTTCGGACTTCTTGACGCCAGTTATTACTAAACCGCCTACAGCAACTGATTTATTTCTATTTCTATCTTCATATGTTCAAAAGATTAATTAGCAAAAGAAAACACGTGTTACCGACAATATTATCAACCAGACTTAAAGAAAAATTTTAACGGATAAAATATATACGAATAATCAATTACAACTTATACAGCTCCGTATATAATTGCTTGTGACCATCACCGTTAATACATACACACATTTTATACTCACATATACAAATATATTTATATAAGCATACCCACCTAACATTCACACTCTTTGTAACAGGGTTCGAATGACTATTTACATATATATCTTTTCGTATATAGTCGCTCAACATTAACACTCGCAATTAGTAATATATTACATATGCTTGTATTCGAACCCCGTTTGTTACAATATATCTGATTTTAAAGTTTTCTCTTTTTTTTATCAACATTTACACATTAAAATATGCATATTATATTTTTTTTAAATGTTTGACAATTATTTTAAAAAAATTGTTTAGAATCTTCATATTGTCATGTTGTACATAAAATATTTAAATAAATTAAAGACCCATTATTATTTTTAATCTTTATTAAATGGCTACAATGTGTATATATATATTAATTTGTGATGACTAAATAAACCAATCCATGAAACAAATATGTTCATATATAAAACATGCTAATCTATTTTAATATATATTTTGCAGTGCTGTCTTTTAACTTCTGCAGCAGAATTTTTTTTTTCTAGAATAATTCAACACCATAGCTAATTGTAGCTCTCCAATGTAGTTTTAAATTAACTTTATAAGATTTACTATATACACTGGAGATTATTTACAAGTCTTATTGAAACAAAAAAGATTTCAAGTGGAAGAGTAGCAAAGTAGATGTTCATATTGTAATGTTTTACATTTTGATTTAGGTCTTTTATTACTCACTATAAAGTGCTAGTTAGTCAAACTATTTAATGACAATGGTCCATTCCAGTAGGAGTGTGGATATTTCAAGAATATAATTATATTTCCCAACTAACTGACCTAATGTTTATTATAACTCTAATTGAGGACAGAATTAGGTTAATTTATTTAAAAGAGCCAGGGTCAGTAGATCCCTAACTCTCATCACATGTTGTTGAGACTTATAAACCAAATAATAAACAATAGAAGTGAGAATTATGTTTTCCCATCACTTAATTTATTATAAGAATTTTTCTCAGGCTTTAATCATACATATTGGAAATGGTAATTTACACAATTCTCTAAACTTAATAATAAAATCTAAATAACTAAAATTCAGCATATACAATAAAAAATTTATATTATTAGTAAAAGTATTAACACACATTAACTATTTAAACAATAAAAATTATTTATAATATTAGAAAGAACACACACAGATAATTACATTAACCACTTAATTCAAATAGTTCACTTTTAAAAATAAAATCACAAATGTCTCTCTTTCTTTCTTTTTACTAAATTAGAAGTTTATCTTTTAAAATTTAGTTTGTAAATTTGTTTTTGATTTAGATACGAGTTACGATATAGGCATCGACTTACTGGTAAGTTCTTTTTATGAGCAGTCCGTAGTAATTCTTTATGGCTTTATTCTGGTAACACTTTTCACATCTCGGATCCATATTTAGGGCAAGGCTAGACAAAATTTTTGGTGACTTTTGTGAGAGGTGCCAGTGAACGAACTGTTTCTACTCGCACATGGAGATTAGATTCATTGTAATTCTGGATGGTAACATTTTATTACAGATTTGAAAATGCTACACCCAAGAAACAGCCAGAAAAACACAGGGAAAAGACCAATTCTAAACTTGTCTGCTTCTTTTATACTGATGACCATTTTGAGATTTCTGCACACATCCTCTTATCCTTTGTGATATTATCACTTGATAATCTTCTACATTCTTTCTTACTTTTGAGGTACAAAGTTCTATTTTTTTTATAACTCATTTCTGCCATCTTTAATTATCATTAAGGGTTTTACTCTGATAGTAATCTGTATGTGCTTACATTCTTTCCAATATTCACATTACTTTAATAAAATAGATAAGTTTAAACACAAATAGCTTTCATTGTATGTATCAAAACAAATATATAAATTACACTAACTAATAAAAAAAACAAAAACAAATTATGTCCGTTGACGATTTTTAAATTTTACTTCTTTTAAATCTTACTCAATGCCAACATACCTGAACCATATATATGTAAATAGTTCAATATATATATATATGTTATAATTGAGCAATAATCAATATATACCTAATGCATATTAATTAATAAATTCATTAGCAAAATCACTGGTTTTTGTTAATAAGATCAGACTTAATGTAGCTGCAAAAATAACAGCTGGTGCATAGGTTTGATCTCTGGTCTTAACATTTTTTTTAGAGTGATTTAGTATTGTGAGATATGTGATTTAAGTTTAGATAGGATCTTACAAACCAAAGTGTGAAAAGAATGAATGTGTTAAATTGGGGGAAAGACCTCTTTGCATATTTTTTATGAGGTTATTAATTATTAAGCCAATATACATCACATTTGTCTGTTTTTATAAAATTATTAGTGAGTTTGAATGAGTAATGTTGGTGACAAGACTATGACAAGAAAGAAATGAGGAACAATCTATAAAAAATGTTCCAATGTTTCTTCATTTCTATGACAGAGGGCACATAATGGATCTATGTTTGTGAAGTGTCACTTATAGGAGAGAAAATAATTAGTAGGAAGGGCTTTGACATTTATTTTAATTAAGAAGTCCAGATATTTGGATTCGAAGTGCCAATATCTGAACTTTATTATAATGTGTTTGTTACTATGTAACAAGAAAGACTGACTATTATTTGATATGCTATTATTATTTTCAATTTCATATTGTTTGCCAATAGTTAATTTTATTTAGAAATAGATTATATGAGGAAATAGTGTGTTTATTTATATATTCTACTCCATGTCATATCTTCCCAATGAAACAACCAATATTATTTTTCTTTAAAATAACTTTGAGACAATTCTTATAATGTGAAAGGGAATTACTTATTCCATAAAAACCATATGTAAGTTCACTATAGAACATCCTTTTAGGGAGTCTATTTATCCATTCACTTCAGATATCCAATCCAATGAAAGCGTGATTTTATAATAGTGGATGTATAGTATCATATCTAACACGTTGAAAAACATATTGATTGATTATATCTTTAAATGAAATTTTTCTAATTTCTTTACATTACATTGATAGAGTAATCACACTAATTAGGCATAGTAATTTACAAATGTGTATGTACAAATATATATACATTGATTTATGGCATTGGTTATACCTTTTTTAAAAAAATTATTATATGTGTATTCTAAATTTAATAAGTCTCACTAAAATAATTATCTGGCAGACATATAAACTTAAAGCAACTCTCTTAATTTTATCCAAATGATGGAAGCTGGAGAACCATAAAAAGCTAAGCAAATGATATGCATATGATATAAATTGCCTCATATCCTGGGGTTATAATCTAACTGAAACAATTTTTTCAGGTAGTTAAATATTTCTATGCAATCTCACAGTTAACTCGGCTGCAAATTCAATTACTGATTAGTAAATGGGTCTCTATCTATTATTTGTTCATAATGAAAAAAATTAAAACAATAAACCATCAAACAAGTCTGGGCTATTTAAGAGCTATTTTTTATATTTTACTTATATAAACATAATCCCTTATTATTACTTTAAATTATCTGGTTGTTTAAAGAATCAGTCATTCGTAATAATACATTATACTATCTAAGCTCATTGTGATCAATACTTATAGCAGTTCATATAATGAATCTTGGTAGATATAGCTAATTACCAATTGTTGTAGTCAAAAGTATTGGTTCTGATCAATAGACTTCACTGGGGATTCTAATCTAAAGTACTATATTTGAAGTTAAAGCAATTTAAAACAACAGCATTATAAAAATGAAAAATACAATACATGAAAAAGATATGCATTTGAAAAATATTTAATTGTTAGTAAAACTGAACAATATAATTGCTTTGTAGTTAACATTGTGCTCACAAATTGATTTTTATAAGATCACACCATGCAAGTAATTAAATAACTAATATAATTCTATTTACAAGTGCGACTTTTTTTGAATGCAATCATTTTGACAGCATCAACTATGATATATATTAAAGACTATTTATTAATCATTTTATTAGTCTATTATTATTAATTTATCAGCTAAGCTATAAACTTTAAACTCGATTAAAGATTAATACATCAAAGATTCATTTATCATCTTTTTTTCTTGATCATATTCCTGATATGTTTATTATATAATAAAATTTCTAAACTCAATACGCTCTTAAATTATAACAATAAAATGATAAAGAAATAATAATTGAGATTTATTTTAGGCAAAGAAAGTAATTTTACACTTGTGAGTATTAAATTATGATGATAAAGACATATGGAGGCAAGGATCCGGGCCAACAAATAAAAGCTGGTTTTGCAAAAAATGCACTTTGAAATCACTTGGTTACCTATTTCATAATCATAAATTTTAAAAAGTGTATTGTATTAAATTAAGAAGTTTTATTAAATAACTAAAAGTCTCATCAAAACCTTGAAATGATTTTTACTAATTTTTTTTTCAATTAAGACAAAAAAAAAAATAGTAGGGACATTACGGTTCATACTTTAAAAATTCTTAATAAAATTATAAAAATTGTTAATAAAATTATAATTGATATATGAATACTTATAATTTTATTAAGAATTTTTAAAGTATGGACCAAAATGAAGTAGAAAGAGAAGAAAAAATTAAATTGATATACACTTTAATTTTTTTCATTTCTACTTCAATTACTGGTAAATCTAATTCTTTTTGAAACATAATAACAATTTTTTTATTATTATCTTAATAGTAAAATAACCATGTAAGTTTTTATCTTATAATCTCATTAAGCAAAGCTGATTGAAGACTTTTAAAGTTTTACTTTAATTCTTATTTCTTTATCAATATAAACCAAGTAAGACTTCAGATTGATTTAATTTTTCAATGAATATTTTCATAAATAAAACTAAATTATTTAATTCTACTTAATTTCCTTTACATATCTAGACTAAAATTATGACTAAGCAAACTGTAAATAAATCACAAACAATATAACAAAAATATTTCAAAAACTTCAGCTTCCTTTCGTTTTTTGCATATTTCTTCTGTTAAATCAATTGGCATAGCATAAAAGATGTTATAAACTTGATAATCATTAAGGAATATTTGTTGACATTTGGGGGGAGAGAATGAACCACTATTGAAAATACCAAGCGATTAATGGAACATTGTTTAGAAATGAAAATAAAGAAAAGTAATATGTTACATAAACAAAATAAAATAAAAATAAAATATATAATGTTTATTTTTAGAAACAACAATTGACAAACAACTAAAAAATTTAAAAATTTAATTAGATACATTAAAAGAACAAAAATATAAATTAGTTGTGCAAATATGAATTTTCTTGTACAAATTAATTTTTTAAAAAAAATAAAGGTGTGTGAAAGGAATGTTGAAATCTATAGCATTGAATGGTATTATTTTATTTTAACAATTTACTACTTCTTTCATATCAAGCTAGATTTTGTTAGTTTGTAAAACTTTTTTTTTAGAGGTATTGTTCATTAAAATTGTCTATTTTTTTAAATCACCTATAGTATTATTTTGAAAAAGACATATACCATGGGAATATTTTAACTTTATTTGTTTGCAAACAATTATATCTAACCACTACTGCTTATTTTTCTTTAGGTTCTTTATAGATAAGAAAAACCTATTTGTTACTTTAAATAACTTCTCTCCAATGTAGTTTTGTTTTGATTCAAACACACACCGTAAATTATTATTTTCATTTTATTGTAATCAAAAAAGAAATCGCTCACTTCTTTTGGTCTTATTTTAACTTCCCACTATATTCTCACAAAAACCTCAACATATTAATTTTTGATACTCATTATCTGTGTGATGAGCATGCAAATAATCTAGCAGACACTTGATCTGAAAGTGGTGATAAATGCTAAAAAAAAAAAAAATGTACAAACTAACAATATCTAGCAGTTGCTTGACCTCACCAAAAAATAATGATAAATCTCTAAACAATTCTACAAACTAACAAAATCTAGTTTGACTAATGCTATCCCTTAATGCTACAGGATTTGAACATTCTACCATAATGTTTTCCTGAAGGTTTGTGATGATGGTGTTCTAGCTGTATTTTTATATTGGACTATTTCCATCATCTAATATGTGTGTTGAATGTCTTTAGAAAAGTTTAATTTTAGTTAAATATTCCAAATGCATTCAACTGTTAGCAATATCACAGCAAACAGGTTAGTATATGCACCAACTGTTAGTAATATCACAGCAAACAGGTTAGTATATGCACAAACGTTTCGAGAGGTATTTTTCTCCCCTCTTCTTCAGGTGTGCTGGCCTGACCAGTGACAGTATTAGCATGGGATTCGAACCTGGGTCCTTAGATTTTTGATTATTGAAATTTAAGGTAACGCTCTAACCAAGCGTTACCTTAAATTTCAATAATCAAAAATCTAAGGACCCAGGTTCGAATCCCATGCTAGTACTGTCACTTGTCAGGCCAGCAACACCTGAAGAAGAGGGGAGAAAAATACCTCTCGAAACGTTTGTGCATATACTAACCTGTTTTCTGTGATATTACTAACAGTTAGTGCATATACTAACCTGTTTGCTGTGATATTACTAACAGTTGGTGCATATACTAACCTGTTTGTTGTGATATTACTAACAGTTGAATGCATTTGGAATATTTAAATAAAATTAAACTTTTCTAAAGACATTCAACACACATATTAGATGATGGAAATAGTCCAATATAAAAATACAGCTAGATTCTACCATAATCTTTTCTAAAAAAAAAAAAAAAAAAAGGTGTACTTTGTGTAACTCATTTTATATTTTTTATTTCTTGTTTAATTAAACTTCTAAATTTTTTAACTGTTGAATTTTTTTACATATAGTAGATTCCTCTAAAGAATGAATATAATTTTTTTTTATGAATATGATTGGAATAATATCTATTTATGATGCAACTATAACTTTAATCTTGGTGCACATTAATCTGTGATCTATCTAATAATATGTGATTATAAGTGCTCATGTATTCCGACCCCTAACTAATAGTATACTAATAATAAATAGATAAATAACAAATATACTAATTATAATTTTTTTGTAATGTCTACACTCATTTAATTAAAATCAAGAGCATATATATTAGTTATAATTTTTAAAAATATAAGATCATAATGCATGAGATAGAGATGCTAGTATTGCCCATGCTCCAATATTGAATGGAGCCATTATCGTCATATCAACAAGAGACAAATGAAGCAAATAAAAAAAATAATAGATAAGTTAGTGCTGATATAGTACGCGCTCGGTGGCCATTTTGAATTTGAAAACATCCAAAAACACTGCTGGCACATGCAAGTGATAAATGACATCGACTAGAAACACTCAGTTTTCAAAAAAATAAATCACCTAAGGCCCTACAATTAAAAAAAGGGTGGTGTGAAGGCAGTACACTTAAAAAAAGTGCAAGAAAACGTCACATTAAATAGCCTAAGGTGCTACTATCAAAAAAAAAAGTGTGGGAAAAAAAAAAAGAAGTGAACATTGAAAATTAAAAAATCCTTTAAGATAAACCAAAAACGCTAATTTATATATATAGTGATAATCAAACATTGTTTTCAAATTCAAAATGGCCACCGAGCATGTACTATATCAGCACCGATAAGTTTTATATATTTTATGTGAAATAAAAAAATTTAAAACATAAAAATAACATAGTATATTTAGAAAGTAACTGAAAATAATGTATTTAAGAATCAAACCAAAGTGCAATGATTACAAAATAAATACATTCAATATTCGTAAAAAAAATAAATAAAAAAATTAACAATGAGGACAAAGGCAACTATATAAGAAATTAAATCACAAAAACCAAACCATGAATTAAATGTAAATAAATCATCCAATTTTGACTAGTAAATGAATATATAACCTATCCTTAATTAAAAGGTAAACCATAAATAAAATAGATCACCATGATAACTAATTGCTTTTCTTTCATTATTCTTTTATAAGAGGGTGTTGAATATATTTTTTTCTAAGTGGTTATTTCAAGATTGCAATACTTTTACTTATATTCTACAATATTTTTTGAGACTTTGTTGGCAGATAATTAAGGATCTATTGATAAAAAAATTTTTTTTCTTAAAAACATTAATAATAACTTTTTTTTATATCAATAAATAAAGAATGCATTTAATTATATATATAGGAATATTAGTACATTAAGATATTATTTTCTATGGCTTATATTCAGTATTTCTCCTAATACAGCAGTTTTTCACATTGTATATCTTTTAAAGTTTATATGGGTGAGGGATAATTTCTTTTCATTTAAACAATTAAAGAACTTCGCCTTAATTTTTTTTTTTTTTAAAAAAGCCTTCAGTCAAAATTGGTGTTAATAAAAAACAAAGTATTAATTCATAAGTGAAATAGTACAAATAAGAAAAAAGTACATGGAAGAAAGATATTAGAAATAATTAAGAAGGGGGAGGAAATGGATTTGATTTTAAACTAATAAAATGAACTTATTTACATCCTTTATAATAAATATCACAAGCTCCTCTGACAACTACTGCTATGAATATGACTACCAGGTAGTTGAAAGCAGGCTAAGCACACCATGCTATTAAGATTAAATAAAGCTTTTCTCTATATACATTTTGTATATATTTATTATTTATATATGTACACTTAAGTAATCAATAAATATCAAATCATAGTGTCAATCAGATTTCTAGATTAGTATTTGGCCACCAGTTTTTATCTATGGAAAGCACTTGCAAAAAGTTTTATTACCATAATTATTAATTCTTAACAAAAGATGTTAGAATAACTCGTGTTAAAGAGTGACAAGAAAATGATAACTATCACAAATAATTATCAAATATATGAACTTGTTATGTCAAGACTATCTGGAGTGCTTTGATTGCTGGACTTTTGTTTTTATCAGTGAATATACTATATATATGATGTTAGTAACATGAAACATCTACTTTTATCTACAATGTGAAAATAAAAAGCTGATAAGTGATTAAATCCTTATGTCCACATCTAATACCAAAAATTTCTAAAATTAGAAATTACTAATAATCACTTCCAAAAGTATTACTATTCCCTATCTTTTTTTATATATATTTGGCATTTCACAAGTTTGATCTTATTCAAATAGCTTCATAAGCTACTAACTGTCAATGATCCCTAACTTACATCTAATAACATTGAAAATGATTGGTTGCACCCAGATCAATAATATTTTTGCTGATGATAAAATTTAATTGATTCAAAATGTTTAATAATTTTCTGTGATTTTATCTGATGATAGATTTTTTAAATAATTAAAATTTGAAAATAAATAACACTTTCATTACAAAACATACAATTATACTAACAAGTTTGTTAAAAACAGATTTTAGCTGCTAAAACTTTTAGGGCATAAAATCCATGTTAAGCTCTTAGTTCATTTAAACAATCTGCTTCCATTTTTTATCAAACTACTGCAATAACTTTTAAAACAACCCACAATTATTTATATACTGTATTCATAATTTTCTAAAAGAATTTAAAAAAGAGAGGTGAGATGAAAATACTAGCAGTCAGACTCTCATAGTCTAACTATACCACTGCTTGCATCTTGAATTTCATCTATGAAAGTTTTTTTGCAGGAAAGCAGGCAGAATAGCTATGCAATACATAATAGTAATAAGAGATTAGATGTTGTATTTATATGTGATTGTAATAGACACAGATTCATAAATATTATTAAATATTTTATCAATATATATACAACATAAATATTTATAATATATACAACTGATATACCTTCGCCTGATATCGTTGGCTAGGTATAACATCTAGCTGCTGTGCAATTATTGAAGGGAGGAACTCGGGTATCTTCGATTTAGATAACCACTTCCATCTGTATCATGGAACCTTGCTTTGTATATAGGTATGATGATATATCCAGCTGCCAAGTAGATCAATGTGAACTTGCCTCACTGCTTTAAATATTGTGGTCAGTGTGTATATTACCTTTCAACTTCGACATTAATTTGTTGTCTGATTTTACATCCAAATGGACTGCCTATTTAAAGCCAGATGCTCTTCCATATCAAAAGCAATCGAATTCCCTGAGCATCATTATCTATTGGCTTGTTTTTGCTATTGGATATATCTTTATCTATTTGTATATTCATTGGTCTGTAGTAGTGGATGCTAAACTGATCAAGATAAGATGGAATCTGGATAAGTGCATTAGATGAAGGTAAATTGGACTATAACATCCCCACCCCATCTAAAATTAGCCCTGAAGAATTAAGTTAGTGAGATGCTTTGATGGATGTCTTTGTTCCTTCTGGACTTCCTCAGATTCGGTAACTTCATCAGTAGGTATGATGCTTTTATCAGCAGATCTGGTGTTTTCATTTGTAATCTGGTATCTTTGAATCTTGTAGACTCTTCATTGCTGGTTGGTGAACCATAGTTCAACCTTAATTGATCTCCATGCCTGTAGTGTTGCTGTTCATCTATGGTTTGAATGACCACTGTTAGCAATCCTTTAAATTTAATCACAATTGCTGGAACCCATTTGGTGATTACCTTGAACATACATGCGGTATAGAATTTGAGCACTTATCTATATTTTAGCACTTTTATTTTCATAGATTGTTCTAAGATTCAAACTCAGTTTATTATCTACCACATTCAGACAGATCCTTCGATTTTATTTTTGTGACCTGGTTCACCTTATTCACCGTAAAGTCCAAATGATTGAACGAGTTATGATCACTGTGCTCACCAGATGACACAACAAGAGGTAGCTGAATTATTTTACTAGACAAAGTAATTTTAACTCTTATTTGATCCAAGAATGATATTTCATTGCCTTGATAATCTGTAATCACTACTGCTAGCATGATAGCCCATATATTTTTTGATACCATGGTCATTGCAAACCTGGTATCCAGTTTCATGGCTATTGGCATAGCATTAATAAATGCCGCTCATATTATTTATATAGGCAATGAATTATTTGATTTTACATTGCTCTTTCAGCTTTTAAGAATGGACTCTTCCATTTCTTTTCTGAAGTACTTGTTTTTTTCTTTTTAAAACAAACAGTTTCTATGTGACCGACAAAATTACAAAATCTACAAAGGGGACATTCAGTGTGTGCTTGTTTTGATTTATCACATCTGTAACAAACTCACAATATTATCATTAGTAGTTCTTGTAAGCTCCTTCTGATTGGAAAAAAATTTAAAACAGATGTGACTTTCCGAGCCACAGCTTTAATGCTGGAACCACTTTTATTTAATGGAGCAGTCTGAATTATTGTAGATTCAGCCATAGTTGCTTGTGAGACTATGGATTGGGGGATTGGATTCATTAACAATTTGATCCATAGCTTGTGATCTTGCATTTCCATAAATGTAATGAACTTTTAGCATTTCATTTAAGATATCCTTGAATGTGCAGCTAAATGCAAGATTCCTGAGTTTAGAGGCAAAATCTCTTTCTCCACCTTCCTTTGTATACAACGATTGAAGTGATATGCTTTATCATTAAAAATTTTGGGAGAAAAAGTTTGATAGGATAGTGCTATATCAAAATGAAACTTAGTTGAAAATATGAGCTGCTCGTAATCATAAGACCCCATATGTTTGAGAACCCCAGATCATCACAAATGTGGTAATTTTAATTCAGGCATTTAAATTTGATTAGTTTGCACATAAAAAGGTGCTAGATCCATATAGGTTGCCAATTTTCAGTATAGGACAGATCAAACTCTTCTAATGAGCCAATTTTAGCCATTTTGATTTTTGTTTTTCTGCCTTGAAAGAAATGAAATTTTCTTTTATTTTACAAAAATGAACAACTATTTGCATTTGATTCTTTAATTTTTAATGGCATGCTAATAATGTTAGTTGTCAATAATTAATGACAAAAATTTAAAAGAACTTATGGTGATAAGATTCTGTTGTGACTGCACCAAATCTGTTGTGTTTATATTTGATTGTAGTAGACATAGACTCATAATAAATATTAACATATATACAACTGACATACCTTCATCTGATATTGTTAGTTAAGTATAGTGTTGAGTTGCCAAGCAATTCTTAAAGGAATAGTATAAGGTGATCAGAATTCTAGGTAAAGGCGATTTTCTAGGTTTACCTAACACTTTCAGTTGTACTGTGACAACTTGCCTCATGTCAGGTTAAGATCTAGTAGCATCCAGTTCAATCATGAACTTGCCTCATGACTTTAACAATATTATGTCCAAAATTTATACTTCCATTCAACTCCAACAGTAATTTGTCATTGTCTGGCTTTACCTCAAAATGGGCTGTCTATTTATAGCTAGATTCTCTTCCATAATGAAAGCACTTGGATTCATTGAGCAGCATCACTTATTGACCTTCTTCTATTATTGGATATAACTGATCTATTCGCCTGTAGCAATGAATGCTAACTCCAATCAGAATGGAATTTGGACAAGTCCATTAGTTGAAGGTAAATTGGGCTATAACATTACATAAATGGGGAAAAAGTAGAGATGAAAATTGAATAAAAATAAAAAATATTTTCAGGATATATAATAACACAATAGAATTATTAGGATAATGACAGATTTGAATAGCAAAAAAAAAAGAATACGAAAATGGAATAACTACTTGGGACAGAAGTGAAAGTAACATGAAGTTGAGAAGAGCATAAGACATTTTTTAGTTAAGAAATATGAAGAAAGGAAATTAAAATTAATGTAAAACAATATAGAAATGAATATTTCATGCCAAGCAATTATTTAATAATTGTAGGTTAGAAAGGGGTGTGTGTGTGAATAAAAATTGATGTTTTTACATTAGTTTAAAGGGATGTCAAAGAAAGAGAATGTTTGATAAAGATAATACGTAGGATTTGTAGGCATATACAGTTTTCGGCTGACATTTCCGATTTCATTTAGCCTGAAGCCATTTTATATCACATCCAGACAATAACATTTGTGATCATCGTCGACGCTATTAGATTGCTATTACTGATTCCACCATCAATAACTTTCATTATTTAAAGCAACAATATATCAATAAGCTTTTTATGTTAAAATGCATGAATCGCCATTAGAATTTTTTACCAAATTCTTGATAATTTTTACCTTTTTAAACTTGGTGTAAACACGTTCTCTTCCAAATTAAATCATGGGTAGTAATTGCAAAATTTAATTTTGTTATTTCATATATTTTATGTGAAGTCAATATTTTTGAACGTTAGACACAGAGCTTTAAAATTTTAGAATTTATTTCAAAAATAAACTGAACAAGTGATGATATAAAAATTTAGTGGAAAATTATTAAATTAGTCTTTATATATATATATATTAGTTTATAGATGCACATTATAAAGATAATATAAAAGCAACGTTTTATTTTGACGATATGTATCTATGGCTACGTTGACTCGGGAAAAAAAAACAAAAAAGAAATAGATATTTCACTAAAATAATAATGTAGCTTTTATTAGGATATTTAACAACTTTTATTAAAATATTTTTACTTCATTTAAAATACAATTACATTTTTTGTAAAGTAAATATTAGAAGAAAAAAAGTTAAAAAAAAAAGGGCTAAAGAATCAATACATTATAAATATCTTAAGAAGAATCCACGTGGATTTGTTTTCTACTTATATAAATAGCAATGGTAATATTTCATTTAAAACTGTTATTTTCCTGAAATTTTATTTTTTAACGCCATTTAAACAAATTTTCCTAATTTAGGATCATTCGTCATCTAAACAGTAATGCAGATCAATATTAATTATACAATAAAACAAAGGAAACTTACTATTTATATAAGACTCTCTTTTGCGGTAAGAATATTTGGGCCAATCATCGTCACATTCAGGTGAAATTTGGTTTTCTGATCTGTAAATATCACTTTTTTTATGATTGTAAAGATAACGTGAAAGAAAATACATCTGCGGTAAGGGCGATCTCGGAGTAGCTCCAAGAGGACTGGGTATACTACCAATACCAGTATAAATCCGTCTAGAATAGAATTTGGATGCGTATATAGAATTATCACTTTCATCATCATCTTCGGTAGAGCTCCGAAAGCTGACCGCGCCCTCATTTAAAGTCGCCATTGTGAGGGAGTGTAGTTTTTTTTTTTTTTTTTGTGGCGGGCGTTAAGTAGCTGGCAGCAAATGTCAACTTTTAACTCGAGATTAACTAATTTAAACAATAACGTAATGTACAAAAAATTATTTGAAATTGTAAGATTATTTTAACACAATTCTCATTTTTACTTTTTAAAAAAAACAAAAAAATTCAAGTAAAATTAACTTTACAGTCTTTAAAATCGAAGTAACTGATCTATCCTACGTGTGATTAAATTTTTCCCCCTACATACAACTTCTCCCCGGCTCCGCGTTTTTACTTTTTTACATTTCGTCCCCTGTCGAGAAATTTGTTACTGGGATGAGAGTATTTTTTAAAAATAGAAATTAATTCTCCTCACGAAATGTTCTGAAATTGATCACGTGTACTGTGAATGAAGTTTTACTCGAATCTCTCGAAGTTTTGGTTTGTAAGTTATAACTTTATGACAAATATTTTTTTTGTAATTTCTTTGAGTGTGTTTTTTTAAAATGTAATCCGTATAATTGCGACGAAAATGTTCTGGAAATGTGGGGAGACATTTTAATAACTTTATTATAGGAGATCAAAACTAAATATTTTGATGAAACAGTAACAGGAAAAATCAATTAGGTTAATATTAGGTGTTGTTTACATCATCATCAGCAACCACTTGCAAACAGTAAAGCCATTCCAACTCCGAGAAAAAAGTTTTTACAATAATCATAAGACCCATCGGTAAAACACAAATACGTCCACATATGGAAGATACTGATTCATTTTTCTATTTATTTAATATTGTCCAAAACTGTTTAACTTCGGTACCAAAACTTTTCTTTCTGAAATATGTCAACATTATATATAATTGTAGCTCCCCAATTTATTCTCTGCAATATCTTCCATAAAAACAATCAACAATGCATTTCTTTAAAATGCATTTGACATAATCCTTAAAACAATCTGTATAATTATATCTGTGGTATAATTTTCACTACATAACTCTCATGCAAGATAGGGACTGGTTTCTATCTACTTTTAATATCTTGTGGAGGGGTGTAATCATAAACGTATGATCCAAGAGATGAGAAAAATCTATGATACACAAGATGCACATTTCATGATGAACTAGCATTCATCAGTTTTCCAGACACGTTTATCATTGTTCAGTATATAAATGGATAGCAAATTAATACAGTTTAACTGATGTGTCAAAGATGTTGCCCTCACAACATTGACACAAATCACTTAATGAAATCATGCGCAAATTTATTATGGACCATGCCTTCAGGAACTTATTTGCAGTAACATGTGTTTCACCAAAATAACAAAAATGTGATTTAATAGTAGTAGACTAATATCATATCCAGCAAGATGATGAACATACTGATTGTTTTAATGCCATTATATTTTTAAAATTTTGCGGAGTATTCTTAAAATAAATTTTTCTAACACCTTATGTTGCATTGATAGAATGTCCAAGTCTCACAAATTAGATAAAACATTAGCTTAGTTGCAGGAGTTAATTTCTCTGTGATTTAATACTCTATTGTTTAACTTCTTAAAGCAGCAGTCCACTTATCTATTTATAAAACTACCTGTATTCCCCTGGAATATTATTTATTATACCAGCTGCTTCATATCAGCATATTCAAAATAAAAAAAAATATTAATGCAAATAAATGTGATAATATGTTGAACTATTTCCATAATCTATCAGTAAATGTTGAATGTATAGAAAACTTTCAACTTTATTTAAACTTTTTAAATATAACCAACTTGTTAGTAACAACACACAAATAGACATCACAAGTTAGTAATTACACAACATTTCAAGTAGTATTATTTTCCACTCTTCTTCAGGTGTTGCTGGCCTGACCAGTGACAATCATAGAAGTCAAACTTAGACTTTTAAATTCTTGAATCTTGAATTTTAAAGCAACACTAACCAACTGAGATATTCTGTTAAATGCAACAGATAGTAGAAATTTCATATATTTATATATGAGGATTGGTTCAAATACTCCTGAATCCAAATTTTTTAACATTTTTTTCTAAGAGCAAAGTTAATTAGAGACTTCCATATATTGTGTATTGCCATACTGGGTTGACTTATAAAATTATTTGTCATTGTCATATGAACAGCTTTCTTGAATTTTGATCTTTGCACCTTTTTGTTCTCGATCCAATATTTTTGTATTTTCCCAATTGAACATATGAGCATTAGTGCATACATTGTCTGCTACTGTAGACACATCTGGTTTTTCTCTTTTAACCATTAGTTTGTGTTCCTTCAATCACTGTTCAACAGGTCTCACCAATATTTTTCCACATTCACATGGTATTTCACAGATGAAGTTTTTGTTCTTCAGCATTTCCCGTTTAGGCTCGGTAAAAGTTAAAATTCCTCAATGTGTGGAAAGGATTTGGAAAGCTGTTCTAATGTTATATTGATTACAGATTTTCTTTAATTTGTCCACAATTCCTGTATGTTTTTTTCTTTTGGTGTATCTTTTTGTCATCTATTAGAGATTTACTTGATGACAGCTGATAGATAAGAATTCTATGTGAATTTTTTCCATTTTTAAATCACGGGTTTCCAAAAAAACTTTCTCTGCTCTGTTCCATAATGATAGTATAATATGTTTAGTGCTTCTGGTATAATTGGATGCATATGCCAAGTATTTGCT
The DNA here is from genome assembly GCA_028023455.1 of Epiperipatus broadwayi. NCBI lineage: Eukaryota > Metazoa > Onychophora > Udeonychophora > Euonychophora > Peripatidae > Epiperipatus > Epiperipatus broadwayi. The sequence continues at coordinate 3,271,703 of JAQFVV010012520.1, read as the reverse complement.
AGTGTGTATTAGTTTCCTACACACTATTGTTTTTACTTTGCCCTCAGGGAATCTTGTCACAAAAAGATGTAAGAATGTCAATTTTTGTTCTTGTTCTGATTCCATTGTGAATTAAATTGAAGGATATCCATCCAGAATGACAATAATTGTGGCTCACCATGTGGCCTTACCACAAATCTATCATCAACATAACAAAGTTATACTTTAGCTGGAAATGAAGTAATATTTATGGTTATGGTTTCAAGTTCTTCCATGTAAATTTTGTTAAGCAAGGGTGTCAGTGGTGATCCCCTGGCCATCCTTTGATTTTGTTGGAAGAATTCTGAGTTGTATTGAAAGTATGTTATTATGCAGGATGTTAATAATTTTATTATACTATCAATAGGTAGAGTTATACTAGTTTGTAGACTATTATCATCATAAACTTTTCCTTACAATAGATAATGCTTCATTACATGATACATTTGAAAATAAACTTTCCACATCAAAGCTTACCAATATGTCAGTTCTTTCCATTTTCATGTCCCTGACTAATTCTACAAAGTGCTTAGAATCCTTATGAAAGCCTGTGTCCTATATGTCAGTGGACTAAAAACTTTGAGAAGAAATCTCGACAAATTTTGATATTTTGATATGGTGAAATTTCTAGAACTAACAATAGGCATTAATGGAACACTGTTTCAATGGATTTTAGATAATCCATAAAGGTGAGGAATTTTGCTGAAATACAAGTTAATTTCCTTTTTTCTGAATCACTGAAATACATGCGATGCTTCTGGAGTAATGCTTGTAACTTTATCTCTATACTTGGAATTGGATTTTTTGCTACTTTTTCTGTATGACCTGCTGTGAGAAGTCCTTGTATTTTGTTATCATAATCCATTTTATCCATTACACCTGCAGTGTTACCTTTGTCAGCTGAAAGAATGATTATCAATGTGTCCACTTTGAGAGATTTAATAGCTTTCCTCTCATCATATGAAATGTTCAATTTCTGCTTTTAATGTTCCTCAACTGTTCTTTTAATTCTCCAGTATAATTGTGCTGCTTTTTCCAGAGGCAGTTTTTGAGTAACTTCCAAACTAACTGCCATTATATCCAATATTGGGTTAGTAGATGTTGTAATGGTGAAATTTAAATATTTTTTAAGAACAGATAATTCAGCAGCAGTAAGGTGTTTAGAACGAAGATTCTTCACTAACAAAGTGGATAAAACACTAGTTACGGTATAACTTGACCTGTCCATATAGATTTACAAGCTTCTTTTGGCATTCTTTTATCCCTTCATGTAATTTACAATATAAACTTTTCACTGTTTAACAAACTCTTGATAAATCTTCATCTGCAAGTGTATTTTTTAGAGAACATTTCACATTTCTAATAAAATGCAAGGTTTGATACTTGGAAAGCCATTGAACATTTATTCTTTTTCTCAATAAGGCTTTATTTGCTCTCTGAATAATCTCAGCTCTCTTAGAGAAAATAGGAGGTTTAAATTGCAATCCTTAGGAATAATCTCTTATTGAAATGTAAATCAGAATGGATTATTCCTAAGAGTTTGCAATTAAAATCTATTTTCTCCAAGAAAGCTGATTAAGATTATTCAGAGAGCAAATGAGGCCTTAATGAAAGAAAGAATAAATGTTCAACAGTTTTCCAAATATGAAACCTTGCATTTTATTAGAAATGTAGACGTTTTCTAAAAAATAAACTTACAGACAAAGATTTCTTAAAAACAGTGAAACGATCATATTGTAAATTACTTGAAAGATTAAAAAAATATGAGAAGAAATTTATTAATCTACATAGGCAGATCAAAAGTCATAGCTTGGTGAATGAAAAATCTTAGTTTTAAACACCCTTATTGATGCTGTGTTATCTGTTCTTGGAAAAATTTTACCCTCACACCATCTACTGTCCCATTATTGTATATAATGGCAGCAATTGAGGAAGTTACCTAAAAATTGCCTCTTTAAAAGGATACTTGAGAGATATTGAAACGGTCAGTTTTATCCATCTGCCCGTTTCACTTATTTTACCCACACATCTATTCATATGCCAGGTTTAAACCCTCTCAGAGTACCCATTTAAATAACATTAAATTATTATATATGCAGAATCACGTATATATATGCAAGCGGTATATCTGTAATTTAATAGTATATGTATAGATTACAGATATATATTCAATTTATAAATATTTTTAGTTTAAGAAATTCATTTTATAAATATTTCTAATTTAGGAAATATTTTAGTTTAAATTATCGTTATGTTATTGGTATATATTATAGAGATATGTATATTCATTTTATAAATATTTCTAGTTTAAGAAATATTTTAGTTAAATTATTTAGCCAGTTTTATTGATGTATTATTGAAATCGCATACGTATATTTCCTGTTATTCTGCGTGTATGGTTATAAAATTAGTCTTCTACTAATTACGAAAGTAACTTTGTCAAAATAACATTTTGATTTTTGTAAACAATTTTCAAAGTAGGTCACGCATTTGGTCCTAAAATAGCGTGGACTTGATTTGGTAAATATAAAATATTAATAACAAAATAACCAGGAAAACAAAATCTCAATTACTGGTTATAATTAGAAATGTTTTTCTAAAATAAATAAATGAGTTTTTCTACTGGTTGTAACTATTAAATATGTTTTGCTAAAATAAATAAATGGACTTTTCAGCTATGTACAAGCTCATAAAAATTAACAGGTGGCCAGAGTTTGAAGAGTATAAATACTTAGTTTTGTTGCCAAGGAGGATCATACATATAATAAGTGAGTTGTAAGCAGAACCTACGCTCGTTTTATCTTCAAAATGATTGAGTAGAACGGCCATAACTCACCTCTCGGCTCTATCCGGGGAATGGAGAAGAACTTTGGTCCAATGAAACATAATGCCATAACCAGCAAAGCAGCCCATAGAAAGTCTCTATTAACTTTAAATCATCATCAAAAGTGCCAACTTAATATCCTCCCAAGTGCTCCAGAATGAACTGCAATGGAAATAACTGAATGGTAAATTTTCTCTCAGAGCTCTGTTTATAAACTGTGACTTTCGATTCTTTCTTTTAAAAGCTAGCTATTTATTAAATCTGCATTTCCCAAACACCTTTACTAAAATCTACAAAGAAGATTGTTAAATGCTAAATCTTGCCTGATTGTAAAACTTGAATTCTCCTTTAAAATGTAACACTCGAATTCTCTTTTAAAATGTAAAACTCTAGTAATCTATTTTAAATTAAATGTATAATTTTCTGTGGTCCTTTTATGCCTATTTCTAAATCTATTCAATTTATTCTATGATTTTATCATTTTAATATTATATGTATTTAATATGCCAAATGACTCGAAACTGCAAGTATTTATAAATGTAATTTTAGCTTATCGATCTGCGAAGATAATTTCAAATCTTCGCTATAATAAATATTAAATAATTGAATTATTATTTTTCTTTCTCACTCGCTGTTTCGAGATCATATTATTATTTTACTGATTAAGTTTTTGGTATTAATAATCAGTTGTTATCTAGTTGAAATTGTAGTTTGCTTAATTCTAGTTATGGATTATAACTATTTATATATATGTAACTCATACATCATAGGAACTAGCCACAGAGATATTCTCAAAGCATATTTTAATGCTTTATTCATAATTACCCCGCAAATATGCTTTGTCCTCTTTAGATTTATATATGTTGAGAAGCAGGTGATAATATTAAACTAGGTTACTAATTAAGTTAGTCCCTAAATAGTATATTTAAAATACTAAATTTGAGAACTGGATTGTATAGATATGCATATAGACGGTATCTAATTTTAAGGCACGATAATATAATTTTACGCATTTGCATTATATATGTATAAGTTGTGGATGTGTCCTTACAAAGTACGCAATGTACAATTATCTGCTTGCTGCATGATTATTGATGAGTTGCTGGTGGAGGTCACTCTCATCCACTTTAGTTCGGGTTAAAGCACACTTTTAGAACTAGGGCACAAGGACCTAGATGATTCATAATGGTTATCCAACTACCTGAACTAATAATGTTCCTATTCGTAGAAAATTGATTGGTTTTAGGGCAAACCGAGTCTTTGATACTGAAGCCCGTGAATAATGACCCATTCGCACCTTTGAACTTTATTAATATTTTAATATGTGCCATAGAGGATATAGGTAAACCTATCATAAACCAGTTTTCTCTCCTTTTATATAAAATGCTTATCTAGCATCAGTGTATACCCTAATCTAGGTTAATGCGCTAACCTGCGTATTTCTGAGCCTAATTACATACTCGAATTAACTTTATATAGATAGGCGCCATAAGAGCACTATTAAGTTAGTTATATAACTTTGGCTATAAAGTTCCGTATGATCTAGTTCTGTATGATCTAGCAGACTACAAAAGAGCTAGAAATTTGGCATATTAATATAGGCATAAACTCCAATACCACACTACACTTATTAAACATTTATAATGAGATATGTAACATTAATCTCATTAGTTATATAACACCTGCGAGTGTAATATCTCACGTTCCCATCATATAATTTTGTATGTTTTAATTTATTATTTGTTATTGTTTTATTAAATTAATATTTAAAATATGACTCGTTTCATATCTTTATTGTCCGTGAGTTCATTTTATCCAACTCTAGATTTAATTGCACATACATCATTGTATCTATAGGTAGATTATTCTATTATATTTTATAAGCAGTCATAGATATATTAATTAATCACTTAGACTTATGTGTGTATATCTGACCAAATCAGTATTAAATTTAGTTAATTTACGAGTCTTTTGTTTTACGCTGAGTGACTGCCAGACCGAGGTTAAATTGAATGTCTGTGTATGTTGGGAAATGTCATCCATAGGATATTAAATCATTGAGCAGAGGTGAAAGGATTGAATGTTGGTCGGATTCTGGATCCCAGTATCCGGATTCGATCAGCTTTAGGGTATTTTGCCTGTGTTCTAGATTTTGTTACGTGGAGGGATAATTCTTACCATTACAATATCAAAAGCAAAAATCAAACATTTTATGTGATAATAGGAAAGCTATTATACATTGAAAATCATTCTTTCAGATGACAAAGATAACACTACAGTTGTAACGGATAAAACTGATTATGATAACAAAATACAATGATTTCTCACAGCAGGCCAATACAAAAAGTAGCAAAAAATCCAATTCCAGGTATAGAAGTAAAGTTATAAGCATTACTACAGAAGCATCACAGGTATTTCAGAAAAAAGAAAATTGACTTTGTATTTCAGCAAAATTCCTCACCTTTATGGACTACCTAAAATCCATAAAGACAATGTTCCATTAAGGTTTGTTGCTAGTTCTAGAAATTTCACCAATTCAAAATTTGTCAAGATTTCTTCTCAAAGTTCTTAGTCCATTGGCATATAGAATACAGTCTTTCATCAGGGATTCTAAGCACTTTGTAGAATTAATCAGAGACATGAAAATGGACAGAACTGACATTTTGTTAAGCTTTGATGTGGAAAGTTTATTTACAACTGTACTATGTGATGGTGCATTATCTATTGTAACGAAGTGTATATGATGGTAATAGTATACAAACTGGAACATCCTGCATAACAACAATATAAAAAATTCTTCCAACAAAATCAAAGGATGGCTATGGGATCATCCTGTCACCCTTGCTTAGCAACGTTTACATGGAAGAACTTGAAACCACAGTCATAAATACTACTTCATGTTCATCTAAAGTGTGACTTCAATGTGTTGATGATACATTAATAACATGGCCACATGATGAGGATTAATTACAGTCGTTCTGGATGCATATCAACAACATATCTCAATTAAATTCACAATGGAATCAGAAAGAGAACAAAAATTGACATTCTTAGATATTCTTGTGACAAGACTCTCTCAACAGTGTATAAGAGGCTAACACACTAGCTAGTACTTGGCCTACACATTCAGCATACCAGAAGCACTAAATGTGGAATTATATTATCCCTATGGAACAGTGCAAAAGAAATTTGTTCAGAAACCAATGATTCGAAAAATAAAAAAGACACACAAAAATCTCATGAAGAATGGTTACCCATCAGATGTCATCAAGAAAACTTTAGTAGACAACAAAAAAAGACATAAAACACAATTATTGGTACTATAGTGTATCCATACATACAAAGAATGAGAAACGAATTAAAGAAAATCTGCAGTCAATATAATAATAGAACAGCTTTACAAAGCCATACCACACCTTGAGGATTTTTACCAAGCCTAAACTGGAAATTCTGAAGAACAAAAACTGCATCTATGAAATACCATGTGAAATATGGAAGTATATTGGTGAGACCTGTTACCCTATTGAATAGTGATTGAAGGAACACAAACTAGTTGTTAAAAGAGAAAAAACAGATGTGTCTACAGTAGCAGACCATGTATGCACTAATGATCATATGTTCAATTGGAAAAATATTGGAAAAAATGCAAAAAAGAAAATTCAAGGAATCTCTTCATATGGCAATGGCGAAAAATACTATAAGTTAATTGTGTAGCAACACACAATGTATGGAACCTTCTAATTAACCTTGCTCTTAGGAAAAAGTATTTAAAAAAATTTGAAGGACTCGGGAACCAACTCTCATATATATGAGTTTTCTACTATCTGTTGCCTTTGGTATAATAGCTCAGTTGGTTATAGCTTGCCTTAAAATTCAATATTTTGAGAATTTAAAGGTGTAAGTTTGACTACTATGATAATATTGTCAATGGTCAGGCCAGCAACATCTGAAGAAGAATAGAGAATAATACTACTCAAAAAGCATTGCATAATTTCTAAGCTGTACTGTTTATATGTGTGTTATTGCTAACAAGTTGTTTGTATTTGAAAAGTTTAAATAAAGTTGAAAATTTTCTATACATTCAACATTTACTGATAGATGATGGAAATAGTCCAACATATTATTATATCTAATATACTATCATCACAAACCTTTAGGCAAACATTAGTGCAAATAAATGTTAAGAGTTTATTCACTCATAAAAAAATAATATGTATAGATGAAAATTAAAGCATTTGATCTTGGAAAATAAGATATCTAATTGTAGACTTATCTTTCATTGGTTGTGTGCATAAATTGTTTATTTCCATGCTTAGCAAATGTCCATTTTTGTGTGTTATCTTCATATAAACAGAGGGAAAACTGTCCATACATTAGTGATCATATGATTTTAGTGGTTTATCTTGACATAACATCTTTTATGCACATACAGACTTGGCTAAATTATCTGCAGTTTTTATATCAGAACGGTTTCTGCATTAATCAGAATATTTTAGTCTACATTAATAAAATTGTCTGATGCATTCTTATGATATGTAAATTTTTTAGCATGTAATTAATGAGGAATAAATTTATTCATATGTTGTGTGACTTAAGCATATACTGTAACTAATTGGCTACATAGCTGCATTAAAAATTAATTGATAGCATAAACCTCAGATTTAGTTTAGGATTATTTAATGAATGGAGAAAATAATATTTAATTTTCCCATGCATATTTTTTATAATAATAATGGGTCTTCAATTAATTAAATAATAATATGATTTTAATATGTGAATATTTTAATGAGTTATAAATGATTGTAGAGGTGAGACAAATTTATAAAATATATAAACAAGTTTTTTTTTTCTCTTCAGTAATTATAATTAATTAGTAGTTTTAATTTAGATATGTAGTAAGAGAAAATAATTTTCTATTTTTTTTTGTAATTTAATAGATATTAATTTTTAACTTTAAAAGATAAATAAAGTTCTATTTTAATAGTATTTTTAAAAAGAAAAAAGTAAGATTTTAATACTTTTGTTAAATTTTATATTTATTTAGAGTTGTTTTTCTTCATCTCTCTTCATTCAGAAAATCAAATCAGTATAATTAATTGATTATCGTTTTTCTTTTTGCAAGAAAATTTTTTTAATTAGAAAGACATGCCAAGAATTTTTATGATGAATTTAAGTTCATGTCTTGTTTTTCAATGTCTATAATTAAGGGGGGAAATAGCTGATCAATTGTATTTATAAAAATTTACCTATTTGGTTGTTATAAAAATTATCAGGTTAGAGACAGATTGTGATTGGCTTGTAGTCAAGAATGTTCTAGAAAAATGAAAATAATAGGGGTAAGTAGATCAGAAGACCCATATGTCTGATAAGTAGATAGTCTTAACTTTGCTGTTGATGAGAGAGCAGTCAAGTCTTATTTCAGATGATGAAAGAAGCAGAAGTCTTTATCAAGCTGTTGCATAGTACAGCAGAAATTTTAACCAAGCTATTGTATAGAATAGCAAAAGTTTTAATTAAGTTTTTAGCATATTCAGAGTTTAGTCACAAAAATGGTTTCTATAATGAAAACCATGTGCTAAATTCACCTAAAATCTCAACATCATCTTCATTCACGTAACTTGCCTTCCCTGGAATAAAATGTAGAGAAGACATTACCACCTAAAGTAATCTGCAATCTTGTTGTCAACTAAGAACAAAATTTTCTGTCTATGTTAGTCTCACCTTGGAGATTTATTAAAAGAAAATGGATAGAAATTTACTGTTGTTAACCTGGAAATGAAATACTGCAGGTCATAAAAAGAACATATGAATCATGTTCATGTATAGAAGCCTTCAAGAAGAAAATTCAATTGGAAATTATAACTGGAAAAAAGGAATCCACAGAAGAATGAAACCATGGTCAAAGGTTTTTTTATGTGTACACTTATAGTAAAAAGTTTTTGTTGCAAGAATTGATAATTTTAAATATTTTCACCAAGTTAATATTTTTAAATTATGATACTTTTTTTAGTAAATCCAGTCAATTTTCTCTTCAAATTTATGAGTTTTTTTAAGAAAATTAAATTTTTTTGTTTTGAAATATATTTTTCTCTTTGTATTCATTTTCCCTCTTAAAAACTTAACAAAAGGTTAAATATTTTTTAGCTATATCAAAGATGATTATCTTTGATTTTGAAAATGTTATTTTTCCAAATCTTAATTATTTTAAAGAAATAAATTAATTAAAAGTTAATTTATGAATAGAAATCAACTGATTGGTTAATATAATTTTTATGAAAACATATTTTTTAAAGATGGGAATGTGTAAAATGTCATACTATCATTTTTTATTATCAATAAATTAGTTATTAAATAATTGGGTACTTTGGTATTAGATCTGCACCATGGAGCATGTATTAGACTTGCTATGCCTTTTCACATTCATATCATTTCACTGATAACTTTGTAATCTTGTGATGTGACCAAAATAAAGTGTACAAGGATGTTGTACACAATATTTTTCGCAAAATTTAAAAAAAAAAAAGTAACATATACACGGATCTTGTGTATATTTACGCAAGATTTACAAAGTCATTGGCAGGTTGATAAGTCTAATACATACTCTGTGTTGCAGGACTAATAAAAATAACTAAAAGTATAAAAAATAATATTAAAAACAGCATTTTAAAACAAATTTTGAGAAACAAATGGACATTAAAACAATAATTTTAAAACAATTTTGAGGAACAAATGGATATTAAAAAGACCAATTTTTAAAGTATAAAAAAATTAAAAACAGCATTTTAAAACAAATTTTGAGAAACAAATGGATATTAAAAAGATCTTAAAATAATTTTTAAGGAACAAATGGATATTAAAAATTACCATTTTTAAAGTATAAAAAATAACATTAAAAATAGCTCTTTAAAAAAAATTTGTACGACTTTCACACTAACAACTTTAAAATGTATTGTAACGATACATAAATATGTCGTTACATTAATTTAAAATAAAAACTTAAAAGTTCGCAAATAAGAGTAAAAAAACTAAACGCTAAAATTAAAAATGTTTGTTATACGTATATACATTCGCACAGATGCTAAACTTTAAAAATATTTTTTTTCATAAACAAAAAAAAAAAGTATTTGAACGTATTTTTTTTAATAAAAAAAATACAAGATTGAAATAATAAAAATATTTTAATAAAAAAATAACGTAAGTTAAAATAAAAACACGTATTAATTAATTCCTGTAATCTATAAATGGAAATGATTGTTTATTAATTATCTAAAAGCTGTTTAATTAAAAAGTCAGATGAAAAGTTAGATAAGAGAAGAAAGAGATTTTAGCTTGACCAATGGAAGCACTAAGCCTTGGCTCGGACCTTAATGAAAGTGATGGATTGGTGACATTTTGTTCATTGAATCCTTGTGGATAATATAAAAAGGGAAGTACAGTTTTTCGAGCAGTTCCAGCGTTGGGTGTTTGAGAGGTGGTAGGATGCACATACCACACTATTTAAAAAGGAAAAATGAAAAGACTGTGATACCTTGAACCAGCTAATGCCATCTCCAGAACATTATCTTCCAATGGAGGCGTTGGGGAATTAAAAGCAAAAACCTGGACTCTTCTACCGTAAGCTATATTGACAAATCAATTAAGAACTTTCGTCAAGTTTTACAAATTGATAAACAAGCCAACTGAAATGTTAAAACGGACTCTTATCTGACTTTTGTAAGTTTTTAAATCAAATTAATAATGTTTAATTTTATATGTTTTCCGATTGATAAACATCATTTCCATTTTTTTTTTCTTATTGTAAAGATTATTTAAATGTATGAAATTTAAGTTGTTTATAGACGCTTGCATGGATTCGTTTGCGGTTAATTATATTTTGGTTTTCATATTTGATCAAAATATATAGACATTCGATAAATAATGATACCTTACGGTGAGTATCTAAAATGTATTTATTCGGATGTCTTTTAAGTTATTGGTGACAACGCAAGTATCTTATGGTGAATACTATTGGGTTACTTATAAGTTTCCCTCTGCGATTGTCGGTATCAATAATTTTGTATTTTGATCGTTTATGTTTATTTTGAAATGTTTTTGACCGTGGAATCTATGTAATCGATCTATACCCAACATTTTTAAACAATCTGTGCGAACGTATTTAAATGTTAAAATTAAGTCGGGCATGAATGGCTATATAGTTTTGTAAAGTTGTATTAAGGGAGGGTAATCTTAGGTTATTCATTTCGTAGTCGAATTGGTTCAATGGATTGGATATATTTGTGTAATTAGTAGATGTAGTATGAGGTCCGCTACGGGCAGGATTAAAGATATACGCCACACACCCTCTGTTTGCCTATGGATGGGTTTGTAAGTCGGCAGAAGACCGCAGTCCATTCCTATGGAGTTTTTTGTTTATTGTTCTACTTGCCAACAGATGTCACGTTCCTGTTGGTAGAGAGTCAATGTCTTCTCTATGTCTACTTATTGTTCAGATGTACATTCCTGACAATATAGTATTTTGTGTTGTCGTATCATGCTACATTGAATACATGAATGTATCAGATGGATTGGCGCCAATTTGGTTGCGAAATTTGTTGCCTAAGGTTAAATCAGGGAAGAATATTTTCTTTTCAAATGCAGATCTATGTAGTCTATTCATACTTGACTATCTAAATAATAATTAAACTCATTGAAACTTAGTTAAATGTAAAATTAAAAGTTAATATAAAAATCTAAAATGTTAAACTTATTCCTCAAAATTTAAATATTATTTTATATGTGCGTAAATAAATATTTTTATATGTTAATTTCTGGCAGTGGCTTTTACTCTTTGATATTTAAGATATAAATTAAGATATAGATTTTTATCTCTGCGTCTCCACTGAGCTAGTGACTTGGGCTAACGATCGGAATATTTAAATAAAGGGGAATATTAACAGCGCATATCTGCCTACTTTATAAATTTTTCTAGGCTCAAATGACTAGATGGCGCCCTTGTGGTGCAGATATTGTTTTTGCGGTTAGATTCGATCTTCACTTTCATTCCGATTGGTACAAACTGGCGCCCAACATGGGGCCCGATCTTTAATAAACACGAGTGCCCTGAGAATTTTAAAAGTGAATCATGCCCGTAAATTTTTTTTCTGAAATAGTATAAATAGATTTGTTGTATTGACATGGAGTTACACTTTGAAATTTCGTCTTAAAGGTACTGCCAGTCGAAAAATTGCGCATATGTAGAGATAAATTCGAGTAATAAAAACTAATAAATAAAACATAATAATAAATATAAATCAATTTTTTTTAAAAAAAAAGTCTTGTTTAAAATTTAATCGTTCAACTTGCCTAAGTAATAGTTAAAGGTAGGAGAAATGAAACTTGGAAGGGAGGGGTCAGAAATTTAGCTGGTAATAAGGAATCAACAGTCAACATTTTTTTTAATCATTATATTTGTGTGTAATTAGTTTTGTCTTGTAAAAAAAAAAGTTTTGTCCTTTTGAAATTTTCATATATAATCAATTTGTGTAACGTAATTACTAACACTAAGTAAATTCTTTTTTTTTTTTTTTAATGTTTTTTTTTTTTTTTTTTTTTAATGTTTTTGTTTTTTGAGGAAGTTTACTGATATGTATGTAACGAGCACAGACGTTCGTTACATTGTTTTTTTTTTTTTATATATTATTAAACAAGTTAAAATAAGAAGTTTGCATTTAAACATTTTCTTTAAGAATTAAAAATTGAAATTAAATATCATCTTAAACTTGTATATATTAAATCGCACAGATAATGAAAAATTATTAAAATAAAACTTTATTAAAGAAAAAGTATTTTAAAACTAAATTTTAAAAAGATTTGGAGATAAAATTATATCTTTAAATTTATCTTTAAATATATCTTTGATTTGGAAAACAGGTTAATTAATCAGAAATGGAAATGATTGTTAATTAGTTAAATGTAAACCAGCCTTGGGTATTTAAATGTAAAAACATCAGTCAGATAGGAAAACAATAGAAACTGTTAGCAAATAAGAAGAAATCCCTATGGAATCGGACCTCAACGAAAAGGATCATCACATCGATGACGTAATGTTAAATTCAATCCTTCACATTAATATAAAAGGAAAATTTGGAAATTATTAATCAGTGACTAGTGAGTGATCATGATTATTACGATGTGACAGATAGGTGTTAGTGCGGAGGTGCGGGAGAAGAGATTGAAGGACGCACGTTCAATCCCTTCAGTTTTGCTAGTAAAGAAAGAGAAATGAACTATAATTTTTCTACATTGAGGACCAGTTAAAACAAAAACCTCCGGATGAATAAATAAAACAACGGCTAAATGGATACCAATCTTAGGACGGCATGGGAATTCACGTTCATGGCAAGCAACTGTAAAAGATGAACATTTTAAACCGTAAGAACTTTATAAAAAATGAACATTAAATTAAACTTTCCAAATTTAAATGATTGCAATATTATCCTATCTGACCAACTTAATTTATTAATAATGTTATTTGATGTATTTCTTTTTTTATATATATTTAAAATCATTTCCATTTATTTATTTACTTTTTGTTCTTTAAGTTTTATTATGATTTCTGTTTTCCGTTAAGGTAAAATATATCAATGTTAAACTTAAGTCGGGCGTGAATGGCTGTATAGATTTGTAAAGTTATATTAGGGAAGGGTAATCTTGGGTTATTTGTGTCGTTGTTAGATTGGGTCAATGGATTGGATATATTGGTGTGATTAGTAGATGTAATATTGATTCGCTACGGGCAGAATCATTTCATACGCCGCACACTTCCGTTTGCCTATGGAAGGAATTATAAGACACAGAGCGCAGTTCCTTTCTATGGAGTTTTTTTTTTATTGTTCTTCTCATTAGATAGATGTAATATTCCTATCTGATTGAGAGTCAATGTCTTTTCTTAATCTCTTTGGTGCTGCCGTATTCCGAATTACATTGAATACATTGATATATCAGATGGATTGATGCCAGTTTGACTGCGAATTTTAGCCTAAGGTTAAATAGGGATAGAATGTTTATTGTCAAAAGCAAATTTATATGGTCTATTCATACTCGACCCTAAATAAAAATGCATTAAATTTAAGTTGTTTATAGACGCTTGCATGGATTGTTTATTGGTTAACTATGTTTTGTGTTTCCATATTTGATCAAAATATATAGACATTCGATAAATAATGATACCTTACGGTGAGTATCAAAAATGTATTTATTCGGATGTCTTTTAAGTCATTGGTGACAATGCAAGTATCTTATGGTGAATACTACTGGGTTACTTATAAATTTCCCTCTGCAATTGCCAGTATCAATGATTTTATATTTTGATCGTTTATGTTTACTTTGAAATGTTTTTAACCGTGTAATCTATGTAACCGATCTATAGCAACATATTAAAACAAGCTTTTATAATCCCATCTGTGCGAACTTAATTAAAAATGTAAAATTAGAATATAATAGTAATTAAATGTAAATTAAAGTCAAAAATCAAAGTTAAAAATAATGTTAAATGTAAAAATGTAAACTAATACTAAAATAATTTCAAATCTTATATATATGTGCATAAATAAATGTTTGTATGCTAATTACTGGCAGTGGCTTATTTTATTTATTTTTTTTTATGTTGAAATCTAAGTAGATAGGATATTATATTATTTAATCTCTGCTATTCCACTGAGCTAGTGACATGGGCTAACGACCGGAATCAAAATAGAAAAAAAATTTTTTTTTTTGACTTACGTATCTGCCTACTTTATAAATTTTTCTAGGTTCAAATGCCTAGATGGCACCCCGTAGTGCAGTTTACGTTAAGTCGCTTTCTCCGGATCGTTACAATGGCGAACCAACTCGGGCCGACCTTAAATAAACCACATATACCCTGAGTAAATTTCTTTTTTCAAAATGAAATATTTTTATCTGTTACATAAAGTCGTATACTTTGAATCTTATAAAAGCACTGCCAGAAGAAATTGCGCATATATATTAAACACGAGAACGTATAAATAATTTTAAAACTAAATTTTGTTTAAAAAAAAAAAAAAAAGTCAAAAGGTTGCAATTGATATGTTTTTTTTTTGTGTTGATATATATTATACTTTTATGTGTATAGGTGCGCACAGCCACGTAAGTTTATGATCGAAATGTGATACCTTACGATGAGTACCGTTGGGAATTTACTTCAGCGTAATCCTATTTAAGCATTTTAATCAGTCATAAATAAGTAGTGGTATTTATAATTGTGCTGCAAATATACACGTATAAATCCATTATCTTAAAACATATTTATCTCAATGCAACCTTCCTAAATAATTTAAATAATTTGCTTGTCATGCCATGAGTAAAAATAAAATGTATAAAATAAAATAGAATTCTCGGGGGGAGGAGGTGTAAACGTAAATGGTCCTTAGGTAAGCGATAGTCAACATTTTCTTTTTCTTTTTGTATTTAGTCTTTATACTAACCGAATGTTTGTAAATTTTGTTAATCGTGTACCGTAATTACTAACCCTGAGTAAAATTTTTTTTTTGATCATTTTTTTTAAGCAACTTTACTGATATGTAACAAGCACAGACGTTCGTTACATTGTTTTTTTTTTTTTATATTATTAAACAAGTTAAAATAAGAAGTTCGCATTTAACATTTTCTTTAAGAATTAAAAATTGAAATTAAATATCATCTTAAACTTGTATATATTAAATTGCACAGATAATGAAAAATTATTAAAATAAAACTTTATTAAAGAAAAAGTATTTTAAAACTAAATTTTAAAAAGATTTGGAGATAAAATTATATCTTTAAATTTATCTTTAAATATATCTTTGATTTGGAAAACAGGTTAATTAATCAGAAATGGAAATGATTGTTAATTAGTTAAATGTAAACCAGCCTTGGGTATTTAAATGTAAAAACATCAGTCAGATAGGAAAACAATAGAAACTGTTAGCAAATAAGAAGAAATCCCTATGGAATCGGACCTCAACGAAAAGGATCATCACATCGATGACGTAATGTTAAATTCAATCCTTCACATTAATATAAAAGGAAAATTTGGAAATTATTAATCAGTGACTAGTGAGTGATCATGATTATTACGATGTGACAGATAGGTGTTAGTGCGGAGGTGCGGGAGAAGAGATTGAAGGACGCACGTTCAATCCCTTCAGTTTTGCTAGTAAAGAAAGAGAAATGAACTATCGTTTTTCTACATTGAGGACCAGTTAAAACAAAAACCTCTGGATGAATAAATAAAACAACGGCTAAATGGATACCAATCTTAGGACGGCGTGGGAATTCACGTTCATGGCAAGCAACTGTAAAAGATGAACATTTTAAACCGTAAGAACTTTATAAAAAATGAACATTAAATTAAACTTTCCAAATTTAAATGATTGCAATATTATCCTATCTGACCAACTTAATTTATTAATAATGTTATTTGATGTATTTCTTTTTTTTTATATATTTAAAATCATTTCCATTTATTTATTTACTTTTTGTTCTTTAAGTTTTATTATGATTTCTGTTTTCCGTTAAGGTAAAATATATCAATGTTAAACTTAAGTCGGGCGTGAATGGCTGTATAGATTTGTAAAGTTATATTAGGGAAGGGTAATCTTGGGTTATTTGTGTCGTTGTTAGATTGGGTCAATGGATTGGATATATTGGTGTGATTAGTAGATGTAATATTGATTTGCTACGGGCAGAATCATTTCATACGTTGCACACTTCCGTTTGCCTATGGAAGGAATTATAAGACGCAGAGCGCAGTTCCTTTCTATGGAGTTTTTTTTTTTATTGTTCTTCTCGTTAGATAGATGTAATATTCCTATCTGATTGAGAGTCAATGTCTTTTCTTAATCTCTTTGGTGCTGCCGTATTCCGAATTACATTGAATACATCGATATATCAGATGGATTGATGCCAGTTTGACTGCAAATTTTAGCCTAAGGTTAAATAGGGATAGAATGTTTATTGTCAAAAGCAAATTTATATGGTCTATTCATACTCGACCCTAAATAAAAATGCATTAAATTTAAGTTGTTTATAGACGCTTGCATGGATTGTTTATTGGTTAACTATGTTTTGCGTTTCCATATTTGATCAAAATATATAGACATTCGATAAATAATGATACCTTACGGTGAGTATCAAAAATGTATTTATTCGGATGTCTTTTAAGTCATTGGTGACAATGCAAGTATCTTATGGTGAATACTACTGGGTTACTTATAAATTTCCCTCTGCAATTGCCAGTATCAATGATTTTATATTTTGATCGTTTATGTTTACTTTGAAATGTTTTTAACCGTGTAATCTATGTAACCGATCTATAGCAACATATTAAAACAAGCTTTTATAATCCCATCTGTGCGAACTTAATTAAAAATGTAAAATTAGAATATAATAGTAATTAAATGTAAATTAAAGTCAAAAATCAAAGTTAAAAATAATGTTAAATGTAAAAATGTAAACTAATACTAAAATAATTTCAAATCTTATATATATGTGCATAAATAAATGTTTGTATGCTAATTACTGGCAGTGGCTTATTTTATTTTTTTTTTTTTATGTTGAAATCTAAGTAGATAGGATATTATATTATTTAATCTCTGCTATTCCACTGAGCTAGTGACATGGGCTAACGACCGGAATCAAAATAGAAAAAAAAGTTTTTTTTTTTTGACTTACGTATCTGCCTACTTTATAAATTTTTCTAGGTTCAAATGCCTAGATGGCGCCCCGTAGTGCAGTTTACGTTAAGTCGCTTTCTCCGGATCGTTACAGTATAGTGATATATAAATCAATATTAAAAACATTTTAAACTGAAAAAAAAATTGATGCCAACAATCACTAAATTATAATTTTTTAAAATATTATTTACAAAACACAGAAAATACACACATATGCTACTTACCGTGTAATATATATCAGGAATTGTCGTGTTGAAATCACAAATTTGATATTTATTTCTAACACACATAAAATGAAGATTTGAACTGAAAATTCATCCCCCCCACATGATTGCACAGAGTATGCTGGGATTCCCCACAGAAATGCTAATAAACATTTTTTTTTAAAAGAAAGAAAAAAAACACCCAAAAAGAAAGAAATATAAACTATTATAAGACTTTTATTAAATATTTATTCTTTTGTCAGAAAGAAATCTAGACAAAAACTGAAAATGTTGAAATATTACAAAAAAAAAGGCCCGTTGATAAACATGTTTTCACACAAGATCAAATAATATCACAGGGATTATTTTCCTTCAATTTGATGTCAGTGCAAGATTACACATTCACTGCAAATTGTTTTAAAAATATTTTTTAGTTTTAATTTATTCTATTTAATTCCTGTTTTATAAATTGCAGTGTGTGTAACTTGATTTCATGACAGCTTAATCTATGATTCCAATCAAACTATTTACTTATAAATAAGCTGCTTTATTTATTTATTTATTTATCTCTTGCTCTCAGTAATAGTTTATGGACTTATTGCTTCCTGAACTAGATTTGTGCATAACAGTTAGTTATGGAGTAAGGGTTTATGTTTAGTGTAATGGGCAATCAGATGATCATTTTGATTGGTACAAAAGGGATATTCTTTAAAGTCCTTGCACTATATTACATGTTATTTCTTTAGAAATTTAGTTTTGTAGTTGGGCAGTATATCATGGTCCCATTAAAATAGTCCTGTCATGATCCCCAATTTCTAAGTCTCCACAAAAAGGAGCAAGGCATAGTTCTGTATTTCCAGCCCCTACGACTCAAAGTAGCAGAACTTTGCAAAGATTTTTGCACTATTTTGGGTTGTAGTAGCTTATAGTATCTAAACTGAGATAGATTTTTGGGTGTTCATGCTGTATTTTGTTCTTATAGTCCAGTGGCTGGATTCTGTATCTATCCCAGGATTGCAGGTCACTGCATGCTTTTGCTGCCAGATTCCCATCATATCTCAAAAAAAGATTTTCATAAATGGTTTGTGACATGAACTTGTTTTTATACATACATATGCACTTATAATAAAAATACAAGGGAAATGAAAATCAGTCACACACACATGAACAGGATAGAATTGTGGAATAAAGCAGAGAAAATAAATTAATGAAATAAAGCCAGGTATTGCGACAATAAGATTTAAAGAAAAGCAGATTAGGGGTAATAATATTATTAGTAGTCTTACTAGAAGGTGAAAGGTTGCACGGAAGAAGAGGTGATGTCAAGCTTATTTCATGAGATATTTTTAAAAGTCTATAATAGAAATATATATGCTGATAAAAGTCAAACAGAAAAAATGAAGAAGGAATATAATAATAAAAAAAAAAAATTGGCACTCAATGTTGCCCACAGAACAAAAACATGGCAATGTTACCCCAATGGTTAGAAATGCTTAAACAAATGAAAGAACAAAGAGAAGAGAATAAAAAGAGAGACCAACAAAAAAAGAAAATAAACAAAGAGAAGAAAATAATAAGAGAGAGAAGAGGATAATAAAAAGAGACCAATAGAGAGAAGAATATAATAAACAAAGAGAAGCGGATACTAAAAAGAGAAACAACAAAAGAGAAGATAACAAGCAAAGAGAAGAACAAAGAGAAAAGGATAATAAAAAGAGACCAACAAAGAGAAGATAATAAACAAATAGAAGAGAATAATAAAAAGAATCGACAAAGAGAAGCAAAAAGTAGAAAAATGTTGAAAGAAATGAAAATAGATATGCTACAGAAATTAGATGAAAACAATTAAAACATGGCTAATGAAATCATAGACCAAATAGATCAAGTCATAGAAGAAATTAAGAATAACAAAATGAGCCAAACTGTTCAGGAAGATAGTGACAATATAATCCAAACATGAGGAAAATATGAAAGATATTAATGAAAATTCTATAAATGAATATAATATGGATGCTGAAGTTACTAGTAATGATGGTGATGTCCATTGTTACTGATGATCAGTTTGATAAAAACATAAATGAAGAAAAATATGATGAACAAAAAGTGGAAAGTGATATAAAATGTCATGATGGAAAAGAATTTAATGGATTCTTTGGTGAAATAAATGAAAATGTAAATGAAGACCAAATAATAAATGTACTGAAACGATATAACAAAAATATAAAAAGTCAACAAAAATCTATGGACATGATAAGTCAGATTAAAAAATGCAAAGAAGGAACAGAAATGACAGTTCAAAAAGTATAGTAAGTAATAAAAAAATAGAGAATCATATCTGACCAAAGACAGACTTATAGTCAGTTTTTTCAAGGCCAGATATTTCAATTAAAAGTATGACTGTTGGTTCTATGTTAAATGGTCCAATAATAAAATTTAAGTGTAACCTAACAAATAAGATAAATCAGATTAATACATATGATGACAAATGATGTATTGATATTAAGTAGAAATGTTTAGCCAATAAATCCATGGAAGAGTAAAAACGATTTCAGCTCTCCCAACATCCAATATAAGGAATTCTCAAAAATGAGAGATGCAATGAATAGGGCTGTTGGAAAAAAAAATAAAGATAATCCAAGGGAGGTGTAGATGAGAGATTAATAATCCAGAAGAAAACAAATTTGAACAGGTTACCACCCATCCCAATCCACCTAGAGTAAAAAAAATACTTGAATATCTTAGCTTATTGAGTGTAACTAATCTTAAATTTTCTTTATATTGTGAAATGAAATTGATTGAATTAAACTAAACAGTCAAAATAAGGGTGCAACTCAATTTAATTTCTCAAATAAGACCAAGGTATTGAAAAAATTAGATAGTTGGCAGCATATTCCTCACATTTAGTTTAGGGTTACTTAATTAATGGGGAAAATAATATTTAATTTTCCTATGCATATTTTTTATAATAATAATGGGCCTTCAATTAATTAAATATTTTTAAGTCCCAATATGATAGTATGAGAATTTTCAAACATTAAATTTGTTAAATAATATGATTTTAATATGTAAATATTTTAATAACTTATAAATGATTGTAGAGGGTAGAAAAACTTATAAAATAATGTAAACAAGTTTTTTTCTTTCTCTGCAGTAATTATAATTAATTAGTAGTTTTAATTTAAACTATAAAAAAGTACTAAGAGAAAATACTTTTTTTGTAAATTATTTAATAGATATTAATTTTAACACTAAAAGAGAGATAACATTTTATTTTAATAGTATTTTTAAAAGAAAAAAAATCATTTTAATACATATAGAGTTGTTTCTTTTCTCTTTATCTCTCTTCATTATAGAAAATTAAATCAATATAATTAATTGATTATCTTGTTTTTCTTTTTGCAAGAAATTTTTTAAAATTAGAAATGCCAAGAATTTTTATGATGTTAAATTATGTTCTTGACTTGTTTTTTAATGTCTATTATTAAGAAGGGAAATAGTGATCAATTGTATTTGTAAAAATGTATCTAATGGGTTATAAAAATTATCAGATTAGAGACATATTGTGATTGACTTATAGTCAAGATTGTTCTAAAAAAAATAATAGGGATGAATAGGTCAGAAGACCTAAGTGTCTGGAAAAAATTAGATATCCCTAACTTAGCTGAAGAGAAAGCAGTCAAATCTTAATCCAGCTGATAAAGAAAAAAGAGAAGTCATTACCAAGATATTGCATGACACAGCAGAAATCTTAACCAAGCTATTGTATAAAATAATTAATCAAGCTTTTACCATATTCTGAGTTGTCCTAAAAATGGTTTCTACAATGAAAACTGTGCTAAATTAAGCTAAAAGCTAGACATCTTCCATATAACCTGCCTTCACTGGAATAAAATGAAGATGTTACTCCCTAAAGTAATCTGCAACCTTGTCTTGAGTCAAGAGTGCAAGGCTCTGTTTGTGTTAGTCTCATCTGGGAGATGTATTAAAAGAAAATGGATAAAAATTTGCTGCTGTTAACCTGGAAATAAAATACTGTACCCCAGAAAAAGGACAAATGAATCAAGTTCATGTGTAGAAGCTTTCAATAAAAAAATTCAACTATAAATTATAATTGGAAAAAAAGAATCCCATATATAATTCAAACCATGGTCAAAGGTTTTTTTGTGTGTGCACACTAAATTTTCATTCATAGTAAAAAAGTTTTTGTTGTAAGACTTGATAATTTTAAATATTTTCATTACGTTAATATTTTTAAATTGTGAAACTTTTTTTTTGCAAATCCAGTGAATTTTCTCTTCAAAATTATGAGGTTTTTTTAGAAAATTTAATTTTTTGTAAATTTAAATTGTTTTTTTGGAAACATTTCTTTTTTCAGTCCGTTTTCCTTCTTAAAAACTTAACAAAAGGTTAATTAAGCTGCATCAAAGATAGTTATCTTTGATTTTGAAAATGTTGTTTTTCAAATCTTAGTTATTTTAAAGAAATAATTTAATTAATTAAAAGTTAATTTATAAATAGAAATCAATTGATTGGTTTATATAATTTTTATGAAAATTTATTTTTTGATGATATGAATGTTTAAAATTTCATACTGTCATTATTTTTATTTATTTATTGTTAATCAATTAGTTATTAAATAATTGTTTTAAAAATATTTTTTAGTTTCAATTTCTTTATTCTATTCAATCCCTGTTTTATAAATTGCAGTGTGTGTGACTTTATTTTATAACAGCTTAATATTCTAGGATTTTTTTAAATAATCCCAATAAAACTATTTACTTATAATAGGGTAAACCTAGAAAATATTTGAAGTAATTTATAATAAGCTACTTTATTTATTAATGTCTTGCTCACAATAATAGTTTAGTGTTCTTGCTTCCTGAGCTAGATTTTTATGTATTATAGAGTAGGGGGTTATATTTATTATTATGGACATCCAGATAATCTTATGATCCTGATTGGCACAAAAGGGATAATCTTTAAAGTCCATGCATTACATTTTATTTTATTAGAAATCTAGTTTATAGGTTATCAGTACATTAATGATAACTAAGTGGTCTGAGCATTGGTGATGGTCATGATATTTTAGTATCTCAGCATTATTTGACTTATTGTTGTATTTTGATGGAATAGCACCTAAGTATGTGAATCCAAATAATTATTGTTTCTATTCTTGCCTAGATTTGGCAGTGGCTAAATAATTATCCTGGTCTATAGGAAGAACTTTCAAATACAGACACAAAATTTACTGTCGATTTTTATTGTTGATCATTCACGGTGATGAATTGTGTGTAATGCTGGTGAACTTATAGTTAGTTCTGTGATGATCTCTCATGCTAATTCCTTTTATATTTAATTTTGTATGTGGTTTATTTGGGGGGTCATGATGGTTTCCCATCTCATAATTCCACTCTAATGTGATGTACTGTTATAAATGGCTACCAAATTGAGGGACATTGTAACTTAGATTAACCCCCTTATTTTGCATACTGTTACAATACTTATCTACACAAACTGCAGTTTAGGGGGTCATTGATAATCTCTGAGATGTCTGGGTAGTGGTATAGACCTTTCTTCATCTTGAGGTTTCCCCCCCTCTTTTTGTTGAGATTGTTTTACTAGCAGGGGATACCTCACTGATATAATTACTGACTTGTTAAACTGATTCATTTCAGCAAAATCAATTTCATTTGTCTGTTTATTATCTGATGATTCTATATCTTGCAGCTCTTGTAATATGTTTGTACATTCATCTTTTTTTTTAAAGTAATATTCTTTATTAAAAACCAAAAATATTTACATAATTACAAAGGTTATTTAAGTTCCTCTAACAACATTTCTTCAACTACTGTCATAATACTTGGGGTATTTTCCTCAATGATTTACATGTTGTTGTTCATTACCTTACTAATACATTCTTAGACTGGAAATGATGTTTATCTACCATATTTCACATGTGGATAGAGCAGATCCTCCCCATACTGATTCTACAGTATTCTTTGGCCAATATTTTAAACATAGGTTAAAGTAATCACTCCAATCTCTCTCCAGCTTTCTCAGCCAGTTGAATTTTTTATTGTCAAATACCAAAGAACATCTAATTAGCCATATTGTTTTTAATGCATGGATTGTAACCATTGCATTATGTGGATTAAATCTAATCACATATTTTTTATCAGATCCTTTAGATCTATTATTGGCATATGAAAGACTTGTGATCTCATATCCATTCATCCTTGTACTCTCTATCAAATGTAGATTTTCAACTGAAGTTTATTGGCTCTAATGACTCATTCTAATAAACTCTCATTGGGTTTTCATTAGACAACTATTGTTTTGGTATAACCTTTACTATTATTCTGAAAAGCCACCTTTTTTTTTCAGAATATTTCATATTCATACAGTGTCACCAACTTTGAATTTTTTCCATCAAAATAGTTTTGTTTGACCACATTCTTCTTAAGGATTAACACTGAAGTAGTGTTCATAACTTTCAATGCATTAGCTTGTACTTAGATGTGCTAGGAGTGAAATACTGGCAAAACAGCATATCAGTCAAAGCTTTACTGATATCTTTATAGGAGGTTTTACTTAATGTGGTTTTAATACATTGTACAGGCTTAACCTGCATTATATATGTAATATATGCGGGATTTGACTGGTTTTTTAATTGTTGTACATTCTTTTCAGCTAATCTATTTGATTCAGGGTGGTGTCAAATTCCCTCACTAGCCAAAAAGTCTTTAAATTACATAGATATAAACCAGCTCCATTATCAGATACTATAGTTTCAGTGTATCTGTGACATAAGAACCTTTCATTTAAAACCTTAATAGTATAATCTGTGCTTATGCTTTTGACAATTTCTTATTCTGTCAATTTAGAATAAATGTAACCATTCAATAGTCCAGCATGATCCAAATGTAGTCTTTTCCATGATTAGGTTGCTTTAGACCAAGATTCAATTTGATAAACCATTATTCACAGATCTGTTTCAAATTGAGTTTCTTTTACTTTTGGTTTTAATATCACTAAAAATGTTACTTCACATAAATATATGGAGGTAAATGGTAGAAATGCATTTGTTACGTGATCACTAAATCAGGAAATTTATTTTTTGTACCCAACTAGAAATTAAACAATAGATTTTCTTGAAATTGAGCTTGTAATTTTCCATCTTCTCTGATGTCAATTATGTGTTTTTATAAATTTATTGGCAGTTGCTGCATTTTCAATATGTAAGTATAAATGCTGTCAAAATTCATTGAAAATCTTCATTTGATAAATTTCCAAATTACTTTGAAAATTCATATTCCAAATTTTCTTAATGCTTAATTAAAAATTGTTTTTACTTCTGATATGTTAAAGTTGCATTGAAAAAAAAAAATCATTTATTAATGGAAACAATTGTTTATTTTCGTTGCATAATTGAGTTATCCACATGTTTAATTTTTTTTCAAAAAGCAGTAATTTTTTCACACATCTTTAAAATATATCTTTTATCTTGGAGTGATAGATTTAGATTATTTACATTATCAAACATGTCTGCAAGGTAACAAACTATTGTAAGCCATTTCTCATTACAAAAAAAAATCCACTCATATAGAATCTTTTTCTAATAACTAAAGACATAATTCATCTTTGAATTCAACAATTCTGTTGAGTACTTTACCATATGAAAGCCAACACATTTCAGTGTGGTATAACAAATTTTTATGCTCACTTCCCATTTCATCGCAGAATATTTTAAGTCTGTGACTGAGTGAACTTTTTTTTGATCAAATTAACTACATTAACTACTTCTTGTAATACTTTATGAATTTCAGATTCCATTTTTCCCACTGCAATAACTTCTCTATGAATAATGCAATGTATGAATTTTATATGTAGCACTATTTTATTTTACTTTTAAATCCTCTCTTTTTTCCTGTTAGAATAGCTGCTCCAACACTAATAATGCTTAAACAATTTGCCTAAAAAATTTGTTTTTACCTAAAGAAATCATTTATTAATAAAAAACATTTCTTTATCACTGCATCTTTCTTTGGGGGCTCACAAAATAACAGTTTTTCTTGAATTTCATTATTAAAAAAATAGCTTTGTCAATATTTTTGTCTTATGGCAAAGTGAATTTCAGGCAAGAAA
The DNA here is from genome assembly GCA_028023455.1 of Epiperipatus broadwayi. Lineage (NCBI taxonomy): Eukaryota > Metazoa > Onychophora > Udeonychophora > Euonychophora > Peripatidae > Epiperipatus > Epiperipatus broadwayi. The sequence continues at coordinate 3,245,802 of JAQFVV010012520.1, read as the reverse complement.
TTAATAGTTATATTAATTGTTCCTTTATATCTTCAGCAATATTTCTTTTCACCTCTCAACAGTAATTGCAGACAAGGTTGTCTTGGTAAAGGTTTACTTTAGCGGTCATGGCCACGCCCACTATGTTCACCCTCTATTTTTTAAAATTAGAACTATTTTTGATTTGTACAGTAAATATTTTTACTTTCATTTTGTACATTACTTAGTTTTGACCATTTCTTAGATGAATATTCCTTAAAACATTTGTATCAATAAATTAAATGTTGAATTAATTACATAAAATAATTACTTTATTTATTTATTTGAAAGTTAAGAATTTAAACCATCTATATTCATAACACTTGTTACAAAAAAAGACACCCTCTGGCTTCAAAAGTTTGAACTACACGCACACATGTACAGCTTTACAGTTGCAAAAAATGGCAGGTAGACCTATTATAACTTTAGTTCCAGCAGATCAAATTTTGGATGTTGCTGCCATTCTGGCAGAAGACTGGAATATATATCAGTTGTGGAATGCCTTTCAAACTCCAGACTTGGCCATCAACTGGCTTAGAAGAAGACATCTGAAGAATTATGCCCTATGCCAACAGTATGGTGTTCATTGTTGACTGGTGATGTATTCTACAGGCTTAGATGGTTATAGATAGAAATGCAGAATATGTTGCCATTGCATCTCAATCAGAAATGGTTTTTTTTCACCCCAAGTCATCTGCCTCTGGAAAAAATTATGAATATAGTCTCTTTTTGGGCGCATAATTTGCTGCAAGAATACATTGCGCATGAGACCAGCATCAGCAAAAAAATAATAATTGACTGTGCTCATTTTTGCTGTGAGGAATGTGTCAGATATTTTGACACAAATCCAATGGTTATTGGCTGATTTGATGACAATGGGGAGCCATTAGTCATTGAAATTTATGACATATTATTTCCATTGCAAATACCACAGGGGGACTGTATGAAGAGGTCATTGGGTCTTGGGCGGTATCAAAAGGGGATCAAGGAAGTGATTCTTGAGAAAAGTTCCAGATAGGATGGCTGTCACACTGGATGCCCTGATACAGTAGTACATTTTATCAGGTACACACATCATTTCAGATGACTGGGCTGCATACAATAACATCAGCAGACTCAACAATGGTGTATTTATGCATTCGGTTGTATGTCATCCATCACAACTTCGTGTATCCCAAAGACCAAGACATACATACCCAAAACATCAAAATCATGTGGATGAGAGCAAAGCATAAGCTGAAATACCAATTTGGTACTCCCAACAAAGCTTTGTTTTCATCGTATCTGCAAGAATTTGTCTTTGGAAGCGACCACAGCATTACCGCTATTTTCTCAAACTTCCTAGTCTGCATAGGACCCAAATGCTTAAAAATGTAAATGTTTTTTTATTATCTTTTACATTTTAATAAATTTTAATTTAATTCTAATATAGTTGGAAATCGAAAATAATAGGTCTAGCAATGTAAGTTTATAATAGCATAAATGTAAGATCTTTGAATAATTTTTATTACGAATATGTAATTCAGTCATATACTCAGAAAATTACTTAATTGCCATGCTTCCATTTTAATTTAGAATTTTTTTAAAATTTATTTTATTTAGCCACTTGTCCATTTTATAGGTATATGTAAAAATTTAATTGAATAATTAGTAATTTAATATTAGTTTTAAAATTAACTTATAATTTTTAAAATTACAAAATATTTTTTTAAGAATAAACTAATCTAATTATTAAATTAAATTAATCTAAAAATCTAATAAAATAAATATCTTGTAATAAAATTTAAAAAGTCTTTTAATTAAAACAAAATTATTATAAATAAAAACTTTGAATGTGTCAACATTTTAAAAATAAAAAACTATAAAACAAATGTTTGAGAACAAAAAAAATATTTGTTTTTAATTTTTTAATCTATTAGCTTTAGTTTTTTTTATTTTTACAATTAAATTTTAATATTTTTATTTATTATATTTTTTATTTATTTATAACCATAATATAAAATTGAAAAAAAAAACTATTACTAACTTTTACCAAGAGTAATTAATTAGTTTTAATTCTACAATTCATCTTATTTAAAAAGTAGATAGGGTAAAATTCTTAACCTCAAAATACCACTAAGCATCACATGATCACTATCTCATACTAGCACAATAATTGTTATTAAACAATTCAAAATACAGCAAAACTCTCCATATAGTAGTGTCATCTTGTGCTAACAAGAGCAATCAATGGATGCCAGAAGGCTTGTGCATAAAATCCCTATCTAGTGCCTACTCATCCAATATCCCCAGACTAGTGTGGCCTTCATCAGTGAGGAGCCTTGGATCTGAGAGCACTGCACCTAGATCTTAGGATCTAATGCAACCCTCCAGCACCCACCTTTTAACTCTATTTAACTACAAAACTATGAGAATGAAATTGAAAACACTATTAATATTTTCAACCCAAGCTCAATAGCTTATATAGTCATATGGGTCTGAACTCAATTCAGTACCCATACATTTTGGTGTCTTTGGCTCTTTAACAACCATAGCCACCACTATCTTATTAGGCAGGATTGGTGTTAAACCACTAAACATCACATGATCACTATCTCATACTAGCACAATAATTGTTATTAAACAATTCAAAATACAGCAAAACTCTCCATATACTATATGGAGAGTTTTGCTGTATTTTGAATTGTTTAACCTCAAAATACTGTACAAATCTTAATATGATGAATATGTCAACACTAGTATATCTGTTATTATATGACCATCACTAAAAATAATAAAAAATGGTATTTAAAAATCACAAATAATAATACTTAAAACATTAGATTTATAGTAAATCACAAAATATTCTTTTCTCTAAATTCTCATGTTGATTGACATTAAGTATATTCAACTGAAATGACTTAAGTGATTTCAAAATAAGACACTTCTTGCCTTATGAATTAACTATAAGCATGTTTTATTTAAAATACATTTTTCTGAATAAATTTTACTATAGCAAAGGGTTGTGCAGTTAAAATAAAGATAGCAAAGGGTTAAAATGTCAGTAAAAATTTGTAAACAAAAATTTGCTCTAATCAAATACTACTTTAAAACCTGAATGATTCTTTGATAGTATAAATTATTAGTAAAATAAATTATTATTACAAATTATCTCAAGAACACCAGAAATCTTTTCCCACATCACCGAGTGTGTGCGCACCCTACTTTGGAGACCACTGAATTATAAAATAAATAAATATACAGACAATCTTAATAAGCAATATGAAGAAAAGCAATCTGATATATAAAGAATGGATAGGATAGATTATTAAGATAAATAATGAAATGGATACTACAAATGAAACGGAAAACAAAAAAGACTTTGTTTTAATTAAAATGGTTCATTTTTTATGAAAATATGCAAATATTATTATTATTTCAGTATTTTTTTTATTAAAATTTATTAACATTAATTCATTTCTGCAAATAGTTAAAAATTTAAATAGTCTAGAATGTCAATTGTTAAAAGAGAAATAATGAAATAAATTAGCATGAGAGTGTAATCTGATTGACTTATTTTGCATTTTACTATATTAATTAAAATTTTAATATTTTCTATTTACAAGTAGAGAGATTTGAACTCAGGGTTTTTCAGTCTATTCATCCTCCACTCCATCTCAAGCAACTGATATGTACACACATGTGAAAAAGATATATAATCCCCAATATACATATTTTGTGCAAAACTAGCACCCATCAGTTGGTCCAGATCATAATCTCCCACACATATATACAATCAGTACTCAATTTATAATAAGACAGCAATTCATTAAACCTTAATGGACAAGTTTCGCTCTTCTCACCCTTCCAACTATTCAATCATCTATTTTATTCAAAAACCGACGATGGAAACCTCAGAGTCCTTATTGGATTTAGTACTATACTCATACTGAAGCCTCTCCATTAAAGTTTGATGAATTGCTATCTTAATTTAAACTGAGCACTGATTGCATATATGTATGGTAGATTATGATCTGGCCCAAGTAATGAGGGCTGGTTCTGCATGAAATACGAATGTTGGGACCATGCATCTTTTTCCCACGTGTGTGGTCATGTGTATCGGTTACTTGAAATGGAGAATGAATAGATTGACAAATTCCCCTATTTACATATAATAGGAAACATTCAGTAAAAGCAAGTTACATACTGCCTTAGAATTACATATTTACTATTTGGTAATTAAAATATTATTTTTTCGTATGACAAATAAAAGAAACATGCTTCTGAGATTAAAAAATTTTTAAAATGATAATTGAACATGGAAAACCAAACTAGATCTTGTATTGCTATTCTTTGAAGATTATAGAAAATTTGAAAAACTTACAAATTTAAATATATAATATATAGGGTATATGAGCACAGACTTTCACATGACCCACCACTCTAATTGGAGAACTTTTGCTTTCAAAAATTTCATTATTTTGTTAAAGGAAGTTCATATCAAAATTTAATAAGAAAAAAAAAACCCTTGCCCTTCTTTTTCTAATGAAAACATATGCTTGTTTTTTGTATAATGGCATATTAGTAGCAGAGGACAGAAGAAGCCAAATAACAGCCAGAGACCAAAATTGAAAAATCTAGGCATCTATGACAAAGTACAAATTTCAAAATTTTGTCAAGTTTTTTTTTTTTAATAATTCAAACTAAAATATTATGCTTAGTCATTGCTTTAAAAGAAATAATAGATGTTTTACATATATACTGCATACATTCTTGAATATATTTTTATTATACATGAGATTTTTTTGTATAAAATTCTGAATTCGACAATCTGAAAGTTTTCATATGCCAATAATTTTACTAGTTCTTGAAATTATTACTAATGCATACAAACATTTGGGAAAAATATTGAAAAAATTAATGTGCTAATTATATTTTGTCCAATATCTACAACCGTATGTGTGAGTGTGCACTAGTTGTAATTTTTAGAAATATATAACCATGGAATGTAAACAGAAAGAAATGAACAATTAAAAGGGGGGATTATTATTTATGTATCTCAAAAGAGATAGACTGATAGAAATATTTGAACTACTATTAAATTGAAATCTATTATAACGATCGAAATGAAAGCGATTTATCGAATCTAACCGCAAAAACAATATCTGCAACTACCAGGGCGCCATCTAGGCATTTACACCTAGAAAAATTTATAAAGTAGGCAGATACGCGCTGTTAAGATTCCACTTTATTTAAATATTCCGATCGTTAGCCCAAGTCACTAGCTCAGCGGAGACGCAGAGATAAAAATCTATAAATTTTATATCTTAAATATAAAAGAATAAAAGCCCACTGCCAGAAATTAACACATAAAAATATTTATTTACGCACATATAAAATAACATTTAAATTTTGAGGAATAAGTTTAACATTTTAGATTTTTATATTAACTTTTAATTTTACATTTAACTAAGTTTCAATGAGTTTAATAATTTAGATAGTCAAGTATGAATAGACTACATAGATCTGCATTTGAAAAGAAAATATTCTTCCCTGATTTAACCTTAGGCAACAAATTTCGCAACCAAACTGGCGCCAATCCATCTGATACATTCATGTATTCAATGTAGCATGATACGACAACACAAAATACTATACTGTCAGGAAACGTACAGCTGAACAATAAGTAGAAATAGAGAAGACATTGACTCTCCACCAACAGAAATGTGACATCTGTTGGCAAGTAGAACAATAAACAAAAAACTCCATAGGAATGGACTGCGGTCTTCTGCCGACTTACAAACCCATCCATAGGCAAACAGAGGGTGTGTGTCGTATATCTATAATCCTGCCCGTAGCGGACCTCATACTACATCTACTAATTACACAAATATATCCAATCCATTGAACCAATTCAACTACGAAATGAATAACCTAAGATTACCCTCCCTTAATATAACTTTACAAAACTATATAGCCATTCACGCCCGACTTAAATTTAACATTTAAATATGTTCGCACAAATGAATTTTATAAAATTTGTTTTAAAATGTTGAGTACCGATCAGCTGCACAGATTCCACGGTCAAAAACATTCCAAATTAAACACAACCGATCAAAATACAAAGTCATCGATAAACGTCACTTGCATAGGGAATATACAAATCCCATTAGCATTCATCGTAAGATGCTTGCAGTGATATCGTTGACATATATTCTAATCGGATGTGAAAACCACAACATTATCAACCGCTAACGAATCTATGCAACGTCTATACCCAACCTTAAATTTCCTCATTTAAAATTTAAACAATAAATATTAATACAAATAAATAATAAATGGAAATGATTTTTTTATCAAACGCAAACATATATAAAATTACACATTATCAATTGAGTTGACACATAAGTCAGAGAAAAGTTCTTTTTATAAAATTTAAATTAACTTATCAATCTTTAAAGTTCTTAATTAATATTATGATTTTAGCAATTGTTCAGTTCTATTGCTTACGGTAGAAGAGTCCATGTTCCCGTTAGCAATTCCCACGGAGACTTTCCTGGAAGACCGGTCTGATATTTTGGAGGTAGCATTAGCTGGTTCTGTTCTGGTATCACAGTCTTTGCATTTTTAAAATAAGTGAGTGAGGACGACAAGTGCGTCTTGTCGCCAGACTCACCAAAATCAAGTTGGAAAACTGACTGGAACTCAATATTTTTTCTTTTTATAGTCCTTCTATGGATTCCATGAACAAAAACTTCACTGTTCTGTTTTTTCGTTATGGTCCGGGCCTTTATTTGCTTCCACTGGTCAAGCTAAAATCTCTTTCTTCTCTTATCTAACTTTTCATCTGACTTTTTAATTACACAGCTTTTAGATAATTAATAAACAATCATTTCCATTTACAGATTACAGGAATTAATTAATACCTGTTTTTATTTTAACTTACGTTATTTTTTTATTAAAATATTTTTATATTTCAATCTTGTATTTTTTTATTAAAAAAAATACGTTCAAATACTTTTTTTTTTTTTTTATGAAAAAAATATTTTTAAAGTTTAGCATCTGTGCGAATATATACGTTTAACAAACATTTTAATTTTAGCGTTTAGTTTTTTTTCTTTTTAATACACTTATTTTTATATGCGAACTTAAAAGTTTTTATTTCAATTTAATGTAACGACATATTTATATATCGTTACACTATAAAGTTAGAAGAAATATATTCATTTCTATTTTAATAAAAACTAATTATTATGAGTAATTGCTTGCTAAAAATACAGCACTTGTAAGACAAATTTGAATAATTATTAGATGTGATTGCATCAAAACCAATGTATCAGATAATTGCTTATTAAAACATTTATTCTTTCAGTGAATATTCTGACATATATAACCTTACAGTGAGTGTTACCTTTTAGCTCTAGAATTTATAACTCTCACCTTGGAAGTCTTAAACTCTGCTGTAGTCTTCCCATAATGATGTTATAATCAAACATCAATAAAATCAGATTATCATTATAATTTTACATAAATCTAAATTACCTTATATCTCAAATTTGAATAATATTATTACTTATATCATCTTATACAATAGCACATTATTTATTTTTCAGAAATTATTTTTATACAAACTATAAATAAATAGTTCCGGATATAATTTGATAATGAGATTCTTTTATTTCAATCATTCTTATACAACACATATTTATGAATTCCTCATCAAACTATTTAAAGAATAAAGAACTAGCAGAATAAATTTATCTTTACTAATTTATTCTTCTTCTCATAAATTTCTTTAATAACAATAAGAAAAAAATTGGTACATTCCTTATTCTCAGAATTTCTTCATAATTTTGCTTTACTTTTCTTTAAAAAAAAAAACTACATCAGGTGTGCAATGTATTTTAAACTAATGCACTAATAAGTGTGAAATTTATGGAATTAAAACATAAAATTAACTTAACTGATATTTTAAAATTAATTAACTTCTTCTTATTGAGTCTTATTCAAAGAAATAACCCATAACAACAGTTTTATAGCTAAATTATAACTTCTTAAACTATTCACTATGTTTGACATATAAATTGATTCGTTGGAGTAAAAATAAAATATAAAAAAACTTTTTAAATTAAAATATATATATATCCACATTATACACATATACAGTTCTCTAAGAAAACCTTAAGATTACAACATATATATTATAATGGTTGGGGTGGTATCTGCCGTACAGGGCACCTCCAGGCCATTTGAACTTGGAATATTTATTCAGTAGGCAGATACTTACTGTTAACAAGATCCAATTTTATTTTATTATTTTTGACCGTTAGCCCATGCCACTAGCTCAAGGAGACGCAGAGATTTATAATAAATATTTATTTAAAAGATTTCAATAAAGAAAGATTTAAAATAAAATAAATTAAGCTACTGCCAGTAATAACACACAAAAAACATTTATTGATGCATGTATATAAATTTGAGGAATAAATTTAGATTTTATTATTAATTTTAAATTATTATTTAAGACAGTCTGCACAGATGGACATTTTGATAATATTTTTACTTTAGAATGTTGAGTATAGATAGGCTACATAGATTACTCAGTTAAAAACTTTTCAAAAACAATCATTTAATCTCAGACTAAAAGTTCGTAGCCAAACCAATGCTTGCTTCTTGATATACGGATGCAATCAATGCAATATGAAGATGCCAGCATAAAAACATGCTGACAGGAATGTGCATCTGCAGCATGGTAAGAGAAATGATCCTCATCTGTCTGGCGAAGGAAATCATTTGGAAAATATATATTGAAAATTTTCTGAAATGGTGAATTGCGGTCTTGGCCATCTTACTATTAACAACCAGAATAAAAAGGAAAACAGTGGTGTGGGAAATATGTCCACATCTATTGTAATGCATCGACTATGCTTTTGGGTCATGCATTCATATGGGCTTTGCCCTGTATGCTAAACATGCTTCACATTACATTGATATAAACACCCATATATCTTTCCACTAGCATCGACACAACCACAAAACAAATAGCCTTAAATTAGACCCCTTTAAAATAAAATAAATGAATTTAAATATAGTTATTAATTGCTAGGAGAAATTTACAATAAAGTAAACCCAATGACACTTATCATAAGGTGCCACATTAACAACAACAACTTAAAAGATATACCAGTAAATACGTTTAGACACTCAGCATGAGGTGTCTTATTTACCAATCTATATATTTCACGTATAAAAATCTTAAGAAATAACCAACATAATAAATCTATGCAGCTATCTACACCCAACTTAAAATTTAATACATTTTAATGATTTAGTTAAAAAAAATGGAAATGATTGAAAAGCAAACTGATTCATAAAAATAAATATTAATAATTGATTTAGAAATCTTTAAGTCAGATAAGAATTCATATTTTATATTATCAATTGAAATGTTTGTTAAAGTTCATATTGAATAAACAAAAGAGTTCATACTGTTTATGAGAAGCCTGAAGTCTGTCTTGTCCATGAGAGATCTGAAGTCCGTTTAATATTTCTGGGGAGATTGATCCGTTGTTTGCTGCCATTCAGTACTCATTAGTCTGGAGGCTGCCTCTGCTGGTATATCACAGGAAATTAAATCTATTGCAGGCTCCTACATCATGGAGTCTGCAATACAGCCACAGTTCATATATAGATTAAGTCAGACATAAGACTACAACTCTTATTAGTTCTATTATTTTGGCTTTTATACTTTTATTAGCCTTTCTACAGATCGATCAAACATGATGTCACTGATCCCCAATTCCAGAAGTTTTTCCATTATGGTTAATGTGCTTGTTGCTGCTTTAGAGCAGGAAACAATCTTTTATCTGACCTTTTAATTATTTAAGTGCCCCAATGGCTAGTTTGCTTTAAAACAATCATTTCCATTTACTAAGATTAAACATGATAGAAATTAACATTTATTTCTATTTTCAAAAATATCAATCTTTATCTTTAGATCTTTACTTTTTTACAAAAAATATTTTTAAATACTTTTTTTTTTTTTTTTTAAAATACTTTTAAAGTTTTCCATCTGTGTGATATATATATATGTTAACATAACTCTTTTAATTTTGGCTTTTAGTTTCTAATAAAATCATTTTTACTTAAGATTTATTTTCCCCTTTATTTTAATTTTAAAATAATGTAATGGCATACGTATACCGTTACAATATATATATATATGTTAGTGTTCCCTGGAGAATTCTATACCGTTACAATATATATATATATGTTAGTGTTCCCTGGAGAATTCTGGAATGAATCAGAAATGGTAATATCCTCAGGTAAATTGAGCAATATTTAATAAAAATATGTGACTGGTAGAAGCATAAAGAAGAGTAAATTTTGAAAAACCATTCATACATATTTCATCTGTTTAATAAATTATATCCAAATAAACACATAAATGGCAAATTATAATTGATTAGTGGTCAAGTCCACCACTAGATCTTAACAAGCAAATGCTCACATATAAGCATGTATAAGCAGAAATATGCATGTGACAAGACTTGTTTATAATATGAAACTACAAATAAGAAACATGTATGAAATTTAATTTACACTGTTTCTAAATTGTGTGACAAACAGTTACATATAATGCAATAAGTATATAAAATTTTAATTCATATTTGATATCTTCAGTCTTTATGAATTTTGGGTTACAAACAAAGCAAAATGTAATATTGTTTCAATAAAATAGCAATTTACATGCATTTTTATATTATCACATTTCTATGACTTCTACTGTTTATGAATAATAAAATCACAATAGGCTTGGATTACTTTAATATTATTTGAAATATATTGTGCCAAGGCCAATTTGGCACATGTATATAAAATAATTTTGTCTAAAAAAATTATTAAAATAAAAAAAAAAAATCCAAAACAATAATTAGTTAGTTGGAGAATCAGAAAATTAAAGTTTTGAATTCATCTGTAAAAATAATTTTAAAAGTTATCACCGTCACCAAAAAAAAATGTAATTAGCTTCATCGTGCTTCCTTCGGTGCGGCCGGCCGAAGGCAGCTTTCATCTCCACGGATCCCAGGATCAAACCACTTGTACCGTCTTCAGAAAACATCGTAAATGCGTCTTCATAAATCGTCATTGCCCACAAGAAATGGAACTTGTATAAATTTGGATCTTCCTCGCGAAGGAATGAGCACGAACAAAGGAAAGTATAAATTTATAAATGAAACATAAACTCTCTTAAGTTTAAAATCTTCAAACTTTATGTGTTTTTAAAATGAACTATAGACTTTCTTTCTGAGCAAATCTGAACTTTTATCTTTCTATAAACTTTGCGATTTTAAACTCTTAGCTAAAGTTTTCAACGTAATCTTTAAAAAAAAAAAAGTATTGTATTTTATTTTTGTTTATTCATGTTTAATTAATATCTGTTTGTAATAGGGCAGGGGTTTACGATTGCAAACTTAAATTTAAAAATAGAAACACGTCGTTATTTGTGCATTATTAAATTTTAAAAATAAGTTAAAATAATATTTGTGAAAAAAAATAATAAGTTAAATATAATGTGTCCTTTTAAAATGATTTAAAACCGTAAACTAAAGATTTTTTTAAAGAAATAAATTAAAAAAATGATTTAAATGTTAGTTGAGTATAGATGGCTGCTAGACTGGTTTAAATATATGTTAGTTTTAAAGGGGATTTGATTTCGGACTATTTGTTTGTAGTAGTATCAATGCTGGTGGAGAGATATATGGACGTTTATATCAATGTAATGTGAAGTGTGTTAGCACCTAGGGCGCCGAGTCCAACTGAATGCATGACCCCAAAGAGGCAGTCATACTGTTGAAATGGACGCAGACATATTTTCTGCACCATTGACCCACTCCAGCTCTATGGATTTTGGACGATAAGCCGGCAAGATAAGACCGCTCTCCCATCCATATGTAGCGTTTCTTTTTATTATTTTATATGGATGTTTCCTTCGCCTGACAGATGCACATTCCTACGGGATGAAGGCCATGTCTTCTCCAATAATATCATGCTGTTCAGACACACATTCCTGTCGACGTGATTCTATGCTAACATGTTCACATTGCATTGGTTGTTGATATATATCTGGAAGCGAGTATTGGTGTGGCTGCGGATTTTTAGTCTGGAGTCAAGTGATTTGAAAATTTGTGAGTGCATCTAGGTAGCTCATCTATACTCAACATTTCTAAAATTTAAAATTAAAAGTTAAAAATAAATAAAATAATAATGAAACAGAATAAAACAAATTTCTTCCTGTGTTATAAAAATTTATTTTTTTAAAAGTTTGTGCTTATTAATTATATACGTAAATAAAATCTTTTTTTTTGTGTTATTAATACTGACACAGTGCTTGCTTTTATTATTGTTTATTAAAAGAAATATAGTTAATAAATGTTTAAAACTCTGCTACTCCATGAGCTAGTGGCAAGGGCTGGCGGTCGCGGTCTTAGCAGCACAAATCTGTCGACTTTATAAATTTTCTACGTTCAAAGTAGCCTAGTGGCGCTCTGTCGGCAGATGCGGTAAGACTGGTAAACTTCATCATCATTCCCCAAACTGCTGAAACCACTTACTTATACGTATATATAAGTTTGGCCGGTTTCAAACTCCTTCCTAATACATTTATGATCTTATAAATGTTACGTGGACGAACCGGCACATTCAAGCAAAATGGGAGATCTTATTGATAGCTTTAACTATCAACAATGGCCCATCTCGGCTGCTAGATTCAAACCCCTACTATCCAAATACTTTATTTGTTTCGGGGTAAACCCCGGGGCGCCAGCTAGTCTGATGACTAACGTATTCTGGCAGTAGGCTCATAATCCAGTGCTCGAAACATTCCCTAAAACTAGCTCAGTCTAATTTTAATTCAATGACAAAATTATACAAAATTAGTGGTGGAAAGAATTAATAAAAAGATTGGTAAAAAGAATTGACTGACAAATAAAGTTTAAGTTTGAAGACATTGTATTTTAATTAACATTAATTAAGTTTAAAGATAACTTATTACCAAACATTAATTGACTAAATTTAAACATCTTTATAAATCTGATTTAACACACGCACATTTTTAAAGTAACACATTATAACATATACCTGGTGAAAAGCATAACTAATATGTGACATCATTAAATTATCTCACATACACACACATGCATATCAATAGTTCATTTTATGCATGCTTAAGAGTTCAAATTACTTTACTTGGTAGGATTGATGAATTACAGCGGTGGCTACTACTTATAAATGATAATAAATAAATGTTTACCTAGGATTTTTGGAACGTTGATATTGCTTGTTGTTGGCTGCTTCTGCTGCTTCTGATGGATTATATCTAACCAGTTAGATTTGGACATTTCTTGAAGAGATTTTATGCGAATCCATTGGTCTTATTCTTGAAGACAGTTGAACGTTTGACGGAGGATTTCTGAGTTGTTATGCAGACATTATTTCACAGGCAGATTTTGATGATCTTGTTGGACTAAAAAGACTGAAGCATGAGCGTATATTTCCAAAAGCTGCTCAACAATGCATTTTTGTTTCTGGATTCATAATAGAAATGCACTGTTATCTCAACTGAAACAAGACTGTCACTGCAAACTAGACTGAAAAAACTGATTCAATTAGGTCACTAAAGTTATTTGGAGGCCTGAACAATAAAGAACCGCCAGACAAAAATTAAAAATATGTAATCTGACAGATTCGCTAGATTGACCTAGTTATTAACGACCATGGACTTGGAATAATGGAAAATGTTTAACAAAGTTTAATGAAATAAAAATAACCTATAGTTTTTTTTTTTAAAACAAATGTAAAAACAAGAATCAAAGTTAGTTTGAATAATGAAAAATGATTAAAGTTAGTCTTAGTAAAATAAAATAACAATCTTAGAGTTTAAAATGTCAAAGCATCTATAAAACAATTTATGTCAAAACCCTCGATTATGTCTTATCGATTATATTGATATCCCAGCTCATAAGTCTAGAACATAGCGGAGTGTGACGCAAACAAATTAAATGTGTAAAATCAAAATAGACAAGCAAAATGAAAATGTTTCTTTTTTTTAAAAGAAGAGTAAAAATAACGCTTTAAAAATAAAAATGAAATAAATAAGTGTATAATGAAAGTATTAATGAAAATAAAACATTATAAAATAAAAAAAATAAAAAAGTCTATTAAATTAGAATTGAGGTGTGTGTGAGTATTTGGGCAAAGAAATTAAAAGTTAGTTTAAATCAGCACAAAATCTATCTGTGTGTTTGAATTGCCTTATACTTTGCTGCCTACTTCTCTTAACATTACATTTATTACCTAATGATGAAAATAAAAACTAAAAATGCACTCTAGAAAAATAAGAATTTGAAATGGTCAATACTTAGGAAAAGTGATCAACGCACATATTAATTAAGAAAAGTGTTCATAAATAAATAAGTAGGTCAAATAGTTAAAATAAAATCGATAAAATCAAGTTAAATAAATAAGCGTAAATATATCTGTAGTAAATAATAATAAAAAGTGACTCGTGATAAACTAATAGATTTTTTTTTGTTTTTGGAATACACGCACGGTAATAAAAGGAAGTAAATAAATGATTTAAAGTCAAGTAAAAATATATATATATATATCAGTGTAATGATGAATCGTAGTAAAGTAAGTTGTTTTTGAATACACGCAAGTTAATAAAAGTTGAGTAAATAATGAATCATAATAAAGTAAAATAGTTTTTCTGAATACACGCACATAGATAAAAAAATTGAGTAAGGGTTGAAAATAATATTCGAGATTAGATTAATATAAATAAATATGAAAACTGATGTTCGTGGTAGTTTAGAATAATATTGTGAGATTAGATTAATACAAATGTTAGAATAATGTTCATATGAATTTAAAAATAATGTTGGAAGATTAGTAATAAAAATATAAAGTCAATCTAAGGTGTATTAAGAGTGTGTAAGTATACATGTGTATATACGCGCACATACACTGGTAATATTCGGTAAATACGATACCTCATGATGCGTATCTTAAATGTATTTATCCAGATATCCTTTTAGGTTATTTTCTTGGCACTGCTGCACCTCATGATGTGTGCAAGAAGGGATTTATTTATTATAGATTCCCTGTAAGCAAGTCCAGTAATAACTCGATATCTAGAATATTAGTAGGTGTAGAATTATGCTGCACGTATACACATGTGTAGGAATTATCTAGAGCAAAAGGGAATGAGGGTAGTATAGAAATAAATTTAGTTAAAGATACGTTTAAAGCTGCCGACTGGATAAGTTTTAGTACCCGTAACGGACTTGTCAGGGATCATTCCTCTTTCCAAAGCATAAGTCGAAAATGGACAGTTGAAAATTCCTGCCATTTCACAGCGACCCTTTCTTTTTCCAAGTCCGATCAAGAGAATCGGCAAATGAAGTTTCGATTTTATACACGTGTAAGTTGGTGTAAGTCAGCGAATCTGCTTCTGCGTCATTTCCAAATGATCCCTGTGCCACAAAATTAGTTTGTCCCGGTGGTCGTTATCCATGATTTAGATCATTGTGAGCAATGTATTCGGCATAGATAGAAAGAAAGGATAGTCAAAACAGATTGCCATTTGTATGTTAAGTAAAAGATATTAAAAAGTTAACTTAGAAAAATAATAAATTAATAAATCTTTAGGGTCAAGAATTAAAATTGCAAGAGATAAAATGGTCAAAAATGACACATTTTACTCTAAAACGGAGGGGGGTGTAATGTGCCAAGGCCAATTTGGCACATGTATATAAAATAATTTTGTCTAAAAAAAATATTAAAATCTTTCGTAAAAGAGTTTGAAACCGGCCAAAACTTATATATACGTATAAGTAAGTGGTTTCAGCGGTTCAACCCGGTACAATATAGTGAATATATGTCATATTTTTTATTTCAATATTAACAAAAACTGGGAAATGAAATCATACAAAAAAAAAAACAGTCATAATCATTTTTTATATTTATCAAACTGTCTTAATTATAAATAATGTGCTAATAAGGAAAAATTATGTAAATATAGGACCAAATAAATTAAAAATTATTAATTTTTTTTATGTATTTTTTTAGATATTAATAAATTTAGTTTGATATTTGACAATTTAATATCAAATACTGAATAAATAACAAAACGTTTGTTTATTAGATTCATTAGTAATTTATTTTGATTGTCGTTTACTGTCTCAAAAACCAATGTATACTTGATGTTATGTGTGTTAATCTCACAACAAGAACTATTGCAAAATAATTTAGTTCTGATAAGAGAAATTTCACTTTTTCAATGACTTCATCTGTAATTTCTCTTGATAATTTTTATGCTTCTATTATAAAATAAACTTATAAATTTTACTTTTTTAATCAATAATATCATGGATGAACCTAAGAAAAAATGCAACAATATAGTATTAAATATTTGAACTGTGGCTTTATTTAGTTGTCTGCAAACAATATATTACTGATACAATTGATTTGTCAAATGGTTTTATCCAATGGCACAAGAGTATTTGGAAAATTCATGCTAATATTAAAGATAATTTATATTTTCAAGTACTAAATTTTTTTTAGGAGCCAGCTGACATTGGAAAAACACTTTTCAATGAACCAAGATGATGATGGGATTGTATGTTTCATTACTTATTGTTAAAATAGAAAAATCACATATTGATATTAAAGAACTAATTCTACTGGTTATAAGTGAAATAATATACACGATGCTACACAAACCAGTATTTGATATTACCCAAAAAAAATTCCTTGAGCAATAATACAGTGCAAAGAAGAATTGATGATATGGCTCAAGATATTGAAAGCTCATTATGTATTTAAAAACATCACAGTTCTTGATCCAGCATGATGAGTTAACTTTTCAAGGAATTGAAGCCTTACTTTAGCATATGTGTGATTCATAAAAGAAGAAAAAATATTGTGCCAAACATTTTCAATATTTCAGGCATTATAAGAAGTTTTTAAATTAAAAAAATTCCCCTGAGTAATATCTTGTCTATTGCTATTGAAAATGTTCCAATAATTATAGAACACTGCAAGGGATTTCTGGCATATTTGAAAAGAAAGCAGATCTGAAATGTATAGGTACTGAACTGAGTTCAGATCTATATGACTATATAAGCTAATGAGCTTGGATTGAAAATATTAAGATGTTTTCAATTTAAGACTCATAGTTTTATAGTTAAGTAGAGATAAAAGGTGGCTGCTGAAGGGTTACATTAGATCCTAAGATCTAGGTGCAGTGCTCTCTGGTCCAAGGCTCCTCACTGACGAAGGCCACAAGCCAGAAACTAGTCTGGGGATATTGGATGAGTATGCACTAGTTGGGGATTTTATGCACAAGCCTTATGGCATCCACTAATTACTCTAGCTTGCAGTGAGTGGCAATACATATAGTGAGTTTTGCTTGTTTTAAAATAAATAATAATTATACAAAAAGTTTACATCAGGAACATTTATTTAATATTTTTAAAAATTTCGAATCTAAATTTATAAATTACCTTTATTTCGTTATCTAATGCAGATGATGTTTTCAATTGTTGATTTATTAGTAAATGCCAACAAAAGCAATAAATTATAGCAGTCTGTGTTGATAGTAATATCCATTTCAAGTCTGTAATAACTTTGATAATAGTACGAGTATATATTTTAACGATGTATACTTATAGCAGTAAAATGATAGTTTCGAAAAAGATTAATATTAATGACTCGATTAAGGAATTTAGTAGGTTAAAACTAGCCATTTGATGTCTGTAATCCATTCTCTGTGAAGGAACAGTGGTGAAGTTAACAAGGCATCAGAAAAATTTTATGAACCAGCTTTTTCTAACATAAGTAGATAATATCGGAGCCTATTCATGCTCATAATAATAATACTTAGCTCATGAATTTTCTGGAAAATTATCTTTAGTACTATTCTAATGAAATAATTATTTTCTAGTTAAAACATTTAAAATATAAGCGCTTAGGCGCTTTCGTAAGAAAAGCTATTAATGACTGTGTTTATAGAAGCTTAGCGCTTTCAAGCGCTACGTAAATACTCAATTAAGAGAAGCGCCTATATTTATAAATTACAGCGGTATAAGAAAAGTTCATTACCTTTTTTGAATTAAAACATTTACCTAACATATAATATCAGTTCTAGGAAATTTTACAAACCAACTTTTTCTAATATGACTAGATAGAGAAAATCATTATTCATGCTCACTAACAATATTTAGCTCATGAATTTTCGAGAAAATTATCCTTAATAATATTCCAATGAAACGATGAAAGCAGATTTTTCTAATATGAGTAGACTGTTGCGAGCCTATTCGTGCCCACTAATAATACTCAGCTTGTGAACTTTCTAGAAAGTTATCTTTAATAATATTATATAGGGTATATGAGCACAGACTTTCACATGACCCACCATTTTCCACTCTATCTAATAACACCGATACACTCAAGCACATATATGATGAAAAGATAATAATAATATTCCAATGAAACAATTAATTATTTTCTAGTTTCTAATTAAAACATTTTAACTAACAAATAATCAATATCAGTTCTATAAATTATCTTTCTACATTGTTAAAATTATCAATAGATTAGCCTTCAAATTATAAATTTACAAAATTAACTTTATTTAAATAAGGCATGCAGAATATATTTAAATTCCATCATTATACCAAAGTTCGCGTATATCAGGTTAAATTTAAACTTTATTATTGTAGTGATCATGTGAGTGCGTATATTATATAGCGTACATTGTTCAACACTTATGTATATGTATAATTACTCAGCGTATACACATGTATGTATTATTATTTTAATAAATGTAAACCTTGCTATGTGTGTAACAGAAACCTACATATATGCTGAAGATAAATAATGCGAACACATTTTAAAACGTTATAAACTTTGTTTTATTTTAAATTTTATTATAGAGTTAAAGTAGAAATTATATTACTTCGCATATAAGGATAAATTTCGGCTATAAGTGTTACACATAGGATAAGATGTTTACGATTGTAAAATCAGTTTTTAGTAATAATAAAAAAAAACCCAGGTGTGGTTAAAAATAATCTGTTCACTCGGTCTTGGACTAATTAGCAGTAAGAAGCAAAATAATTTAAAGTTAGAATCATAGTAATTAACTCTTGCTCAAGATCATTTTAATAGGGATGAGAAATCAGTAAATCAGTAGAACTCTCTCGTTTTATTAAAATTATATGGCAAACAGATGGGAGCAGTAAAACAAGGGGGGGGGGATATAAACTCTTCAGCCATGTTGAAGTTACTGACGGCTAATTCTGATTTAAAACTGACTTATTGCTAAATTTTAATTCCACGATTGCTGCTGAATTTTAGTTTTGAGAAGTCTAATAAAATTATATAATGCGAATCTGTGAGTACTTGGCAAAAAGGTTTGCTATCCGGAGCCTGAAAGCTGATCTACAAGATGCGGAGACGTAAAAAGAACCGATAGCCCAGTTGCAAGAATTGGAGACGCGAGCCAAGTTCAAGTAACCATGCAAGAGCCTTACAAGTTATAGCGATGACTGATTCCTGCAGATCTTAAAATATTTTAAATTAAACCTAAACTCGTAAAGCTAGCTAATTGAATGTAAATGGCCACTTTATTAATATAACTTATTTAAATCTCCAAATATCAAGTTATAAAATTAAACAAAATGTAACTTTTATTTTTTTATATCTTTTAATTTGTAAGTCTTGCCTGATTTAACTTAAACTATGAGAAAATAAAGCCAAATCCTAAAATTAATTTACGTGAATAAATAATTTATTAGTTATTAATTTTCTTTCTTTTAAATAAAATCTATGCCGATATTAGTTAAAATATGTATTTGTTTAAGCTATGTTTTCCAGAACGGAGTTTGCTAACATAAAATAATTAGTGAGAAATGATTAGATGTTCTCATAATTATTAAACTGCGTTTATTAACGCTCGTACTAAACTCCTTTCTGAAAAGAGTAAATGTAACATTTATTCTATATATATAATTAAGCGGTTACAAATGCTTAAAGATAGATTTGCTATAAATAAACTATTTCGTTAGTATTTAGCAGAGGTAATGAAATACAGCATAGATTCATATTTAATCTTTTAATGTTCCCACAAATGCTGTAGTCCTTAACTTTTTATAAATGTCTATATAGATAGCTTAACAGACTAGATTCCATATATTCCTTTGGTAGCATAATTATAAATGCTATTTTATGAACTGGCTCATGGTGGTTTCATGGAATGAAACTAATGTTTTGCGTCTGAACTGTAGTTATGTAATGATGTAGTCAGCGGGGCGAATGTATCTTGGGAAGAGGCGTGCATATACTTCTTGCTGTATTTATTGTATTAAATGGGCTTGGTTTAAGGTCACCCATTTCATTAGTTCGGACAGCTCTCTTTTCAAAATGGGCTTTGGTTTTATCTTTATTCAAGATTGGAGTACAAGAATCCAGATATTTTATTCGCTGTTCCGATCACCCGGACTAAATGACTCTTCTTATTCACAGCAATGAGCGCAGTCCTCGGGAACTGATTACACGGTAATGAATCCATGATCAAGCGCATTCGAGACTCACAGACTCAGATTATATATTGTATAAACCCCATAGTATCTGAAGTCATACTGCTAGCCACGAGTTCAACCCTCCATAAGTAAATATTTCAGATTTGATCTGAACTCGAATCTAGTTTCGTATGTCTATTATCTGTATAGAGAAATGTTTAGCTCATTAAAATATTAGTTATAATTCATAAAGATCATCTCTGCAAACTAACGAGTGCAAATCTACTACTCTATAGCATAATTAAGGCATAGAATCGTGAATCAAATGTGAATAAACGTTCAAAATTGTAATAACAAATACAGTATTTACTTGAACAGCTTGTAACTCCAAATATCATCTTCACCTGCGAGTGAGATAAATGTACTCACCTGCGAATGAGATATTCATGTATTGCATTTTACATTGTTTTATTGTATTTCCTTAAATTTGGCTTGTATTAAATTTTATTTAAATATAGTTACGCTTAGTGTCTCATTTTTTGCTCATAAACCAATTATTAATTATCATTACCATTTAAGAGTCACAACCAAATTTATTATCTATTTGTGGGTCAGATCTCTATATAGCTATACTTTATAAAATGTATTAGTTAATATAATATTAATCTCATGTTCCACCGGTGTTCTACTGCCGGTACGGAGATTAAAGAAATACGAGTGTAGCTTCATATATGTCACCCGTAAGGTGTTAAATCTCTGAGCGTTGGTAAAGTAACTGGAGTAAGATTGGATTTGGGGTCTCAACAACCTCATTTCGATCAGTCTTGGGATGATTTACTAAAACTCAGGATTTTGTTGCGCGAATGTATAAATATGACCGTTACAATATTTAAATCCAAGTTATAAATTTCACCCCATTTAAAGTGCATTACAGGATAAACATGGTTAGATATTTAGTTAATCCATTAAGGACAGTTTCAGGGTACATTTGCCATTAGGGAAAATGTTTATCTAGTTCTCTACTTCATTATCATTGTACTTCGAGATGTCACTATGGCTAACTTTAAATTTAATTCTAATATAGTTCACTTGCAATCACTTAATGAAGACTAAACGATTTTAAACACTAGGCGTATTTATAGGATTATGTCACATGATTAAAGAGATTATTTCTTCTTAAAATACATATTATTATTGTTAGCATTATACATTTGTATTCTATATATTGTTCTTTTAAAATTAATTTTATGTGCAAGTATATTTTATAACTAAATATACACCAAAATAACAAAAACTTTGATACACATATTCAAAAACACTGCATTTATAAAATAAGTATGAGAAGACATAATTTTAACCTAGAAAAATAAAAAAAAAGTATGAGAAGACATCTTGGATCAGTTTAATAATTCCCTTTATAAGGTAAAAGTATCAATAATATTAATATAAATTTAATATTGTTTAATTGCAGCAATGCTAATGATATTATTAATAAATAATAATTGCAATATTGATAAGTCAATAAAAAAATTTAAAATAATGATTATTGTTGCCAATTCATATAGTAAATTTCTTTACAATATATAATACTCCTATATATAACATTCCTCTCACTTTGATTTAAATTAATTCCTTCATCAATTTTAGGTAGGGAGTTTTAATACAGTTTTTATTGTACTTGGATTATCTATGGACTCTTTTTGGTCTCAGGTTGGCTTGTTTTTGCTCTGTTTCAGAATCTTTATTTCCTAAGTTGTTCTGATTATCTGTATATCATTTTGAAGTAGTTGCCTTTCCTGGTCATCCATGTATATGTCTCTTGATGATCTTGTTCAAGTAGATTATTGGTATCTGTCCACAATTGATCTTGATACCTTCACTGAATTTTTCCATCTATTCTACTGAATACTTTTAAATGTTGTGGTTTTCTCTTATGCACATGGAATTCTATTTCTGATAAGTGATTTGTATTTTTCTTCTGTAACTTAGTTTACTTGGAGATTTTCCTATTATAGTAGATACCATTACATGCTGATGGAACAATATTCTACTTAATTTC
The DNA here is from genome assembly GCA_028023455.1 of Epiperipatus broadwayi. Classification (NCBI taxonomy): domain Eukaryota; kingdom Metazoa; phylum Onychophora; class Udeonychophora; order Euonychophora; family Peripatidae; genus Epiperipatus; species Epiperipatus broadwayi. The sequence goes on along the minus strand of JAQFVV010012520.1, from coordinate 3,223,161 downwards.
ATTTGCCAATCATTCCCTTTGGCTATAAATAGTACTTTCTTTACCTCTTGAACGTTTCTTTCGGGCAGTCCATTATTTTCCGGATGAAATGAAATAATTATCATGTATTGTACTGTGTTCTGCTCGCAAAACCTTTTAAATGGACTAGATTAAAACCTGCTCAATGCATTATCAGAGACAATTGTTTGGAATGCTGAATGTTGCAAATGTGCATTGCAAGTGCACTATTGACTATTGATGAGATATAATCTTTTTTTTTTTTTTACTATGTATACTTCTAACCATTTGGTATATGCACTGCAAATTATTAGAAATTTATTTTTGCCATAGCTTTGGGAGATAAATTTGACTTAATTTAAACTCGTGGCATAATACATTATCTCTCTCTTCATTCTGGTCACCATATATATGATGGAACTAGCAATTTTATCCTTACTATTTCTGGATATCCTCTATATAATAAATTTATTACTTTCATTCAGCCTTTCAAACCCCACATAATGCAAGTTTCCTGTATTGATAATTCCCTTTATTTCTGTCAGATTTCCTTATGTGGTCTTTATACCCCTTGTAATCAATGTTCCTTCTAATTTTTACTAACTATATGCACATTGTTTTCATTTAAGCATTTTTTATTAAATCAAAAAATAAATTTAAAAATATAGTTTGAATAATATAATATACAATATTTAACAAAACTAACATACCTATAAAAAATAAATAAAAATGGAAAATTTACTCTCATTAAACATATAAAGGTAGAGAAAAGCATCCATGTTAAATAAATGTATGTGACATACTGGAGAAAACTATGCATTCAGTGATCAAAAGTTGGTGGCTGAGTGGTTAACACAGCTGCCTTGCAAGCAGTTGTCCCAGGGTTTGCTTCCCGGCCGATGGTTTGACACATAAAAAAACAACAACTATGCATTCAGTGTATTTAATATCAGCTGATCACGTATCTCGAACGCAATCTGGTCATAAGTACAGAAAGAATTATTTATGAATTTTACTGTGTGCAGATGTATCTTCTTTGCGCACTAATTTTTTAACCATTCCATGTGCACACTAATGCACACCTCAGAGGAAATACTGTTTGTATTCCTTTATCCACTTTGCAATGATGTGGCTAGTAATAAATTCAAAATTTTCTAAATATAGATACATTCTTCCATGTGAATTAAGTTTATATGCATCAAAACACTTTATCCATTTTAGAACCCTTGGAGATGCATACATTGGTATTCCCTTTTCTGAGATAAACAACTCTAATAATAGTTTATGATCCATTTATAAGGTAATTCATCTACTGTACATATACTGATGGAACATTTTTACTCCTGCTATTAAGCCTAGAAACTCTATAAATTTGTGCATAATTATATTCTGGCTTTGATAGTTTGTGATAAAAATGCTACTGGAAGATTTTCCCCAGACCTATTACTATCGGATAGTACCGCTCCAACTCCTACTAGTGATGCATCATGTTAAAATCAGATTTTTTATCTGATCATAGTGAACTAAACCTTTGTTTTATTATTATATTTTTTATTTTAACACTTGTGAATGTCTTTTTCTCGACTTCCACAGCCTTCTATCTAACAACTTAAACAGAGCTTCGGCCATTTCTGATTTACAACTAATAAAATGTTCATAATACCCTATAAGGCCTATAAATGCCTGTAACTCACTTTTACTTGTGTCTGTGGAATATTCTATATTGCTTTTATTTTATATTTTGAAAAAAATGTGCCCTCACTTGTTATTTTAAATCCTAATAAATTAATTTCTTTTACTCCAAATCTAAACTTGATCAGGCTTATTTTAATGTCTGTTTTACTAAATATCTTTGTGGATTTAGTTAGTTGATCTAATTTTTTCCTAAATCATCAAACTACAGAATCACTCTTTCAATTCCTTTTCCTTATTTATTACTCTTTGGAATGTTGCTGGGAACAATGCTATTTTGAACACAAGTCTATTTACTTATATAAGCCTTTGGGTGTCATCTATATCAAGCATGCAGCCATTTCATAATCTACAAGTAACTGTAGATATGCCTGCTTGGGGATCTATTTTTGTAAAAAAAATTCCTTTTTGCTAAGGTCACTAATATTTGCCTAATGAATTGAGGGGAGTAATTTACAGATAACAATGCTTTTTTTAATATTACATCTATAAATCTGCACATAATCTAATATTACCAATTTCTTTTATTACTGGTATAATAGGAGTTGCTTATTTGCTATATTACCTCTTTTTTTCTTCAAATCCTCTAACTTTTGAGTTACTTTTTCCCTAATTGTAAAAGAAATCTGTCTCACTTCATTTACCCATTAAATATGCCTCACTCTGATTTAAAGACTTCTGAGTAATCTCTTTTATATATTTCAATGCCCTTATCATTATTTATGATTTTGTTTATATGTACTAAAGCATAAAATAGGGATTCAAAACAATCTGTCCAGAAATTAATCATAACATTAATCTTAGCTTGTCCTAACAAATTTATTGGTTTTCATTGATAAACATAAATTTTCTTTGCGTTTGGTGCTAATTTTATTTTCTTACATTTTAATTATTTCTTTTCAGCACTTATTTGAAATTAACATTACTATGGATTCAGAGTCTATTTTTACTCTAACTAGAATACAATTAATTTGTATCATTTGAGAATAATGATTTTACTTTATTTTCTAGAATGCCATTAATTTTTTTTATGTCTGAAAATACTGACTTTACTTTATTTTTTATCATATTCATGATAAACTTATCTTTCTTTTTGTAGTTATTTTCCCTTGTTTTATTTTTATTATTTTCTCTACTTGCTTTACCTCATATTAGATTCCCATATAAACTTTTTCAGATTCCCATGCCCTTTTAATAGTCAGCATCCTGTTTTAATGTGGTCCTGTCTTTTATAGTGAAAACAAACACTACAATTATATCTAAAGTAACTATAGTTCATGAAGCCTTAGTTCTTATCTTTTTCTGCAGTGGCTGATACTGCCTTATGACTTTTACTTCCTGACTTCTATTAATCAAAAATAATGATTGTTTGAATGATTTATCACTCAATTTCACTAATGCAACCACTATGCCAAATGTTGCTAAATTATCTACCACTAGTCTTAGACTTAGGGTATGATTTGCCATGCCACTAAAATCTATCACATAATGTCTGATTTAAAAAAATAACAAAATTACATTTGCTTGCCTAATTTCTTAGTTCAATCATATATTCTATTACTATCTTGTTCTCTAATTGGTTGAAAGAATAAAATTTATATCTTTCCATTATTGTAATTAGGCCTTCACAAAAAATGCTGATCGAGAATTTCTATAACTTTCTCAAATGTTATGTCTGCTATTTCCATGGGAGCTATCTGAGCAACTAAAATTCTATATATGAAGGTTCCACACAAACTAACAAACATTGCTAATCTTATTTCTGACTTAATCTCCTTTGCAATAATCAAAATTTTAAATCTCTCTATGTAAATATCTCTATGTACTGTTTCTGGAACTCAGGTCAAATTCTTCCATATTACATTTATTAGCCATTTCAATCCTTCCTAGCCTAATAATAATTAAACAAAAATTTTTTTTTTGTTACCAAGGCTCCACTAGACATGTTTCTTGATCCATCTATTCTCTTAATTTGCTTTGCTGCTCTTCAGCTTCTATATCCTTTCATACTGTGCCACTTCAGATCTGTTATTTTTATGAGTTGCTATATCCTTTTTTATAATATCCTGTGATTGTTCCAATTCTGTTTTGTATTTATCCTGTTTTATCTTGTTGCCTATGCCAATTCTGTTGTGTTCTGCATCTTAATCTCTATAATACATTAATACAAACTTTAATTATAATTAATGTATTTATCAGTTATATATTTTAGGATTAATACAGAAATATGAAGTTTGTGGTTCCACTGTCACTTCCCAGATTTTGCTCACACAACAAATAATTGTTAGGTTGTTATCTGCTGGTCTGGATTACTTGGTATTTGTATCACTTCCACATAATGGTGAGTTTTGCTACAGATAATTTTGACTCTTGAAGACTCCATTCTATTATTGTTTTATACTTCTAACAGCTATGGCCAATGTTGAACACTATATGCAAAGTTATAACATATATATGTGCATACAATGCAAAGACTTGATGTTCAGTGTGTTCAATATGGATTTGTCTAATTTTGCTAATGTGATGTCAGGCTGTGTGTCTTCACTGAATGTAAGCTGTCTTCTTCTGATCTGCTTATTTGATGATTAGCTTGAACAACATAGTTAGGGTTGTGCTATGTCTGTCTAGTGCATGTTCTGTCTTACTTGTTAACTGCTACTTGCCACACATCATCATATCTGCACTTCTCCATGTTTTTCTATATTCTATAGATTCTCTCATGTATTCTGTATTAAATGTGGATCTTTATAAGAACCATTCCTCACTATTTCTGTTATAGTACTTATTGCATTCCATTGCAAAACCAGTTTGATTTTGATTAAATCTCTTATTACTTTATTAGTTATTAGTAAATCATACTCACAGTTAACATTCTTACACACACACACACACACACACACATATATATATATATATATATGATACCAATGAACCCTTAAGCTATCAACAATCTCAACCTGTAATCAAGGCCTTTAACAATAAAGATGATACCATCTTTATATATATGGTCTGATATTGTTTTTCTGAAGGTTTGTGATGATGGTGTTCTAGCTGTATTTTTTATATTGGACTATTTCCATCATCTAATATGTGTGTTGAATGTCTTTAGAAAAGTTTAATTTTTAGTTAAATATTCCAAATGCATTAACATTTTTTTGCTGTGATATTACTAACAGTTGGTGCATATACTAACCTGTTTGCTGTGATATTACTAACAGTTGAATGCATTTGGAATATTTAACTAAAAATTAAACTTTTCTAAAGACATTCAACACACATATTAGATGATGGAAATAGTCCAATATAAAAATACAGATGGTCTGATATGTTTGTATAAACACTAAATATAGATTGCAACTTGACCAAAGAGTGTAAGATTATTAATGCAAAGAAGTTTAAACAAACCTTATTAATCAGGCAAATATAACCTGTTCTGAAAGCAGACTAATAAATAGTTATTTATAACTTCGATATAAATTTCATTCCAATATCAGCCTTGCTTATTAACTTCCATATAAAGTATATATTTACTAAAGCAATAAAGCTTTTAATAGGTTTATAAATGTAGATGATAACAATAAACTTTTAAGCTATCAACAATCTTAACTTGTTGTCAATAAATAAGTTGATACTCTACTACCTTTACATAAGGTCTGATATGTTTATATAGACATTAATGATTGCAAGTTGACCAAGAAGTTGCGAGATTAATAATGCAAAGAAGTTTAAACAAACTTCATTAATCAGGAAAATATATAAATTATATGGAAATTTGGAAATTATAAATGACTATTTATTAGTCTGCTTTCAGAACAGGTTGTATATGCCTGATTAATGAGCTTTGTTTAAACTTCTTTGCATTATGAATCTCATATTCCTTGGCCAACTTGCAATCTTTAGTGACTATATAAATATATCAGACCATATATAAAGGTAGTACCACCTTTATTGTTAAAGGAGATTGTCTTGACTATGAGTTGACATTGTTAATAGCTTAAGGGTTGATTGTTATCATCTATATTTATAAACCTATTAAAACCTTGAGTTATTGGCTTTATTGCCTTAGTATATATATATAATATAACATTCCTCCATATATAACATCTATTTTATTTATATGGATATTACAATTCCAAATACTGTTTCTTCTCCATTTTCTTTCTAAACATTGTCATTTTTCAATAGTTACTCATAATGAAAACATTAAATTAAACATAGCTCAATGTGTATGTAAACAAAACAATCTTTTTGATTCTTTAATTTTGTTTTTTTACAAGTATTACACCTATTGCTGTTTTTGCAAAAATTCTAGTTTAGTTAATGCTAACTAAATACTTCAGACAAAAATGCACTAAAAAGAGGTATGTGCAGCTGCCTTGCAAGCAAGCAGTTGGTTGCTGGGCGGTTATTGCGGATTCGCCTCCCGACGGATGCTATGACATATAGAATATATATATATATATTATCAACACACACATGTACAATGAATTCTTGATCCACTATTTTTCAAGGGATCAAAGAAAATAACCACAGATATGTAAAAACTATAGAACATAAATCTATTAAAAATTATAGATAAAAATCAATTTAATGATTATTCCATTATTACTTAAAAAAAAACAACCTAACCAGCTTTAGTACTCCTCAGATATTACAATTTAAAATATCCACATTTATAATATGCAAAATGTGGGTAAGTATATATATACACACATACAAGGTACAGTTCAACATAAAGTATACAATATATGAAACTTCAATATAATAATTATGTCTTAAAAATCAGAATATTAATTACTTATAATCATTATTTTTTTAAAATAAAAATCTTATTTAATTAATTTATTATAAAAAATTTTTTAAAATGAATTGAAATTTAATTGCTTGCGACAAATTTTACTACCTAATTATTTTTGAAAATAATAACTGTTAATACAAATTTGCAAAACTTTCTGTTTACAGTACAAAGATTTTAAAGAAAATTGAAAATAAAAACAACTTTTGTTAAACTATTAAAAGTTTTAGTATATTATTGTAAAACTAAAATCTTTCTTTTTATTCTTGTAGAACAGATATGGACAGATTTTTGCAGGACAAAGGCCAATAGTCCAACAATAATATATTACAATGCACTAGTAAATATAACAGCAATAATTTCAATTGTCAACTATTATAAATAATATTAATTTATTATCAAAAAATTCAATAGATAACAAAAAGTCAATATATGCATATAAATTCCAAATCGAAGCATAAAAATTTAAGTTGCCAAAGATTTGCACTTTATGCTGTTAGCTAATCTTAAATGTTTGGGTTTATAATTTCTAATTATTACTCTTACACAGGATTCTAAGTGATCTTCTGTGAGATGGAAACAGGCTTTGACTTGACAAAAAACAATGTTAAATTAAATGCAACTTTTTAAAATTTCATTACTTTTCTTTGTCCATTAGAACCCCAAAATAACTTTTAGTTTATGAAAAGTGTGTGCTTTAAAAATTATGTCACTTTGAGAAAAATTTCATTTTCCCCCATAGTTAAAGAAAATTATTTATATTTTCAATCAATGTTCAGCATCAACATTGCCACTGGTCTGGTAAATTCTTGGAAATATCTCTTAAATTCAGAGTGAAAAAATATTATCTCTTCAAAATATTTATCTTTGTCAAATCTACATACATTTTTTGACATGTCAGCAGAAATATTTTTGAAATTTTCTAATTTATTCATCAACTGGACAGATAACAGTTTTAAATTATTTTTAAAAGTATTAACATATCCAATTTCTGTTATTATTATTATTTTTTTTTTTGTAACTGTAAATTCAATTCATTAAAATAGTTATAAAGACTAAATGCATTAACCAAATATTATCGTAAACTTCAACATAGACTTCTTCTCTAAACATTAAAAATAATTTTATCTCTTGTAATAAATTCCTAAATTTTTGCAAAAATATTCCTCGACTTAAACAATGAACATCTGCATGATATAATAATTCACCATGCTTGGATTCATTTTCTTCTAGTTTATCCTGAAAAATTCTTCTTTGAACTTTTACTTTGAATGGCATTCTTAAATTTCATGCAGATCCCCATAACATGATATATATTTTAATTTTACAATAGAGGACATGCTGCTAAATAATGCAGTGATATAAAAAGAAATCTGAAAAATTATCATCTCTGGTTCATATAGCCAAAAATCCACTGATTGCTCAGTTCATTGCCTTCATGTTATCAGTTGTAAATAATATTACTTTATAAATGAAATATTTATCTACTTTATATATTTTTTGAAAGTGCAGTAAACATCTTCATCTCATGTTTCAGTTTTTAAAGGGAATATTGTTAATAATTCTTCTTTTCATATTAAAAACTCAAAGTTGACAAATACCAAAATATGTCAGGAAATTTTTCAAACAGCAAGGAAAACAAATGTAGTTAATTCATATTTTCAATTAATTATTAAACCAGATCGGAATTTAATTTCTGTATGATGTGACAATTTTAGGGGAAGTTTGGACAGCTTTAATTGTAAAAATAATTTCATTTTTGTTCTTGAATGAATCAAATAATGAATCACTAGCTTCTAGAAACACTTATTTATCATTACTCTTTTTGTGAAACATTTCTGTTTTGTTAACACATAATTCACACAAAATGATGCACCTGCTGTGCAACTTTAGATTTAATAATGGGCTTTAATAAAATATGATTGTTGGATGATTAATTGCGACTTAAATTCTTTTAACTTTTATTTGTATAATTTGCATTTTTAATAGAAAACTTTTATAAAACTTGCATGCATGGTTTTAAAATATCTTTCAATATTTTTTTTTGAAAGCAACACATTTGCATGATATGTATACACACAAACATTTTTCATTCACCGCTGTTAAGAAAAACTGTTTTTCCCATTGTGTATTAAAATTGTATCATTTTTTTCTTTGTACTTGTTTCAGATATATCCCGATACTATATTTTTTATGATAAATTACTTACTATTAATTTATTAAATATGTTTATCTGACACACCTTATTGACTGACTGAACATATTCAATGCTGCCTATTGTTTTTCTGAGTGTGCACTGAAAATATTCAAAAATTTGTAATTGATGTTTGCACAGAGGTATATATACCATCTGACAAATTTATCCATCTTGGTTGTGAAGAATTACATTCTCATCTATAGTAGCCTTAAATGCACAAAAAATATATTTATTTATTGACTCCATGATTGACTGAACATATTTAATGCCACCTGTTGAGCATTATTGTTGCAATAAATGTGTATTCAAGCCAAATATGCATTATCGTGTATTTTGAACAATGGCATGTGTGTCATTTGATACATTTATCATCTAGCTCACTACAACATATATATAATATTCTTTTCTTCATAAAAATTTATATCCTGTATAGTTAGTTTCATTTTTTATTTTTCATTGTTTTTTGTTAAACAATAAACTACTGTGTAATATATATATATATATATAAATTTGCTGGAAAAGATCATTCAAGTAATGCTACAATACCTCATAAAAACTTGTATGTCTAACTGTCATTCAACCAAAATGAAACTGATTTTATCTTCTCATCAATAACATATCACATACAAATTTAGACAAAAATGTGAGGATGAAATTTTACTCATTACAGATGTACATAAAGTTTATTACAAATAGCTCAACTTAATATTGCAAAAGCAGAATCATTATGTTATTCGTTTTAATAATTTTATCAAAGCTCAAAGTCTATCCAAATATCTAAGAAATATGCAGCACAAATAGTAATTATATGATGAATTATTTCCATCATCTAATATTAATTGTTACGTCTTTAGAAATCAAATACTCAACTTTTATTAATAGCCCATAGGTTAGTATAAAACATGTTTTGAGTGGTATTATTCTCTTCTCTTCTTCAGATGTCACTGGTCTCACCATCAATAATACTAGCATTGAAATCAAACCTGAACCTTTAGATTCATGAATATTGAATTTAAGGTGATGCTCTATCCAACTAAGCTATTCTTTCAAAGGCAAGTTAGTAGAAGTTTCATATATTTATCTATGAGGATCCTCCTGATTTCTCTATTTTTTCCAAAGTGCAAGATTGATGAGTATTGGCTTCCAAACATTATGAATTATCATACTAAGTTGACTTCTGAGATTTTCTATCAGCTTGTGAGCAGCTTCTTTGATTTTCTTCTTTATAACATTTCCATCTCTATCCAATATTTTTGTCTTTCATTGATACATATGTGGTCTACTATTTTAGATATATTTGGGTTTTTTTTTTCTAATGATCAGCTTGCATTCTTTTAATTGCCTTTCAATAGGTCAATTGGTTTCACAATATACATCCTTCCAAATCATTTGGAATTTCCTGAAATATGTTTTTTAGCATTCAAGTTTAGGACTGTAGAAGTTAGGATTCCTTGTAATGTGTTATGGCTTTGGAAAACTGTCTTTTTTTTAGTTTGTCTGATAATCCTGATATTTATGGATACATTACAGTACCAACAATTGTTTTTTCTTCTAACGACAGTTGATAAATAACTATTCTTTACGAGAGTTTATTTTATGTAGTTCTTCCCCCCCCTCCAAAGCACTAGTTTCTGAACAAACTGCTTTTGCTTTATTCCATAATGATAGTATAGCTCCATGTTATGTATTTGTGTCAAAATTGGATGTGTATGCAAGATATTTTTCAATGTTTTCTTTGTAATTTTGATTTTGACATGAGGAAGTCTTGTCACAAGAACATTTAAGAGTAATCACAAGCTGTTAAAAAATAGTATCAAGCCCTCCTTACAGTAGCATTACCCAGTGCATGCCTTAATAATCAGTGAATATGAATAGGTTTGTACATAAAATCCTTATCTAATGCTTTCTCATCCAATATCTCCAGACTAGTTTCTAGCCTGTGGCTTTCATTAGTGAGGAGTCTTGGATCTGAGAGCATTGCACCTAGATCTTAGAATCTAATGCAACCCTCCCAGAAGTCAAAACTATAAAGCTAGAAGTCCAACACAAAAACACAAGAATATTTTCTATCCAAGCTCATTTGCTAGTATTAGACTGGCAGATCTTAATTCTGTTTAGCATCTATACATTTTGATGTCTGGTTTTCAAAAACTATAGTCACCATTATCCCATGGGCAGGAATGGTATAAAATCACCAGAACATCACATAATCACCATTTTCTATGCTTAAACAAGCTGTTAATAACAGTAGCAAACTCTCCATACAGTAGTACCATCCAGTGCAAGCCTCAATAATCAGTAGATGCAAGAAAGTTTGTGCAAAAAATTTCTATCTAGTGCCTATTTATCTAATAGCCCTAGACTAGTTTCTAGCTTGTGGCTCATATCAGTGAGGAGCCTCAGATCTGAGAGCACTACAACTAGATCTTAGATTCTAATGCAACTCTCCAGCAGCCACCTTTTACCTATTTTGTTAACTATAAAGCTAGGAGCTCACAATGAAAATAGAATAATGTTTCAATCCAAGCTTATTTGCTTGTCTGGGATATTGGATTAGTAGGCACAAGGTAGGGATTTTATGCGCAAACCTTCTTGCACTCATTGATTACTAAAGCTTCAGCTGGGTAATACTATTGTAAAGAGATTTTCTTATTGTATATAATAGCTTGTGTAAGCATAGAATAGCAATCCTGTCCATGGGATAATGGTGTCTGTATTTTGAAAAATCAAAGACACCAAAAATGTATAAATGCTAAACAGAGTTCAGATCTGTATGGCAAAACAAGCAAATGAGCCTGGATTGAAAACATTATTGTTTTTATTTTGGGCTCCTATCTTGTAATTAACTAAATAGATAAAAGATGGCTGCTAGAGGCCTGCATTAGTCCTAAGATTTAGATGCTGTGCTTTCAGATCCATGGCTCTTCACTAGTCTGGGGATATTGGATGAATAGGCATTAGATAAAAATTTCATCCACAAACCTTCTTGCATCCAATGATTACTAAGGCTCGCACTGGGTGGCACTAATGTATGGAGAGTTTGTTACTATTATTAACATCTAAGAATATCAATGTTCTTGTTCTCATTCTATTATGAATTTAACCAAAGAGAGTATATCATTAATATGCATCCAGAATGTCTGTAATATTTCTTCACGTGTTCATACAACAAATGTATCAGTGACATAAAAAAGCAAACTGTGTGGCCACATAGTATGAAACTATTACAAACACATTAATAAGCACACTTTGATTTTTATATGTTGTTGGTGGGCTATATTTAATTGGTCAAACTATGATACTTATATTATAAGAAGGTATGCTGTGTTACTATATAAATAAAAGGAATAAGTAACTGATAATTTATGGATCGTAGTTTTAATTAATAATCTGTAAAGCGCATACTCATTACGTTATATATATTAAGGCTATAACCTTAAGACTATGCACCTAAAATGTGACAGTAGGGACTTCTATAAATCTAAACACAAGATTAATGACTTTAAAAGACAAGAGCGGCAACTCTTACCTTAGACCTAATTTCTAAATATATAGGTGAATCTAAAGCATATTGATTTGAGAGCGTGAAGCTATTAACTACTTTACTGATTAAGTCTACAATTTCTATACAAATTAATATATGTGAAATCTTTTGATTTACAACAAGTTATTAGAAATATTTTAAAACAATTTAAAGTTGCAATTAATAATTTGTAAAGTGCATACTCTTTACATAATATATATTAAGCCTTATAACCTTAAGACTATGTGCCTAAATGCGACAGTAAGGATTTCGCATATGTTAATTTGTTTAGAAATTGTGGACTTAATCAGTGAAATAGTTAATAGCTTCACGTTCTCAAATCAATATGCTTTAGAATCATCTGTATATTTAGAAATTAGGTCCAAGATAAGAATGGCCACTCTTGCCTTTTAAAGTCATTAATCTTGTGTTTATATTTGTAGAGGTTTTAGGCACATAGTCTTAAGGCTATAGCCTTAATATATATTATGTAACGATTATGCGCTTTACAGATTATTAATTACAACTTTAAATTGTTTTGAAATATTTCTAATTATAAGAACTTCATAGTGACTTGTTATAAATTGAAAGATTTCACATATGTTAGTTTGTATAGAAATTGTGGACTTAATCAGTGAAGTAGTTAATAGCTTCACAGTCTCATATCAATATGCTTTAGATTCACCTATATATTTAGAAATTAGATAAGAGTGAATGCTCTTGTCTTTTAAAGTCATTAATCTTGTGTTTAGATTTGTAGAGGTCCCTACTACCACATAGTCTTAAGGTTATAGCCTTAATATATATTATGTAATGAGTATGCACGTTACAAATTATTAATTACAACTTTTCTAATTATAAGAACTTCATACTGACTCATTGTAAATCGAAAGATTTCATGTATGTTAGTTTGTACAGAAATTGTGGACTTAATCAGTGAAGTAGTTAATAGCTTCACACTCTCAAATCAATATGCTTTAGATTCACTTATATATTTAGAAATTAGGTCTAAGATAAGAGTGGCCACTCTTGTCTTTTAAAGTCATTAATCTTGTGTTTAGATTTGTAGAGGTCCCTACTGTCACATTTTAGGCACATAGTCTTAAGATTATAGCCTTAATATATATTAGATCATAGTTTTCTAAATATAAAACATCTATCACCATTAAAAAAATCTTTATTAACTTGTTATTAGTACTTTTTGTGCAATCTGATATCATCTAGTATTCTAGTGCATAACATAAATTGTGTAATAACTTAGATCATTATATATGCCAGAAAAGGTATCAAATACATTGCAATTAGTGCAGTCAATGAGCTTTCAATTAGCAAGTTTGCAGTCTTATCTATCAGACACAGTTGACATCGCTATTAAACCATAATAAAAGCCTATTTAATTTTTGATTCTTTTTATTTTAGTTCATATTATTTAATGTAACACATATCTACTTTCTTCTATCCCATTATTTTCTCTACTATTTTCAATAAGGTATGTCTATTCTTTAATAGCTACTTATATTTTGTCTACATTAGAAATTATCTAGATTTAAATTTTTGTTTTACTTCTTATAGATATTTAGATATTAAAAGTATTTATTATCGATGATATTCAACTTATAAAATTGGAAACTTATTTTTTCGAAGTAATTAATTTCCTAGCGAAAAAAAAAATGCACTTATTTATTTAAAAAAATACTTTAAATTGGGGTTATAAAAGAATTCGTTTGAATATTTTAAAAAGTGAAATTAAATTTCAAAGAATCTTTTTATGTTTACTAAAAATAAAAGAAGAGGGCAGGTAAATCCATATGACTTAATATTATTTTTGGAAAATTCAATAAGTGAATATTTAATTTCTTCAGAGTTGCATAAAATTAATTATACATTCATAGATATTAATATGAACTGAAGAAGTTTAGATATTATGAGAATAAATAAATTTATTAAACTTGCTTCCATGATAAGAGCATTCGATTAACGTTTTATTTAATGCAGTCTCCGTTAATGAATATTGCAAACAAATGATTGGTTAATAAAAGATAATTGGAGTAATTGTAACACAAGGGTAATGGATCAACACCTTTCCTCCTAAAAAAAAAAACCACAAATAATAATTGGATTTTAACGAAAACTTCTTTCAATAAAATCTTACCTTTTTTTTTCTTCCCAATAATACGTAATGACTTTTAAAAGTGTAATTGCTGTTTACATCGGTTTTAAATCACTATACTCTGCTAACATTATAGCATTGTAGTATTTTGTATAGTAATTACCATTTTAAAAGTCATTACATATTATCGTCACCACCAACAATAAAATGGCGTAAATGAAGTATAGAAACTTAAAATTTTATTGTGTAGATCACTATTAGTTAAACCAAAGTTAAATGGCAATGCCTTGACCGGGAAGCGAACCATTAACCACTAGGCCACCAACGCTTGATAACAAAAATCTATTTCTTCGATGCCATTGAGCAAATATCTGACAAGAAGAGTGGATAAGACACCTACGGGCCCATAATTCGTGTAGTCCGTGATTTCTAAAGGACAAGCTAGCTATTAATATATTATGATTTTTTAATTCTATTTTCTGCATATAATTATTTCTAGAATGAGTCAACATCGCCTGTATTGAGCAGTTTGCACACACGTGTGTGCATAACTTTTTTAACAAATATGTAAGAAGTCGAGACAATAATATTCATGAGGATCTAACAGATACTGATGTGAATAAAGACAATTAAAGTAAGAGAGAATGGAGAAAGAATGAAAGAAAGAGCACAGAGGAAATGAAAAATGTGTTTATATTGAAAACGATACATGGTAAAAATAATGAGTGTAAGACATTAATACAATTTTTGTGTTTATTTGTGTATGTGCTACAGTTGCACGCAAATTCACACACGTATATAAATATAAAACACTTGAAAATTGTGAATGTTAAATATTTCTATATAAAAATTTACACGTAAGATTTTTGACAGATTGTATGAGCATCAAAATTTAAAATCATACATTTATTGACTTGTAACAATTTTTTTTTTGTTCACACAAACGCTCCTATCTCTGTATATATTCGGGTAAGCAGAAGCATTTTCATTTTATTCAATTTATAAATATTTTTGCAATATATATATATATATTAGGCTCAATAAGATGCAAGGTAAACTTAAATGAATAAAATCCAAATGCCTGAGAATAAAAATGTTTTATTAGCTGATAAATCTTTTTTTTTTAAAAAAAAAGATTTGAGAATAGAAATTATTATTGTAATGCACAAATAATATGTATTTAAAATATGGAAATATACCTTGTAATTAAATCCAGTGTTATTCCAACATATAGTAATTTCCGATTAATTCTCGAAAAGCTATTAATAAATTTTTCAGCATTGCCATGCCTATGCAAAATGATTATTTGCATTAGCTGTCCCAGATGTAAATAGGGATTCACAGATCTAACAAGAGTGAAACCCATTATATTCCAGATATAAACACAGCTCATTTATGTATGATTTAATTCTAACCTTAATGTGAGAATTCATTTCTTATTTTCCACGCAAGTAAAGGATTTTAAGTTAACTATGTAATTAAACAAAGCATTTTTTAACACTATAAATAATTTCTGGTCTTGACTAATTAACTAAAGACTGTTAATAAACTTTTCAGTATCCCTGTATTTACTAGTCTGTTAAACCAATGCAAAATAAACAGTTGCATTAGCTAAGCAGAGTTATATACGGATTGAAAAATCTAGCAAGATTATAAATGATGCTGTATTTAGTTATATCAAACATATTTGACTTAAAATTTTTCATTTGCATGGTCATTAAAATTAATAAGAATGAAGTATCCCATGATAATTAGAACTAAACTATGTATAAATTAGGCTTTTTTTTTTACACCTACGACATAATGGATTTCACACATATTTAGAAACCTACTACATCTGCAATTCCTATTTTTAATTTGGAAAAGTTAATTTAAATAGTCTTTAGCATTAGCATCATAATCTATTAAATTTAGGGTGGTTGAAAAGTTTTTTAAACAGTATTTGCTTAATTACTCAAGTCTAAAAAATATATAAATCATAATGGTCCACTGATTCATAACAAAATACAATTGTATCCACTTTCAAAGGATACAAGCATGATCTGTGCCTAGAGATAGAATTTACTAGATTATAATTTGAAGTGAGTAGGGGTAGGATAATTTGTTCTGGGTTGTTCAAGCTATCCGCTTATTCTTCTAGAACTTCAGGAATGGTGATTGGTTTGATTTCATGAAACTAGGAAAGTGTAATTCTATTATAGATGAGTAAGGCCAGACTATACTTTTCAGGCATCATTTCTCATTAATAATCCATACCTGTTCTGCAGGATAGAGCTATCCCTTTTCCATAAATCAAACCACTATATAATTTTCACCATATATAATATGCTTGTTAATTCAGGGTTCACACAAATTTTCTATTACTTTTCAGGTTTTAAAATAAATAAACAAAAAACATTATTAAAGATTCCAGAAAACGTATATAATAGAATAAAAAGATTTTTTTACACTCTAAATAGAAATTAATACTAAAAAAAAAAAAAATTACAATGATAAGTGAATTAAACTCAAGATGACATCTTAATTGAATATGAAATGAGTAGAAAATTGCTATGTTTTATCAGATTATAAAATCAATGAGATTAAATGAACTTTATTTATCTATTCTTAAATCATTTGAAGTCATGTTTAATTTTTATACTTCTTTAATATAACTGTCTATCTGGGGTGTGCATGTCAAACTAGTGATATAGAACAAATTGTATTTGAGATAAGTGAAGGAAATAACATAGATTCATACCTATTTATAAAATTAATACTAGGGTTAGAAAATTAAGAAAAGACAATACTAACAAAACTATTTCTTTATTATATTAAATGAAAAGCATCTTTGTTATACACTAAAGTCACATTTTATACTTTAAGTTTTAAGATATGTAGGCAGTGGGGGAGGGAGAAGTTTAATTTAAATTTAATTTCTGAAAATATATTGCACTCAACACTTTCAGATTTAGCATTAACTTTAAAAAAGATAGGGTTTTTTAGTCTAGCTTGTATTAAAATATCTTACATTTATAGATCTGATTGATGCATGCACAAATGATACTATTTATTATTTATTGATTAAAAACATGACAATCTTCTTATCAGTTTTTAACATATACAGGATATAGTCAACTGTTGAAAACACAACATAGTACTTAAACTTCCAAGATTTATAATATAAATAACTTTTAAGAGTTTACAAGCTATTCAGTTAACCTGACCCAAGATGTGATCTGTAGTTGCTAAAAGAGACGACTACCTATAATCATAATACATATAAAAAGTAAATATATTTTCAATATTACACACACTTGATTTCTTTTCTAAAAATCCATTTATTTTGATTTATCATGTCTGTATAGATCTATTATAACTGCAGTTGCAAAATATACTATACAGTATTATAACAAAATAACTTTTCTTATTAATTGATTAAGACATTAACTTAAAATAACTATGTTTGTCTGAAGGCTTGTAATGATGGCATTTTAATTGTAATTATATGCCAGACTATTTTTATCATCTGATATAAAACATTGAATATCTTTAGAAAAATTTAAACTTTATTTAAACTTTCAAAATACATCAACTGTTAGCAATCTGTGTAGTATTAATATCAATTCATGTATTGGGAAAGTTGAAAAATGAAGAATGAATTTTCTAAAGACATTCAGTATTAAATATTAGTTGATGGAAATAGTTCAACATAATCATTATTAAAATAACTTTACCCCCTTGAATTATCTGTTTTAATTATTCATATATATTTATATAACATGCTCATTATCTATGAATTGGGTTTTAATTTTTTTATTTTAAAAAAACTAACTTAGCATTTTGTCTTTACTTTTATCACGTACTTAAGATAGTGATTCATTTCAATTTAAATGTATTTAACAAATGCAATCCTTATTTTTTATTTCTGAATTAATTTTAAAAGTTAATTTATAAATAATTTCTTTGCAATCTGAATTTCTTTATTGAATAAAAACTAACATGAAGATAGAAGCAACTGAATTATATTTTTTCTATTTGATTATATTCCGATATCATATTTCTAAAACTTCATGTTGATGTAAAATCAATTCAATTTTTTGTTATAAAAATAAATAAATCAATCTAATAATATTGTAATTGTTTAATGTACAAGTTTTAAATAATATTAAAAAGAAAAAAGTAATTCTTTAAAAGTAATATAAAGTCATTTTGGAACTATCTCGTGGGTGATCTTAACATTTATTATCTTAAAATGTATGTCGGATTTTAGATTCCAGAAAATTTACATAATAAAATAAAAAAAAAAAGATTTATTTATTATACCAATAGAAATTCAAAAGAGAAAGAAATGACTGGTTTAATAGATGAATGAAAACTATAAAAGTCATAGTTTGTATTTTTCTTTAGAAACTTCTTAAGTTATGACTAATTGCAAAAGCATTTATTGTCTCAAATATGCAAGCTGGATTTTCCATATTTTTGATCGATAAAATTGCACAATTTGTACCATAGATTTTAATAATATATTTTGCTAGCTGAAAATTCAGGAATTTAGTGAGGATGGCTATAATATTTTATAATTGTGAGAAGATAGATTTTAAAATATTTCTTGGAGATGTTTTTTGTTTATAATACCGGTGTCACTTCAAATAAACATTTTTTAAAAGCATTTTCTTAAAGCAGTAAAGTAGCAGGTTTTATTAGAGATTTTTTAAAACTTATTATTCAGGTTGTTCTTTTATGCTTGAATACTACTATTAGTAAATGATTAGACTGATTCATTCATTTTTTTCACAGTGATTAATTGATGCAACAGCAAGAAAATAAAGCTAGAAAAGTGAATGATTAATCAATATATGACAAAATTTACTTTTTATATCTTTTTTAACACTTTGGAAATTTTATAGGCAATGAAACATCTATATTAATCCACGTAATTAACATTAATAAGTAATTGGAAAATATTTTTATTAAAGGATTTAGAGTTATTTTTTCTCTTATTATTCAAAAAGTTTAAAAATTTATTTATAGCTTTTTTTTTAATCATCTAAGACAGATTTTAAAAACTATAATTTAATCTATTATCTTTAAAAAAAAAACAACAACTTTTGTTTTAATTAAATATCACAGTGTTTTTTGTTCCTTCTAAAACAATTTTTTTAAGAATTATACTAGAACTAAAAATGTTTAGATTTAGTTTGAATAAAGTTTTATTTAACTTTAACATAAATTTATACATTCATGCATACACCATATATATTAATTTATAGATGAGTGTGTTTAATTACTTAATATTTACATTTGGCATATTACTATTTTAAGATTTAAAGAATTTATTACAATTTTATTAAACTAAAAACTCCTCTGTCTGTTGATGTTTGATCATTTACTTTGAAGCTCATAAAATAGTTATTTCAATATATATATTAGTAAGCGTGAATCTTACAAAAAACATTGCATATAAGATAAAGTTACTTAAATCCATATTTTATACTTGACCTCAGTACATCCAAAATATATGTGTCTATCAACATAGTGCTAATTCAATTTAACTTATTGACAGCCCTTTTGTTTTACAAATTTATATATAAAATTGAAAACAATCTTAAATAATCGATTTCAGGAAGAGCATCTAAAACAATGAAAATGATCGATTGTTCATTGGAAAGAGTTTAATAATTTTTCTTCTTTAATATTTTGCTTTCTAGTTTAGATTAATAAATGTGCATTTAGGGAGCATTAAATATATAACTAGCTAAATTGACTATTAAATTAAAGAACCTCTTCCATCACATAAAAATATTTACAAGTACTATTTAGATTTGAAAATCTCATGAGCATGACAGATAGATGATACACTATTTGTTACACCATTAACTTATATATATATTATAATGATCCTATCACTTGGAAAAAGAGAAAGATCATTTAATTTTCGACATTTAATTTATAATGAAATTATTTTATAAATTATTATTATTCATTTTGTGTAAACATAGATCTGTTTACAAATTAGTATAGCAAGGGATTGATATTGTTTATTAGTCATGCCACATTTCAATTGTCATAAATCTAAAAAGGAAAATATTTTTCATATATAAAATAATGAGCGTATTATTGCAAACCTTCACCATGTTCTTAAAGACTTAGTCAGTATTCTAAAAGCAGATTTAATAATGCTCACCATTTCCACTACCCTTAATTTATAGAAATTATAAAAATAGTAATTTAAACATTAATATGGATAATGCAGATTAATGACCTCAGGATAGTCAGGCTGCATAGACCGATTTAATAAATTAAGTAAGCATGTCAGTTTAAGTCTTTTTAATAGTTCTAAAAGCTTACAATTTTAAGCTAAATAATCTCAAGGTTTGAGAATAAGCATGGGAAAAATTAATTAAGTATCTTAAAGTTACTTGAGCTAATAATGTGTTTTTATTTTTGGTTGTTTGGTCTATGTGCAATGTTCATTTCTATGTGTTTTTCATATTCATAAATGAGTGTGATACGTTTGTGTTGGCTGATCACATGCATTCATATCATATAGCAGATACTTCTCTTTTCATATATATATTTTCATAAATGCATGTAATGCAGATGCCATTTTCTGTGTCTTACATTTGTGTAGTTATTGTTTAGTTATTTACTAGCATTACAGCCTGAAATGATTGGTTGTAGTTTATAATTTTAGCATATTCTTAAACTGTAAGATTATTAAGTCTTAAAATTGTATGGTGACAAATTGTATTAGTAATTAGCAGTGATGGTTAATCTGTGCAGTGAATTCACATCTGTCCAGAGATAATTAAAATAGACCATATATTATATGTGCATAGTAATATTAATAACACCAACAAATCTTTAATTGTATTCTTTGGTCTTCAAAATTGATAGGATAGTTAAATAAAATAATATGTTATTATTAGTAAATAAGCAAATATTTTATCTAGCGTAAATACTATATCTTGGATTGAAAGAGGAGAGTATTCATTTATTTAATACTCTCAAAGGCGTGTGCTCAATTAGCTTGAAAGGCTGATATTGGAATGAAATATGTTATTATTCTAAATTTAATTCCAAGTAAAAAATTTGCCTGTGGATTGCCATCCATTATGTTATTGCTTGTGTTGTAATAATGTATATATGTAAATAGATTACAGTGTCTCATTATTTTTAGCATTTGTTATTATTTGCAATCAATAAGGTTAATTAAAGTATTATAGAGCCTCATGTCTAACTGATCTTAGTGGGGTATAAAGATAAATTTTTTTGATCATGTGACATTGAAAGGTGGAGCTCAAATGCAAATTATCCTTGGTGATTTTCATAAGAGCTATACATTTTAGACCATTACAATATATATATATGGAAATTTTTAATGAGTGGAGTTAATCATTTATAATTATTCAAGTAGAAAGCACTCAATCTACAGTAGCAGATAATAATCAAATATTTACTTCATTAGCATGTAATCTATAACAAATATATGTGCTTTGCACACAGATAATGAAGTTTATAAAAGCAAATAATACTCTGCAATTTAATGAGCTGAGTGCTTTCGGAAGGCTTTATGCTTCCATAATCATAGCTACTAAAGTGTTGAGAACTATACAAATGTAGTATGGAAATTTATGCAAATTAATGCAAAGTCATTAAAGAGACCATTTCTGAGAGAGAGAAAAGCATGCATTGTGTCTATTGATTGATGTAGGATCGCTTGCTATATAGCATGCTTCCTTTACGTTATGTTTGGTGTTATTTCTTTCAGAACAGACAGCAATAGCAGTGGTTGGTTGGAAAACATGGCCAGTGGTCCTTTTATGTTTGGCAAAGATTGAATTACCTTCTAGCTTTGTTATAGTCTTGTTATAAAGATATTTATGCTGTGCAATTCTGGTTGCGATGTTAGTTTTGGTTTCACCATAATATGATGCTTGGCAATTGTTCTGAGGGCAGGCCAAGAGTTAAAGTAAAACTGTCAGGATGATTTTTTTGGAATCCTCCTGTTGAATGCAATCAACCTGACAGTTTCACTTTAACTCTTGGACTGGAACTGTTGACTTTCATTAGCTACTGTTCTAGATTGATTGCTTTCTAATTGAGTAATTAAATGGATAACTGCAGATATTAATTATTTCCATCTAAAACATCCATTAAAAAGATCATATTACCCTTATATGTATTTATATCATATAACTATGATAATATATGTATATAGTAAATCTTAAAATGCACAAAGCTGAGTGATTTTAAATGCAAATCATGTGATAAAAGCTAAAGCTTATATAAAGCATAAAATTTATAATCTGTTATTAAGACAATCTCTAAATAGAAGAAGGAATCTATCTTTTAATTATAGAGATTGTCTTGACAACAGATTGTATATTCTATGGTTTATGTAAACCTTAGCTGTTATCATATACATTAGCAATATAAAGAGCTGTTATTTTAATCCAGTGTGTTGTATAAAAATAAGAGATTTTGATTCCTTATCAATATTGAAGCAATGGATCCGGAAGTCCGATCCATGTTTCACAGCCTTCGATAAACTTGACTAATATTGTAAACCAGAGTTAAGTTTATAGTCTAGAATCAGCAAGGTTTTGCATTAAAGCTAAAATTAATACGTTCATTTTGCTTATTTTAATGGTATTTAAATTTGTATTTACGTTAAAATATTTCTTTTAAAATAAATTCCGTTAAGATTATATTGCTATTGAAATTTACTTTTAAAAACTTATTAATCAAACATATATAAACGTCAAGCGTATATATATATGATTTAATGCAAAATTCTGTTGAACTAAAATGTTGTTTTATTAAAGGAAATAATAAAACATTTTTTCTTTTAATTTTTGTTAAAATATTGTGTGTGATTTTATTTTAAGATAAGCCCGCCAACATTTCTAAAGGAATGGCATGTTTTAATTAATATTCCATTCAAAACAATTAAAGATGGTTTTTTTTAATTAAATCAAATTCGTAGTTAAATGCAGAATTTGATAACAAAATTTAAAAGTTTATTTTTAGCTAAAAGTTCCTTAGAAACAAAGGAACGTAGGGGGCTTATCAAGATCTAAAATCATATGCAAAAAACAATAGAAGGGTAGCTCCTGAAAAAGTATAAAAAGGAGAGGAGAACAAAAGACGAGGTCTTTCTCTGATTCTTTTGCTGATTCATGCAGATCCTGTGCTTTGCTTTGATAAGAAATCTTACTTCTAAAAGCAGTTAAATATTGTTCCTGAATTAGGCAGATTTTGCTGTTCAACTGATTCATATTTTGTTCCAAACTTATTCAGATTTTGTGCTTGAAGATTCAGAGTCGGTGCTTTAAAGTGATCCTAGTTTTGCGGAAAATTTCCTATTCTAAGTTTCAACATGCGATGAGTTAAAAGCTATATTAATTTGATGGAAAGAACCATGATTGGCGGCTAAGCAAACAGCTTTGCCTGCCACCGGGGTCCTATGTCCATCAAAATGCCTAATGTGTCAGTTTGTACATGAAAAAAAATCTTGCCCTGTCTGTGTCTGTTTTTAATATTTATACTACCTATATGATTCTCCTCACTTTATTAATTTTTTTATATTTCATTACTAATGTCACTGCTATGTTGTCACAATATAATTAAAAATAATACACTTACAGCTTGACCCAGCTTTCTCTGACACCTGAAACAACTAAAAATGCATTTACATTAATACAACAACTTTTTTTTATATATCAAAAAAAATATGTGAGCAAAAATATACATATGTCATGTTTAAATTATTTTGGCTCACTAAGCATACATTGTTATTTTTTGATCAGTTACTATACTATGGTTTGGTTTATTGTAATTCGATATGAGAGACTGCACTAGCTGACAAATTTATTTGATGACGGCGCCAGTCAACAAGGCAATGGCCTTATCAAATATACATTTTATGGATAATGATCCAAGCACACATTGATAAAGGTTTATAAAGTTTAACGTAATTAGATTTATTTTGAGTTTAACTTTACTTTCAAAAAAATCTCTGCACGAATAAGTAAATGCTATTTTAAATGATTTTTAAAATTATATCTTGGATGTATAACTTTAAGTAAGGTAATATGTATGATTTGGGTTCGAAACCATGCTACCATTTTGGTCATGACCCTGCTTCAATATATTGTCAAGGCATTATAAAAAAATCATTTAATGATATCCCATAATATTATAAAATTTATAAGGACAAGATCATAAGACCAATAAACATATTTTTCAGCTTGTTAGATGTGATAATGTGAAACAAAAGAACATTACACAACTTCCTTAAAGCATTTTGTAGTAAATTTGAGCATGGCTTTAAGGGAGAGGCAAACCCTATTTATAGTATAAAGATTATCTCAAAGATTATAAAGAAGTGCAATATTGATTATTTGTATTGGGAAGATAAAGCCAAAAATAGAATAGAGTGAAAGGCTACAATTCTTTCAGAAAAAAAAGTTTGCTGCAAAAGTTAAAAGATAACATTGCAAATATGAAATAAATAGATGGTCCAACATGTTTTGTATGTGGATACATTTTTACAGATTAATTTATAAACTCATCATAAAACTTATCTCTAGATATTATTTTTTTGTTGTGCTTTTTAAAATTTTTTTTTTCTGAAGTTGGATAAACATTTGCAAAAGTCTTCTGCTGATGATATCTTTAGATTTGATATGACTTTTTTTTTATGTTCATACAGTCATAGAGTACTCTTAAACTTCAATTTTATCTTCATATTTACTTCTTATTGTCTATAACTCTGATTATTATTTTATATCAATTATTATATTTTATAGAATTTTTTTTTGGCTCTTTCAGAACATAGTAATAAAAAGTATCAAATTTCACAAATTTTTTTTGTATATATTTCTTTCTAAATTATCCAATTAATTTTTTTCACTATCTGTTTATTCTTAAATGTAAATCTATCAAAATCTTTGATGTATTATTTCTATTCTTTATATAAAAAAATTAATCTGCCTATGTCTCCCCAAATAACCTCCTCTGTTATCCATATATTTATTCCAACTATTTGTCTTCCACTTTTTCTCTGAATCTTTTTCCTAAGATGTGTTCTTCATTTTTCAAACATTATCTTATTGCTATTAAGCTAAGGTCATAAAGTCAATCTTATTGCATAAAATCCAATTTACTTCATATTAGAAAATAATATATATTTTTTAATTTTATTTTTTTATTCTTTTTTTTTTTAATTTCCTGCCAATTATATAAATAGTCTCTTTTATTTTATCTCACCCCTCCCCCTAATTAAAGTTTAAATGTTTGTTTAAAAAGAAATATATAAACAGTTTTTGCAGTTAAATAGATTTAACGATTGCTGAGGATTTTTTTTTTGCATGCTAATGAAAAATACACAAATAATTTTAAACATTTGCATACTTTAATAAAAATAGAGGAACATTTTTATCACTAAATGAAAATACCTTGATAATTTCTTTGTACTGAGATGCTTTTTATATTTGTTTGATTTAGGAAATAATCCATCTATTATTATAAATTACAATATTAATTTATTTCTTGTACTAGAATATGCAGGCCAACAAAGTTTTGTGAACATTGTTCAGAATAGATTTGAATATGGTCATATTTATGATCAAAGCCTCAAATATTTAACTAACAAAAATTACATAAGATATTTCAAGAGGCAAAAGCAACTTAAACATTAAAATAAATATTTGGGCATAGATCTACTAATAGATAAAGATGTGCATATGATTATGTAAAACAAAAGCTAATCTAACTCGACATTTACTTCAGAAGCTTCAAATTTATAATTACTATTCTAAGAAGTTTATGAATTTCATATTTTGTATTTAATATTTTATTATGCATTTAAAATAGCTCCTGCTAAATAGAGCTAAAACTATTTCTAATTAATATACCTATCTTAAAATATTAATAACTGTGATATAATTGTCAATGGATAATGGATACAACTATTTAAGAGAATAAGAAATATAGAATTTGGAATGTATCAAATGACTTACATATATATATATATAACAAACATCCTTATGAGAGTAAAGATTTCAAAATTAAAACACAATGTTGCTTATAATAGTATTCTTTGCTTGCACTTGAAGAGAAATACATAACCAGAAGATTAATAATAGACTGTATTTAATTCTTATGAAATTCCAAATTATTTATTTTTTATTTATTCGTGTTTATTATTATTATTAAATAAGTTGTTTTGTTACTGCACTTTGCGCTAATTAATTTAGTTATTGATGTTTTCCCGACTGGTATCTCATTAACATTATCGGCACATAGCATTTATATAAGTTGTAGTCTGTCTCTAATATCAAGAGAAATGTTTTCTCATATATAGGTTTTACTGATTGTTGTCGCTTTAGTGAAAATTTAAAAATAAACACAAATTGTTTAAGAATTCATCACTTATATCAATATATAAACACATATATGCATTTTTATATAATGAGATTTATTTATATGGATAAAATGAGTTTTAAAATAAAACTTTTATTTAAAAATAGTTTTTCGCTTCAATTTTGAGATATATTAGTTTGTTTCCATCAGTTTTGAGTGTCTCATATTTTGTTTTAGAAATAAAAACAGCACAAAAATATGATGTAAAATATTATAAATTTAATTTTAAAAAATAAAAAAATTTTTTTTAGAAAATAAAACATTAAATGTATTTTTTTGCTAAATTTTTTTCTTTATTGATTTTTTAATCTTGGGAGAAAAAATAATTTTCTTTTTAAAAATTTTGCTTGTTTTCTTTTATTTTGATTGATTTAATGGAATTTTATTAATTAAAAATGTAATTAACATTATTATCTCAAGTCATCAGGCTAAAAGATTAATTGAAGTCATATACTGTACATCGCGATGTATTTTATTTTTAATTTAATCTAATTTTCATTATTAATCTTCGACATTATATCCGAGATTGGTCTTTGAGACTTCAACATTTTTAACAGCAATATAGAAATAGGATATTATATAATATCTAATATTTTGTTTTACAATGATCTTACTAAAATGCATTTTAGTGCTTTAATAATATAATATAAATGTCAGTTCTTTAATAAAATAATATTTAATGATTATACTATATGGGTTTTAATTGGCAGCATGATTTAATTCAGTGATAGGGTGCGAGTCTCTGGATATGAAATAATTGGATTAATTTTAGTGTTGGTACATGCTCAGATATATATATAATGGGGTTGGATGTAAAGAATATTTTAATATTACTGTAAATATTTTATTTTATATTTATTAGCATTATTTTATGTAAAAATTTAAAAGGATGATGCAACTTGTCGAGAAAGTTCTCTAAAGTAATTAAATATGGAGGAAGCAAGTTACTGTTGGAATCATATAAAATTGCTTTCATTAATTACAATTTTGCTTAAATCTAAAAATAATCACATTAATGGAAATTGTTTTGTTCCAAATATTTCATCAAATCGATTTCGAAATCTTGAAATAGATTTTAATATACTTTCTAGGCCTTATCGACTTTTTGCATTGTTTGAAACAAAAGGACTTGCATTTTTATTATGGTAAGAAAACTCTTAAGTGCATTCCAGGAACAACTTGCTGGAATATAAATAGGGCCAAAATTGATAACAAAAAATCTTTACTTCTAGTATAATCATGCTGCTAATATACCTCATGTCATTTTGAAATTTAAGAATGCCACCTGAGTAGAGGGAATAAAACCACATTTCCTGATCTTTTTGATATCCCGCTGTCATACCATTCTGCTTCCGACTTTTAATCATTATTATTGATTCTACTACTACTACTACCACCAACAGCAATACTACTACTACTACCACTACAACACTTTTTAAAAAAATCCAGGCATTCTATTTATAAAGAGTGGATCTTTTCCTGAATCCATAGATAACAGAGCTCTCAAAATTATGGGAATAATTCTTAAATATGGCAAATTATTTAATGATCAAATAAAATACAAGTTATTAAAATCTCTTGTATTGCTGAATATGGATGTTATTTGGAATCTTCATTCCAAATGGAATATTATCAAAATCATCATTAGTGGATAGATCTAATTTGAGAAGAGATTTAAAATTTTTATATAAAATTGTAATAAATGAATAATTTGTCAAAATTTAATAAATATTTTATTTACTTTTGTAAATGAGATATTTATTTTATATAGTGCGATGTTTTTATAAACTGTAATAGTAATATTCAGCCATTAAGCTAATGCACATTGTGGATTTTTAACTATCAATTCTAGTAAATTTTGCCAGCATCATTCATTCAGGTATAGTAAAGGTAATTTAAAGTGATTGCTTAATATCTTCATGCTCTCATTTCCAAATATTTAAAATTTGCTCATACATAAACATTTGGGTAGAAAGTATAGATGGATTCATTCTATTTTTTTATAAAGACTTTATCCTGTGTTTGGAAGTGAGAGTATTCATTTATAGTTAAAAATCCACAAAGCGCATGTGCATTAGCTTAATGGCTGATTATTACTACTACAGTTTATTTACTTTTGTAAAGTTTAAAATTAGAACTTCAGCTCTCTTTTTTTTAATATTAAAACCTATTATTCAGATACTCTTAAATTTTCTCTGTTGGTTTGATTATTGAATTCTTATAATAAAGATTCTTGTAGTGTTAATCATTTTAATCTAAATGATAAAAACTATAATAATCTTCTTATTGGAAATATAATCATTAATTTATTGTGATGATAACTTTTTTTATACTCCCTCTGGAACTTTGTTTTTTTTTTATAATTTTAGTTATACTCTTTATGTAATTTTTTGCAAATTTTATTTATACTATTTATATAATTTCTGTGCAATTTGTAATTGGTGGTTTATAAAGCTGTGGAGCTATACATTAAATAAATAATCAAATTCTTACTAATTTATTAATAAAATTATTAATAATTATTTTAAATTATTACAATGAATTTATTTAATAATAGATTAAGAATTGTTTATTTTACTCTTGTACACATACATTGAGCACAATTTTTTTTACTATCTATTTTAAACTATCATCAATCAGTAATGGGAAATGATGTGTGTGTGTAAATTCTATACAATGTGATGTGATGTACTGTGACTTCTCCTTAAATGGAGTCAGGAATCTCTCAGCAACTATGCCCAAAGAAGCCTGTTAGCCACTTTACATTCCCCTTTTATTCCCTAACCTAAGCTTTCCCATAATCTGCTCCATCCCATTTCCACAGCATAATCTTTGTCAACTCTATCTAAATTCCTTTTATCTTTTTCCAAATCCAGCATAAAAACCAATAACCCACTTTTTGTATAATCACTTTGTTCATATTTATTCTCCCATAATTTCATTATTTGTACCCTTTTTGTTTCAAGCATTTACATTCAATCAACAGATGCCTAATATTTTCTATACCTTCCTTACACAATTTGCAGACTAAATCACCCATATTTTCCCATTCTTTTTAGAAGTATGTAAGTGGTGCCTAGTGGTAATATTAAGAATCATTTTAAAATTCCACAAACTTTCTTAATGCTATATAATGAGTATTTTATTTATGATCAGTATGTTCATAGTCTTATATGACCTGATCTCAGTATTGGTGTATGCTCATAGCACTTAAACCCAGGATTTTTGTTTAGCAATGTTATATATTTAGTTTTTATAAATATTAGCAGTTATTTATGTGTATGCAGCAAGAAATATTGATGCTAACCCATCAAATGTTGTACTTGTTTTAAGATAATATTACTACTGCTGATGCTGATGGTACTGATTTATTATTTATACTTGATGATAGTGAATATCAGCAGAGGGCATCTTGGTCTAGTTTTTTTTTATAAATAGTCTCCAAAATGAAGCAAACTGATGATTATTTACCATTGTTTTTGATTAGATTTTTATTCAGTGACAAATGAAGATACCAGTATTTATTAATATTATTGTTGATTATTGCTTTCATTTTTTTTGTTTTATAATTGACCTATTTTTTATCTCATTAACGTTGATTGTTCTTTTTGTGTGTGTTTGTTTGTCTTAATTTGTCTTTATCATCTTTGCTCCACTTTTCATTCTATTACAGAATGTATATTTATAATGTATAAAAACAATACTACTTATATAATAAAATATAAAATCATATTTTTCAAGAATTCGTGGACAATTAACAATGATTATAGTATTAGCATTTAAAACTACTTATCCAGGCTTTCATTGCAGTATATCTTCAACATAGATATTTTATATAGAAAGAAGCAATTTTAAATATTAATTTTGTAATTAATTACCCACAAACATTTGTGAAATATAATTAAATATATGTATTTTTTATATTTAATTATGTGAAATATTAATTAAGAGACACAAAACTTAACTAATAAAAATTAAATAAAATGATTGATGCACACACAGATAATTTTATTTTCAACAAATTTTTCAAAACAAATGTAAATTAAAAGATGAGAAAATAATTTTACAAAGATAAATTTATCTAAACAAATTTTTAAAAAATAAAATTAGGTCAATAATTTTAAAAGTATGTAAATATCTTAAAAATTTCAAGTGCTATTTAACAAAGAATAATTATAACTTAAAATGATAAACGCAAAACATTCTAGATATTATATAAACTGTAGTAAGATATTATTATAATAGAAGTTTTAAATTGATTTATAAAATAAATCAAATTTTACATATTTTAAAAACACATAGATTTTATATAAAAGGAAAGTTACTAATATAAATAGTATACCATAGTAACAATATTGTAGTAAAGCAAAATGGTCAAAATTTCAAATATTGCTCAAAAATATATTGATAAAAATAAAGACAAAAGCACAATGCTTAATTAAAACTATAAATGTGTAAAAGGAAAAATAATGAAAATTTTGAAAATACAGTCATTTAATTTATTATGCATAACTTTATGATCCTAAGCTATCTATTTAATAGAATATAGAAACTTATAATTTGTGGTACACATGTAATTTTTATAACAATTTTAAATTAATGTTTAAAAATGACAAATAAATTATAGATTATTATTTTCTCCAAAATGATATTTACTCAATACATTATGATAATATTTTTCAAGGTTTGTTTTTCTCTCTATATATTGATATTAAATACTTGAATATTAATATATACTAGATATCTGAAAATAATATGGTAATCGGATAGGCAAAAAAAGTATAGTGTTGTGATAAAGTTTTTTATTTGAAATTCAAAATTTTCTTATCTCTTAATTATAACAATTTTACCAAGATATATTTATTCAAATGATTCTAAAAATAATATTTATGATTTTAAACTTTTAAAAAGTCATATTAAAAGAGGAAGGGAAAGGTGGGAAAATTTTAACTGTAATGGAATAAATCAATTTTAATAAAATTATATTTAGAATTATCGCCATGTTTTATTTCGCATTTCTCGACTCTTGTTCAAAAATGAAGATGTAGTAGATCCAGCACTCATTTCTTTATCTCCAATTCCATGATTTTCATGCTGAACTAGATCTTCATCATAACTAAAATAAAATAAAATTATTAATCTTAAAAATGTATTAAAATTCTGCATTTTGCAATAGATTCATACACTGCAAGAATAATATAACAAATAAAAACTTTAATAGTTTAATTTAGATTCAAAACCTTAAGATGTTTTTGAATCTCTGATTAAGAGCTTGAATTATATAATATAAGTAATGGTCTTTTGCAGGACGTATGAATACAAATCTTGCCCTTCACTGAAAATGGTAATAGATAAAAACTGATCTTGGTATTTGGATACAGCATTCCCATCTTCTGTCCATTTATTATTCAAACTTATAATAGATGGTTTTGATATAGAACAAATTATTTCTCTTAATACAAATGTTTAAAGTCATTAAAAAATTCTAGTTACCAATAAAAATTATAATAACTGCATTACTTCTATTAGTGAT
The DNA here is from genome assembly GCA_028023455.1 of Epiperipatus broadwayi. Lineage (NCBI taxonomy): Eukaryota > Metazoa > Onychophora > Udeonychophora > Euonychophora > Peripatidae > Epiperipatus > Epiperipatus broadwayi. The sequence goes on along the minus strand of JAQFVV010012520.1, from coordinate 3,190,903 downwards.
TAATGAGCATTTTTGAGTTATTATCAACCAGCTTCTTTTAATATCTTATGTTAAATCTATTGAAAATAGTGCATTATTTTATAATTGGGTAAGCTTGAATTTGTTTTAATTATTGTAATACTTAAAAATAGAAAAAAATTTAAAATAAATACAATGTTTATAGTATAAATTACAAAATAAAAATTATAATTTTAATTAATAAATATTAATATAGTTTAAAAGTTAATTTAGTTTGATTTAGTTAAAATATGTAAAATGAAAGCAAAGTTCTCACAAATAAAACTTTGTTAATCAACTAACAGTATATTTAATGGTGTTGCATATTTCTAAAAATAAATGATATCATATTGATTTCATTAAGCATGTAGTCAGGCTTCATATCAGAAACAAAATAAATATCAGATTATTTCTTAACAAATACCACCATTATCAAGCAAACTTATAATAATATTTTTAAAAATTGTGAAATTTTTTTATTTCTAGATTGTTTAATTAATACTCTATTTTGGTATCTCTGTTAATGTCAATAACATTAATCAAAATAAAATGGGTTATATCTATTTTATTTCACTTTTACTTTGTAATCAATAATACGCTGATGCGTTGTGGTGAAACTTTTCTATATAATAATTTCTGCAGACTAAGCAATTTCAGAGTTTTGTTACTCCATAATCATAGCCTATGATTATGGAGTAACAAAACTCTGAAAGTGCTTAGTCTGCAGAAATTAGGATATAAAAAGCCTACAGAAATTATTATATAGAAAAGTTTCACTGCAATGTTATATAAAGTGTAATAATTAATAAATAATTAGATCAATATTTAAATAAACTTAGAAGATACTGATTCAAACTTTAAAGATAAAAAAAAATTCATTTGGGATATTGAATTTAATGATCAGATTATATACTGAAAATAACTAATCTGCTACAATGATAATAAAATTTATCTCAGATCTATAAAAAAAAAGTAAATAAATATAAATTAATGTGATAATTAACATTTTTAATAAATAAAAATTTAAAAATTCTTATCCATATAGCAGTGCTCACAGTTAGAATCTCTTTAATAGTCATTCTATAACAATGTCCTGTGTAATCAGTTGCAGTGGTAGAGAAATGGATTCAGAGTTCAAAGTTCATAAATATGGCCATTTTAATCTTCTGAGCTCTAAAACTCTTCAATTATTTTTTATTCTAAGACAATGTAGAAATAAAGCACAAAATTATATGATTCATCTGAGAAAAAAAAATCATAAAAAATGAAAATAGTATGGTATATAATAATTCCACAAACTTCTATTTTGTTGTAGAGTGATGGACTACCAAGCTAAAATTCTCTGGACTGAAGTTCAAACCTGTCACTTATACTGCTTAACTTCTTGAGTAATAAACATTTGATTGTTTATTTAAATAAAAACAGTTCAAATAGTAAAACTATCAAAATATTTTTTTTAAAAGTGAGAGGAATATAAGAACAATAAAAATGCATGGAAATAAGAAGTGCTAAAAGGCAGTAAAAAATAACAGATTTTAGAATTAAAACACAAACTGGAGGAATGCTGACTGAATACAATATTACAAATTTTTGTCCCCCCCCAAAAAAAAACCCAGCAATTGTTGATGCAATAAATCAGAAATATTTAAAATCAGTCATCAATAAATAAATAACAAATCACTTTTCTTTGAATGTAAAAGTTGGATATAAAACAAGCTTCATAAGATGTTAAATAAAGTGTATCTATAACTATTCGGAAAATTTTGTTACGTAAGATTGTTTTTATTTAGACAAAGAATGATTGAATTCTGCACTTTAAAATAAAAAGAAATAGAATTGAAAAACTATACTAAAGTGGTGGATTTCTCTTATTGGATTATTATATTTATTTTGATATCTTTAAAAATATCAAATTTGATTACTGAAATGGGAAGCAGATGATCATTTATAATTAGAAGTAGAATAATCCTTATTAAAATATAATTATCAACAATTAATATAGTGATAAACTAACTATAATTGAAAATCGAATATTTATAATTTTTTAAATATAAATTCATGCAAAACAAAGTAATGGCACCAGGCACTGTGTCACAGTTTTTTTAAAAAAAATCAAAATATATATAATTCTCTCTCTATATTGCTTGAGTAATGCTGCTTATCAAGTAGAAAAAAAAAAAATTTAATATAATAAATCATCTTGGGAAGTATCAAGGATTAGCAAATGATACAGAATTAAAAAATTATGAACTACTGAAACATCACATGATCAACATTTCTTATGCTTGCTTATAGCTGTTACTAAAACAGGCAAAACTCACCATACGTATTGCCACACACAGCAAGCTAGAGTAATCAATGGATGCCAGAAGGCATGTGCATAAAATCCCTATCTAGTGCCTACTCATCCAATAGATAGGGATTTTATGCACAAGCCTTCTGGCATCTACTGATTACTCTAGCTTGCTGTGTGTAGCAATATGTATAGTGAGTTTTCCTGTTTTAATAACTACTAAAACAAGCAGCACTTTTGACTTCTCTACCAAAATAAAGTCTATCATGGAATCTGAAATTAGCAATAAAAAAGTTATGATATAAATAATCATAGGTCATAAAGATTTATTATGCAAATGATGACAGAAGAGGATCTGTAATAACATTTTTTGGCTTGAAATGTTTTTTTTTTTTTAAAGTTACAATTATTATATAGGAAGCAAAAAGTATTTATTTAAAAATATTAAATTAAATATTTAAAAAAAAAAAAAGACAAAATAAATAATCAAATATTTTTTGATAAAATCAGGTGTATTTCTTTAATCACAGGGATTAGGACAACTAATAAAGACAAGTTGTTTCTTTTAATGCTCTTAAAACAGATCTTCAAATCAATTATTATAAAAAACACATGTATGATGAAGGTCAATAGATAAAAACCGGACTGGGAATTTTATTCCAATAGATGACTCTGGAATAAAGCAATAGAATGAATTACCTACTGCAGATATTGAAACCAAGTTAAGCATTATTTGATGCCCTGTTTGGTTCTTATTATTCTTTGCAAAGGAAGATGCCTGTAATTAGCATATAGTTGAAATAAAATTATACAGTTGCTAATCTATTATAAGACATATGCAGCAATAAAAAATGTCTTAGATTCAAAATCTTAGTTGAATCTTAGATCATTAGCTTGTATATAGAAGAAATAAATGTCATTGCTGAAGTTATGTATGAAAATCAATGATATTTACTGACAAAGTATCCTTTAATTACTCACTATAGAGTAGAATAATGGAATAGATTACTATCCCTAATGCAAGTAACAGTGAAAATATTCGAGTTAAATTAAAAAGAGAAAGAAGCAATTTAAATATATATGATATCAAAAAATAACTTCATTTACTCAAATAACTGTAAACATGAATACAAGAATTTGAATGAAAAAGAAATAATGTTTAAAGTTTATTAAAAATATAAAACACTCAAAGATTTAAAAAAGATAATTAGCTAATAGTAAACCACAAGTATAACTTATTTAAAAATGAAATTAAGAATCAAAGGTTGCACAAAAAATATTTTAAAGAAATAAATTTAAAAATTCAAAGCAATGATTTGGGAACCTAAAAATATGGAATAATAGATAGAAAATATTGAATTAATGGCAATTAAGTTTTTATGAAAGATAATTAAATAATAAATGTAAAAATTAAAACATTAGTAAAATAAACAAAAAATCAATAACATATCCAATACAGAACTAGAAATTATATTTGATAAAGTAAAAAAAAAAAAATTCTAAAAAATTTTTTCCCAAAAGAAACTACTTGAAAACAGCAGACAAAAAGAACAAAACAGTAACTCAAACTCTAGAACAATAAGTGTAAAAAAGATTTACAAAAAACAAAAAAAAAATTGATACTTTGCAGGGTACTTGAATATTAGTTCTGCAACACAGTATTACACCTGCTGCACCTTTTCTCATTCATATCAATCGTCTGATAACTTTGTAATCTTGTGACCTGGCCAAAATAACATGTACAAGGATCTTGTACATGATATTTTTCACAAAATTTGCAAAAATGTAACATACACAGATCTTGAACATGATATTTTTGCAAGATTTACAAAGTTATCAGCAGGTTGATATGAATACGAAAAGGTGCAGCAGGTTTAATTAATACCATGTTGCAGGACTAAAAATAACATTTTTACACACAACTACAACTATATAAAAATAAAGATATGCATTATTTTGAAGAAGAAATAGTTATTTAAAAACATTTAAAATCAAAAATGGTACTGTTCTATTAGCTGGGTGTTTTAGAATTGAAAATGGCCACTGAGCACATACTATATTGGCACCAAAAATTGACTATAGAAACTGAATCAGATCAATTATTGAATAATAAGAATTAAGCTAGTAAGCATCTATTCTTATCAATATTAATTGAATTTTAAGAATAATTTCAAATGACTAGTAAATCAATAATAAAAAAAAAATTAATGACCATAAAATGATTATTTATATTATACTTACTCCACTATAAAATTATTAGTCAAAATTATAATTTATAAGGATAATATGTAATTGATAGTATTCTTTTTGGCTTAAAAGTAATAACATAATAAAATAATCAAAAAATATATATATTTTGCGACTTCAGATTCAAAAATTAACATCCAAAATATGAAAAATACAAAGCATTAAAAAAAGTGAAAAATCAATTTGTGCTGAAGAATATTGTCAAATAGATAAAATATTTTAAATACTTTTTGCTAATAATTATAAGTATAATATACCAAGACTGATTGTTTTATACTGCAGCTTATGAATAAATACCCAAATTATTACTTATTGTCTTTAATTATTAGCTTTTTTCATAATTTGATGCAAACTATATACTAATTATTACCTAATTTAATATTCTTATCTTAAATTTTTTTCTTTTTATATAATTCTTTATAAACCAAATGTGCTAATTTTAGGAACTACATAAACAAAGTATCAAAAAAGTTTTAAATCAATGAATCAATAAATTCACATTTAATTATATTTTTACCAACTTTAACATAACATCAAAAATTTCACCAATTAGCTCTTTTAACATGACTGTTGCATGGTTTACAAATCCCATTTTTCACCTCACTGCAGAGCCATCTGGTATTATCCCAACAGAAAGTATAAAACTTTCTTTTATTGTATCAAATTTTAGACCAATTAGTTATTAAGGCATGAATGAATTATATGTGCTTTTGTTAAATATTAAATTTTTAAATTTTATGAAAAATTAGCTTAAGAAAGAATTAAAAACAATTACATATTATTGTTTTAAATATTAATTAATATCATTTAGTAATACACTACATATTAAAAAAACATATGCAAATGCTGCTTGGAAAAGATTAATGTTTCAGAAGACTGGTTTGTAATAATTTCATACTTTAATATATAATTGATAGAATATTTAATATATAAGAGGAAAGAGCTTTATACATTACATTTGGATACTACCATGTGGTTCTGCAAACAGCTAAGGAATGGTATTTGTAAATCATGAAAGGCTGTTTTAAAATAGCTCATTAATGATATTTTTGAAATGATGTCAAAGTTGGTGTTTGTTAAATATAAATTTAAACAGGCAAAACTCTCTATACATATTACCACTCAGTGCGAGCCAGAGTAATCAATGGATGCCAGAAGGCTTGTGCATAAAATTCCCATCTAGTACCTACTCTTCCAATATCCCCAGACTAGCCTTGTATCTGAGAGCACTGCACCTAGATCTTAGAATGGGGATTTTATGCACAGGCCTTCTGGCATCCATTGATTATTCTGGCTTGCACTAAGTGGAAATACATATAGAGAGTTTTGCCTGTTTTAATAACAGTTATGAGCAAGCATAGGAAATGGGGATCATGTGATGTTTAAATGTGAATTTGTTGGCTGCATGATTTAATTTGTAATTTCCTATTACTTGAAAGTATATTTTTTAACTATTCTAAAAATCAAAAACAGAGCAATCAAAATCAATGTTTGAAATGCCTGCTAATTATTCTGTCTTCATAAAATATTGTTTCAGAAATGTTTTACGTTGTGAAACAGTAGATAAAAAATATATAAAATTTCTTAAAAGGTTTACTACTTGTCCATAGTTACTGAGAATGAAACAGAAACTTTTCACAGTAATTTCTCAAGAACTAACAATCAATAAAAAAATAACTTAAAATCATACAATATAACATTTTTTGTTCAGATAAATTTCATGGATTATTTAAGAATCTTTTATAATACAAATTTTATTGCAATAGGAATAAAAATTAGTATCATTCATTAAAAGTTTTTTCTAGCTATTTACTATCAATTCCTATTTGATGTGATGGAACAGTTTAATGAAATTTTTGAACAGTATTGAATTTTTTAACTACTTTTAAATACTTTTGTTATTGGTGAAATCTGGCAATTCTATATGTAGGATTTATTAATTATCTTTCATCTTGCTTTCTGAAAAGTGTTTAATGCTTTCAATTGTTACCACAAAAATAGATTTTTATTTTTATCTAGCTTGAATACTTGTGGACTAGTTTTTGAATTGTTTTATTACTCTTTAATCAAGTCTTTTAATTTTTAAAATTTTTATAATGCAATATATACGTAATGGCTGCGCTCATAAAACAACTTAATACAATTTAATCTTTTACATAAAAGAGTCAGAACTTTAAAGTTTATGTTGTCCAGATTAAAAATAATGGAAATATAATGAACAAAAATGTTTATATAAGTGGAAAAAAAACAACTTGCATAATGGAACATGGTGCAAAATGGTGTTACCTTACATAAAGTCAGAAACATTTGTGTATATGCCCTATGTCTAGAAAAATATCCCTTCCCCAATGAAATTGTTATTCTTTATTACAAATCTTTTTTTTTTTTTTGCTATTCCACTTTAATAACAGTTGTTTTGTTAATAAATATTTCTCATATTTCTCATTTAGTTTCTTCTGTTTTAAATCAGTTAATATGACAATTGGTGGAAATATTTTGGATTTTGTTCCTCACTATTTTTTTACGTGATTTCTTATATAAAATTACTAAGTTTCATAAATTATTGTCCAGTAGCTCTTTTTGTAGAAAGTTTTAAACAGGTAAAAATATACCAACAGAAGACATTTCAATAACTAAAAAAAGTTTATTATATGCTTAAGCAAGTTTGAAATCTAATGACATAAGTACTATATTCTCATTAAAATTCAAAATAGTCTGTTAAAAAAAAAAAAAATACTCATTTGTAAAAATACAGCATATAGAAGTAGACAGGATTCTTAATACGTTTTAAATTTCTTTGACTTTTTTTTTTCATTTTTTTTTATCATGTGTCATAGCATCAGCCGGAAAGCGAACCCGCTAACCCGAGACGTCTGCTTGTAAGGCAGCTGTGCTGAGGACTCGACCACCAATTAAGTTTCACAAATGACGATATTTAAATTTTTTATTGGGAATTTAGTCTTTTTAAAGAAATATGCGGGTAATAATTATCATAATAATATAACTGGGAAAACTTATTGTATTAAAATGTTCAATTCACATCAAGAAAGGTCATCAAATAAATAAGTCCTAAAAGGATCCTGATTTTTATTCAACCACTCTTGCTCTGTAAAAAAAAAAAGAGTGTGATATTATTGAACCATCACTAAATAATCATTGTCATTAGGCATAGCTATATTATATAACAGGATGTATTCATGATTCCCAGTGATCTTTCTTTACGAGAACGCTATCTTGATTCACAGACACACAGGTTGTATAAAATGACTGGAACAATATCCATTAACTTTTCATATTTTATATAGTACAAAAACTTATTAATGTAATCATTTTTTTAATAAAATGAATAATAAAATAGTTAGAGATATCTGACGGAGAAAATGACATCAAATTAATAAATTTGTGAAAAAAAAATCAGAACTATTTGTGTTTAAAATGGGTCCAATTATTGAGATTATTAACTGAAGCATGATATTCAAAACTACTGAAGCATTTAATGTTCTAAAATTTAGTCTCAAAAACAATGACTGCATTCGCTGAAGATTGGAGGATGAAACCAGTTAAAGCCAATTATGGTTACCAATAAATCTTTATTGAGAGAGCTTGACATATTATAGTCAATATTTATTATGACATCTGAATAATCATTGCAGATATTAATGCATCTTTGAACAATTCAGTGGTTTACAATTTGAAATTCATGAATGAAACATTTATGATTTTTTTATTATTAGTTTCTGATGTGAATGCAATTACTCAGAAATAGTAATATCATAGCATAAGAACTAAACAGTGACTGATATAGAATATGCATTCATTAGACAAATAATTATTTAAATCACTATAAATCCTTGCTAAAACAGTATTGATTTGGACAGTAATAGCTTATTTTCTTTATACACTCATTATGAGAATTTAAATATCATTATTGCAGAATACTTGAATTTTTTGGGATACCAAATTAATCCCATAGTGCAAACATTGTTTCCAGATAATGCTATTTTTTATAATAATAATAATAATAATAATAATAATAATAATAATAATAATAATAATAATAATAATAATAATAATAATAATAATAATAATAATAATAATAATAATAATAATAATAATAATAATAATGCTCTATTCCATATAGGTGAGATAGATATGAGGATAGACCCATTCACCATTCTTAATTATTATTAAACCATGTGGGCAATTTTTGAAGAATGCACAAGATATCTATATTTTTTATTGACATCTCTCAGAGAATGTTCGGTTTTTCTTTTGAGAAATGGCTTAATATTTTTTTAGGCATTGTTAATATGTTGTATAACTTATTCAAGAAATTATTGGTTCAGCATATTAAAAAAACATTATTATGGATGTCTCTACTATTATTTTAAAAAAATGCACATAAACATATAATTATTAATAGGGAAATTTAAGATTAAGAATACATGAAATCATATAATTAAAGCTAGTTTTTGACATTTCATAACAATGATTTTTAATAGATTTAAAAATAAAATACTAAAAATAATCATCACATCTATCTTTATTTCTTTAATCTTAGTCTATGTATTTTACTAATTTATAAGTTTATTATAAATGTTAAATCATAGAATCACAAAATATATCTTCTATATATTTCAGAAAATATGAGAATATATAATATAATTCTATCCATTGTTTTTTTTTTTTTCAATTGAATTAAAATTCATTGTAATGGGTTTTAGGAGATCCAAATATGGTTAATAATTTAAATTAGCTCTACTGAAAATGAAATCCATGACAAGTTGAAATCTAGCTTTAACTATATAATTATAATATTCTATTATTTTTATTTTATTAAATGTTATTACATGTATTACATTGAGACTACATTATTGTAATACACACATCAGTATGTATGTGCATTGATGAAAAAATATTAATTGTTTAATATAGGTGTTAAATACATTTTTGATTTGATGCACCATAATCATAATTATGATATATTTAATCAAAAATGAATTTGATTAAACTAATAATTTTTTTGTCAGTGTATATATATATATATATATATACAATTTATTTCATATAAAGATAATATATAAGTATATATATATCTTGAATATACTTAAAACTTTTATTCCATCACATATTCTTGTAATTCAAAGTGTAATATGTATGTATTATAAGAACAATAAAAATATATAAACTAACTATACAATTACTTGTCTGCAGAATTAATTTAAAATTCAACCAGAGAACTGGTTTTCATCAGAAAATGCAGCTAAATGAATGATTCACCTTTATTTTATGATAAAAGCCAATGCCCAGGTTAATTAATATATATATATATATATATATATATGTTATACTAATACTTACAGGATATCAAAATTACCAAGAACTTCTTTGAGAGGAGTTTTATTCCATTTTACACTACAACAACATGATAAATAAGACATTTGTTTTATAAATACCACTTATTATTTATAAAATATTGTATAATAAATTGAAAAACATATAACATTTAGATGTTTTAAGCTGGTATCAATAAATACTAAATTGATGGTATTAAAGGGCATAAACTTTAGCAATTTGAATTTTAAGCTTGCTATGATATTGAGTCTTAGAATTCTCAAATAGAGCATTTTGTGGACATAAATAAGGTTAAAAAATAAAAATCCATCTTGATTCTTTAATAATAATATTATTAATGAATTTGTTAAAAAAAATTTTTGTATTTTGTATTTGAAGAAATAATAGTATGAATGTGGAGCTTCAAGGGCAGTATAGAGATTTAAAGCAAAAGTACAAAGCATGGAAAGAATGATTGGTGAATTAAACTGTATAAAAGATAATGATATTTACTGATCATAATCTTTGAACTTTACTTGATACACTGAAATAAACATGTGGATTTAAAAAACAATGTAATAATATTATTAAATCAATTGATAGTACTATTTTATATGATAATGGTAATATTTAAAATATGTATTTTTTTTGTCTAAAATACAAGATTACTGCCATATACTCAGAATTATGACAGACTGCACTCTTGGAATCTCAGACTTTAAAATATATTAAGGAATATGAAACATAAGGCTAGGTTATAAACAACAAAAGAATATATCCAATGATGAACAAGATATGGGCATGCCTGCCTTGGCAAAGTCCTACTTTAAGAATTCCATTGGATTAGAGGGTCATATGGAGCATGAATGAGCATCTGCTTCTACAAACAGTAATGAAATAATTACTATCATGCAGGAATGAGCACCTGCATTGATAATATTATGAATAATGGCAGAGATCCTCTGGGTATGAAATTATGAGAGATAGGCATGCCTTTAGTGTAATCATATCTAGGAATACCTGGAAAATTTATTTCCCAAAGCAGGAATGAAAGTCTGCTTGAAGAACAATATATATATGAATGAACAAAATGAAATAATCCAGCAATGCAAATTTAAATAAATGAAGAATGATAAATAACTCTTAAATATGAAAGCCTGAAAACAAAATATCAACAAAGCTAAATGTGAAATGGCCACATTATAAGTTTAAATAAGCAGTCATATATTATTTTATTAGCCAAATTAAGGCCTAGTACAATTAAACAAATTAAAAGATGCAAATACCCTACTTAAATCAAAGTCTACTCTAGAGATCTTACTCTAAAAGGAATATATTACATGATAGCTTGAAAGGTCTATGATTTACATATATAATTATAATGAGACATTTATGAAAACTGATGTAACTCAAATGACATATATTATCCATTTAAACAAATTGAAAATCACTCCCAGTTTTAACATTATTTTCAAAACTAATCCAACCTCTTATATGTATAAAAACCAGGTTTTCTAGTTGCACAAGTAAAATCTGTAATTCAAATGCATGACATTATATTTTAAAAAAACAAAATCTTTGGCAGGCAAGGGTGGGGTTTTTAAATGTTTTTACTCCTTTAATTAATGACTTTGTTTTTTAAGATGATTATCAGAATAAAATATGTTTAGAAAATTAGTCCTCCATCACCTGATTTTTAGAATAATAAATCTATGATTTTTAGAATAATAAATCTAGCATATATGTAACTAGTAACCTATTCAATCATTCTTAACAATATAAGTTAATTCAAATAAAATATTTAAAAAAAGTAACAAAATAAAATAAATTATACAAGTAAAAGAGAACATCAAATCCATATGAAACAGTCATAGGAATGCAGAGATCTCAAGCCTAGATGTCAAATGTTTCTACTTTACCTTTGCAAAGGGTTTGAAAATATTGCAAGATATATAAGAGCAGTGTTAGATGTAATGATGATGCATAGCTGTCATGGTACAATTCACAATTATTCTGGATAATCTTTTTTTCAGATATCAACAATTGATTGAAGACAAACTGGTTCTTTGGAAAGAATTTGGCTGAAAGATACCTTAATGATTAGGTGACTTCTTATTTCAGAAATGATAACATGATAGGTCAGACAGCAGGCCAAATTATTCGATAATGAAATGAACATTAGCACAGATACACTTTGACAGACTTCAGATGAGCACTTCAGATGAGCATCAGTTCACAACTCTATTGGGATTCCAAATTCATGCTCTCCAGAAATGGTGAAGGGGAAGCAGATACAAGTTTTCTATTCACTGGTTAGCATAGTATGGATTTCTAGCAACCATGATTTATCTTGATGACTCTTGTCAGAAGAACAATAATAAGAATCAGAAAGAATAATCTTTACCATTTCCTGAGGTATTTATATGACTTTATACAAAAGGAATCTGGATTAATTTTAATTAAAATATATTGTTGCTGATAGCAATTTTGATCAGTTTAATGACAATTTAATCTTGCATCTATTTTAATAATTAGTAAAGTTTTCCAAATCCCATGCCTTTTGTCTATGGCATTTCTGGCAGTAATTAAACACACATTAATTCCTTTTATTGTATGGTAAAATATTGAAAACATTCTTGTAAATATAAAATTCAAAAGGTTTTTTTTTTACTTAAGTAAGATTTCTGTACGAATTATAAATGTACTTATGTTATATAATTAATATGCCCTTTCTAACTAAAATGCTCAGGAATTTAATTAGCCAAATTTTAAATTAAATTATATCTTAGAATTTTCTAGAATTGGATATACAATTGGAACATTAATTATTTATTTAATTTCAGTTCTCTTTCTAATCCCCCATCACTACACACATACAGATGCCTTTAATAAATTTTATTAAATAAAAAATGCTTTTAATAAATTTTTAATAAATAAATTTCCCATAAAATTAAAATTATTTAATTATAAATTTAAAGTCACAAGTTAAAATTGTTTATTGGCATGAAGCATGTATATGTACATATATATATATTGTACCGGTCAAAACATGTCTATCCATCTAACATGAGCTGGAACACACAAAATGTACTTCAAACCCAGTCAAGCCCAAGATTTAGGTCAGGGACCAGCCTGGATTCGAACCCACCTTCTAAGCCCCAGATCAAACACCTAATGAACAACATAATAGTGATGGCACATGAGAATTAATTTTAATCCGGCCGACTAGGAGAGCGGAGAAGACAATGAGACATTTATTTACTATGACTAATTAAAATATACCTAAGCATGGTTGTAATATGTGGAAGTGGAGGAAAGAGGAAGGAATTCGAACTACTCAAATAAGTTAGACAAAATATATTTTAATATGATGAAAAATTAGTTATATACATTTATAAATAAATTATGTTAGTGTGTGTGTGAATGAGCAAGCGATTACATAGTGTCATTCACGCTATTATTTCTCATATGCTCTTTATTAGCTAAATGATATATTATAAATAAACACACATCTTTGGTGGGTCTAATATTAAGATGCCAATTTATTATTATAAAGGATTACATAAAATTGCCATTAACGCTTTGGGTTATGGTTCTGAAACGTGGTGACTAACATATGATAGGGGAGCATTCTGAGATTCATTACAGATATAAGATAAATCATTTTCACGCCATCGAGGTCGTGAAAATAAATAGGATACATTTGAAAAACACATTTGAAAATGACATTTGATTAGATGACAAAATATCCAATGAAAAATTATTTAACAATAGTAAAACGAACGCTTTATTTTTCCCCAAGGCACATAGATACTCTTAAATAGATATATAAATTATGATGGTGGGACTGAATAAGATTGAAATAAACTTAAATAATAAAAGTAATTGGCGTTTATATATATATATATATATCTTAAACAAAGCTTAATTTTAATATTATAGCATTAAAACGGGGTCATGAAGCAAAAGAAGTAATAATACGAAGAAGTTTGCGGTGCTGACATAATAGCCTAAAAATAACTACGAGGAAAAAGGTCGTGCTTCTGGATGAAAAACAAAATCTCACACCCCCTTCTTGGGTGGTGCTTAGAGAAAACGGATAGGCATGGCGTGGCCCAGACTTTTGCTGGTATAACCAATGCGAGAGGCCTTTTATATACGAAGTGAGTAGATGGGCATAGCATGTGCCAAACTTATGGGTCACAGCTAGATGCATTTTATATGAAGAAAGTGGTTCCAGATAGCTCAACTATCTATGGAACGAGATATAAGAAATCTATGAGTTCGAACTTGTCGCAACTCCCAGATTAGAAGCACGTAAACACAAAGACCGGCTAAATGTCAGAAACGCAATAATGAATGGATGTCATTAAAAACATTGAATAAATTTACAGCTTCAAAATAAATGACCCTTATTTGAAATACTATAACACGCAATACATTTATAATATATATATATATATAGGGAGAATATTTCACATACGTTAGGATTCTAATTAATAACAGAAACATTAAGATTTCCCCCTTTCCTGTCCTACCATTTAAAACAAATCAATCCCACCTTCGTTGGTTTTATAATAACGGAAAATATTAAAGCATATATTTTAAGAGTATGGAAACTAAAAGAAATAGAAGTTATACATAGAAAAACAATTAGTAAGTCACTCTTTCAGAATAGAATAAATAATATTTTATATGATATCAAAGCATTAATTAGCCAAAGTTCTGGATTTTCACCGGGTTAAACAAATCAATTTTTATATTAAAAAAAAAACGAACCTACAATGTTGATTCATAAAACAATCTGGCGAACGTATTAATTTATAATGCATTACATATATTTTAAGGGGACGTTAATAACCTTTGTATGAAGAAAAAAAAATGACAGAAAAGATTTTTATAAATTAAAAATTGCCAGTTTGCTAAGATTGGCAAATTAATAAATAAAATCAAAAAAAAAAACATATATATATAATCAAGTCATAAATATCTATAAATAAATGACCGCACCGAAATTAAGGAAAAGAAAGTTAAAAAGCATATGAGAATAGGATTAAATATAAAGAAATCATTTGAGAGCAAAATTAGATTCACAGACATATATATATATGTAAAATAAATAAAAATATCCGTTCGGTTATTTTCAAACCTGCCTCAACTTGATTAAATTCTTCGAGATTATAATAATACCTATTGGAAATGTTTCACGGCTTGATAGAGGCAGTTACAGTCAGAGTATTAGCAGGTTTTCTGGACACAGATAGGCTCCGCTAGATGTTGACAGCAGTGGATGGCCTTGATGAGACAAAGTTCCGGGAAGCACGGTCGATCTTTTAGCCTGCCATTCTTTTAGGTACGATGTCTTGTATATAGATTAATCACTCTTCAGTAAAACTCTCTCTCTTATCAAACTTTTCACTATTTATATGTTCTGATCTTTATCTATCGGATTGAATCTACACTAGCCTCCACCAATTGTAATTTCTTTAAGCAATTCTGTGAGGTTGGTGCCTGTTTGGAGGGAAAATCTATAACTCTGCCTGAACATGCCCCTAGGGTTGATTTGCTAATTAAAAAAAAACAACAACAAGCATATTAAGTTTATCAGTCATTGTACTAACAAAATCTATTTAATTAAAGTTTAGATTAGAAAAATTTTAGGAATTTAGTACAATGACTTTCACATTTAGTATTTGACTAAAACTTAAATAGAAACTTTCAAAATACAATTGATCCCCTAATGTACATATAAATACCAACTTAATAAAATAAACACAATATAGCTCTCCAAATATTATAAAATAAATAATTATTATAAAAGGTTAGTTTTAATCACAAAATAAGAATAAAATATACAAGATTATAATATTAAAATATACTTCCACCTATTAAGAGATGGGTGTCAGTTAATAAGGTTGGGTTTAAACCCAGACTAGTGCTGATGACATTGGCACTAGATGAAGCAGAAATAGGTACTATATTTCCAGCTTCAATATATATATATCCCTCCAGCCAGAGGGAGAGAAATACAAAAAAAATAGCTTCACTTATCCGAGTGGATCAACCAGTCTAACTTAGGTTATGTGTTAGCACAAATAGATAGTAAATGTATATAAAAAACCACACAGTTATAAAGCATGAAAGGGGATTAATTTTTTAAAAAAGAAACTCAAAACTTACAATATTAATGAAGGATTCTGTTAACCTTTCTTAAATCTCATGGTCAGCCCAGTGGTCTACCTTGTATTTTGGCCCAATTTCAGATTAACAAATATAAAATATATGCTCTCAAGGGTCACTGTGTGCAGCTTTGGCAGTTATAGCATTTATTGGGTGGCTTCTTAATAAGATTACAAAAACCAAGTGTCAGATTTGGGTGAGTGGTCTTCTCAACATCTGGTGGCTTCTTTGGTTGAGCTTTAACTTGGTGGCTCTCTCTTTTTTATAGTTTCTTTTTATAAAGACTTCATGCAGCCAGTGTAAAATGTCTTGTTTTGTCTATAATCAAGATTGTCTATATTTCCCTACTGGCTGATGTAAATTGGTACCATATGATGTAATATCTGCATGGATTTGATGTTAGGATAATTCAGTACTCTTGACAGGTGCTGCAAATTTTGTATTCATAGAAGCATTTAATTAGAATATGGGGCAACTTTTTTATATATTTATTCCCTATTCTTTAAAAATGCAAAAGATGCTTAAATCCTTGTTGTGCAGATCTGGAAGATTGTATTTACTCTGTTACTCTTTTCTACCTCGATGTCATAAAAACTAATGGCAATACTCTCAGTCTGATTATGGCCTAAAACAACCCCACTTTTTAGATAAGCATAAGCTTTGCAATAATTTTCATGTCCAGAGTTTATATCCATGGATAAGAGTATTCCATCCTCGGTTCTATTTTTTCTTAAACACCTATCTTGATCTTTTATTGAGTGCTGTCTCTTATATTTTCTTGTTCATTTAGTGAGAGAGATATTTCTCTATTGCTTTCACTTACTAATTTATCAATTAATTAATTTTTTCCATTTTCCACCTTGTCTATGTTTTCATCTTCTATTTCTGAAAGATCATATTTGTGACAATCCTCTTGTACCCAGTATATATTCATCTTATCTTGTTCTGGATTCTTTGTGGCAATAATGTTCATTTCATGATCATCCTTAATTTTCATATCCTTACATTTTTGTTTCTAAGGATGCTTTTCTTTTGTTTTCTTGGATTTTTACTGTGGTATCCTTCAGGGTCACTTTCAGTTCACTATTCTCTTTTTTTATTTTCTTCCTGACTCTCTTGAAACCTTTTAAATTTGGCCCCATTTCTTTTCTTGGATCTGCATTACTTCTTTCAGTCTTTAAAGGGTCTAGTTGGTCCATTTGTTCTGCCATTTCCCTCATCATTTGTTCCGATTGTAGTTGTCTTTGTTCTGACATTTCCCTCATTTTGTTTACTATTTGAATCAATATGCTTTACTCTGTAGTTTTCTTTTCTTCCTTATCATGGTCCTGATTACATATGACCTTATGAGACTACTTGACTATAATCTCTGAGTTTTGAGCTCAAGTAACTCATTTTCAGGTTCAATAATAGTATCAGACTTCATATTATTTGTGTCATGATCTGTACTAGTATCTGCCTCTATAGATCAATATTAATTTTTTTTTTTAATATTCGAAATGGGTCTGTTCCCCTATTCATAATCTGAATGAGCAATCATTATTTGAATCCCAATTTTCATCTTTTGTTTGTGAAATCCACACTGCATTTGTTTCAAAAAATAAAAAAATTCACATATAAACAAAATTTATACCTACTGGGGAGAAAAAAAAATTCATGGTCTATTATAGGTTGACCACCCTTTTCAATCTGAAAAATAAGACTATATTAAATAGGTCAATAGTTGACTCTTAAATCAAGACTGCTAAATGATGAGAAAAACACAATTTTCATGATATTTGATTGATATATACATATACAGATTATAAAGACATACTCTCATAAATCACTAAGTAGCATTTGTGTATAAAATACCACAAAAAGAAATTCTATATTTATTAATTAAAACATAAATAACAACACTATGTATATCAGGGATGTGCAGTTAAAGTATCAGTCTTATGCAGTGCTATATTATAAAAAACATAAATTTTTATCTCAGGAATATCTGGGCTATTTTTCATCTATGTTGCAGGCACCATGTTATAGAAAAAAATATATGTAATTGTTAGATACATATAGTCAGTATAATTAATCCAAGGAATCAAGCAGTGATCACTAACTTACATGTCTGTGGGTAATACTGGTATAAACATTATCACAAACAGTACAAAGTTGAACCTCATTACCTATGCTCCCAGGACAATTCCCATATGTCTAGTGCATCTAATGTTAGCATACACACCCTTTTCTTATATCCCACTAGATCAGGGAGATCTTAAAAAAACTATATTAAATAATTGTTTAATTATGATAGAGAGGAAACAAAATGTGAGAGATAATGTGTAAAGAATAAATGAAAATGAAAAATAGAGTAAAATTTGTGTATAGATTTAAATATAAGATTATACTGTATTTCTTACATATGTTAAAATAAAATTTTAATTAGCAACTAAGCAGATTAACTATCACTAATTTATATCTATAAAGAGACTACAGGCATTATATGTCTTAATAATATTTAGGGTGGATGTTCTATGGTAATTTAATGATTAATTAATGAATAATTAAACAGGGTTAAGATGTGAGCATGTACTTAACTATATAAACTTTACAATCATGAATAGATAACTGCTGTATACTCAATTTTATGATAAACTACACACTTGGAATCTCAGGCTTTAAAATACATTAATATGAAATGCAGTGCTAGGTTATAAACAACAAAAGAATATATCCGATGATGAAGAAGATATGAGAATGCTTACCTTGATGAAGTCCTAGCAGGAATGAGCATCTGCTCCTACAACCAGTAACAAACTATTACAATAATGCATGAATGAGTGTCTACATTAATAATATTGCAAATAATGGTAGAGATCCTCAAGATATGAAATTATGAGAGATATGCCTGCCTTTAGCATGATCATATCTAGGAATACTTAGAAAATTCATTTCCCCAAAGCAGGAATGATCATTTGCTTGAAGAACAAAATATACAACTGAATAAAATGAAATAACCCAGCAATGCAAATTTAATTAAAATGAAGAATGATAAATAGCTCTTAAATATGAAAGCCTGAAATTAAAATATCAACAAAGCTAAGTTTAAGTGGCCACATTATAAGATTAAACAAGTGGTTATATATTACATTACTAGCCAAACTAAAACCTTAAATGAATTAAAAGATTCAAATACCCTGTTTAATTGAAGCTCTACTCTACAGATTTTACACTAAAAGGAATATATTGCACAGTAGCTTAAGAGGTCTTCGATTTACATATATAATTATAATGAGACATATATGCAAACTGACCATAATTTATCTGGTTAATGCAATTCAAATGACATATATTTGTCCCTTCAAATAAATTGAAAATCACTCCCAGTTTTAACATTATTTTTAAAACTAATTCAACTTCTATAATTGTGTATAAAAGCACCTGATTTTCTAATCGCAAAAGTAAAATTTATAATAGAGATGCATGGCAGATTATATTTTAGAAAGACAAAACTTTGGCAGGCAAGGAAGAGGGTTTAAAATATTTTTGTTCTTTTAATTAATTAGTTGGTTTTTAAGACGATTCTCTATAAATTGTGTTTACAAATATTTGCCACGTCACCCGATTTTTAGAATAATAAATCTAGCATATATGTAAACTTTAAGAATGACTGCATCTAGCAATCTATTGAATTATTCTTAACAATATAGGTTAAATAAAATAAAATATTAAAGAAAATTAACAAAATAAAATAAATTATACAAGTAAAAGAGAATATCAAATCCATATGAACTAGTCATAGGCAAGCAGAGATCAAATGTTTCTGCTTTACATTAGCAAAGGATTTGTAAATACGGTAAGATATGAAGAGCAGCATGGGTTAAAATGATGATGCATAGCTTTCTTAGCCCAATTCATGCAATCCTGTATGACCTTTTCTTGGATATCATTAATTGATTGAAGATAGGCTGATTCTTTGGAAAGCATTTGGCTAACAGTGGCTTAATTGACTAGGTGACTTCTTATTTCAGGAATGTGATGTGGTAGGTCAGACAGCAGGTGAATTTTTTGGTGATGATAGGAACATTGGCACAGGTACACTTTGGCAGACTTCAAATGAGCAGCAGTTCAAAAATGCATTGGGATTCCAAACTCACACTTCCCAGAGATGCAAAGGGAAAGTAGACACAAGCTTTTTACTCATTGGTTAGCATAGTATGGGTTTCTAGCAGCAACCTTGATGACACTTTTTAGAAGAGCAATAATAACCAGAAAGAATAATCTTCAACATTTTCTGAAGTATTTATACAACTTTAGACAAGAGGCATCTGGATTAACTTTAATTGAAATATATTTTTGCCAATAACAAGTTTAATAAGTTTAATGACAATTATATCTATTTTATTAATTAGTAAAGGTTTCCAAATTCCTAATGCTTTTGTCTATGGCATTCTCGGCAGTAATTAAACATACATTAATACTTTTTTACTGCAAGGTCAAATATAGAAAAATTACTGTAAATATAAAATACAAATAGATTTCCCCCCCTTAAATACGATTTCAACACCAATTATAAATATACTTATGTTCTATAATTAATCTGCCTTTACTAACTAAAATGTTCAGGAATTTAATTAGCCGAATTTTAAATTAATTGTATCTTAGAATTTTCTATAATTGGATATACAACTGGAACATTAATTATTTATTTAATCTCAGTTCTTTTTCTGACCCCCACCAATACACACATACACATGCCGTTAATAAATTTTTAATAAATAAAAGATGTTTTTAATAAATTTTTAATAAACACATTTCCCCTAAAATTAAAATTATTTAATTATAAATTGAAAGTGACTAGTTAAAATTGTTTATTTATAAGTTGGCATATAGCATATATATGTGCATATATGTAACCTCAGTAGGAATCTAATTAAGTTGTAAGAGTAGAAATATAAAGCATAATAAGTCTAGGATATTGAGTTGAGGAGGAAATTCATGTTCTTCCCTTTTTAAATGAAATAATAAATATAAATACAAAATAACCTGTGAAATCTAAAAAAGAATCAGAAGTATTAGGACAGGGAAAAGAAGTTTGTGAAGTCTCAGGCATATCAAAAACCAATCATACTGAATCTATAATAACAATGTTGAGGAGTTTAATGAGTGAAATAAAACAAAGCCTGGAAGAACTTAAACAAGAAATGGAACAAAGCCAGGAAGAGCTCAAACAAGAAATGAAGCAAAGCAAGGGAAAATATGACAAGAATCAGAAAGAACTTAAACAAAAAATGAAACAAAGCCAGGAAAAATTATCAAGAGATCTAATGAATAAGGTTGATGAAAATTCAAAAAAAATGTGACAAGAATCAAGAAATGCTTAAATAAGAAATGAAGCAAGGCCATGAAATATTAGTAATGAAGATAGAAGAGGATCAGTATGAATTAGAAAACAGATTAAAGCAAGAAATTAAATATGTCTATACAGAATTGATTCAGGAGACAAAATTGGAACAAGATCAAATACATGGTTTGAAGGTTAAATTTAATGAATTAGAAAATAAGGTGGAAGAAACTGAAGGTCAAATACAAACCATAATCAATAAGTTAGAACATAGTATAGGAAAGGGACAAAATTGGACCCAGCAGATAGAAACTAATGTGGAAAAATATAGATTAGATTGCCAGAATAACAATAAAATTCTAAAAACTAAACTAAACAAACATTCACAAAATAATAATTGATAGATAGAAAAAATATAAAGTAAGCAAGAAAAGGAAATCATAAGTCTTGAAACTCAAATTAAGCATAATTATTCAAATTATAATATTAGCTTAGATGTGGTACAGTCTAAAGTAAATAACTTTAAAAAGGAATTCCATCCCAAGCTTAGATAGCAATGATAAATATGAAATGTTACCCTTCAAAATGATTTTACAATCACAATGGTTTTATTATCATTAAATATGTAGTCATGAATATAAGTATTCTGACTGGGAAATAGGAATTTTGCTCAATCACAGAGTGGGCCAATGATACGTGTTTGATTTATGATTGTAGTAATTTAGAAAATATGGCTTATTACAAGGCTACAAACAAATGTGTAAATCATGATGGGTATAATAATAAATATCCAATTTATAGTAATGACTATAATCATAATTATATTTGGTATAAAGAGTCTATATTTATTAGAAATAAAGGAATTGATTATATCAGTCAAAATTTATAAACCTATATATAAATATCCAGTTAGAATGAAATTTAAGAATGTAAATGAATATAATTTTTGTAAAATTATTGCCTTGTTAATTTTTAATCTGTTTGAAAAATGTGATTATATATTTAAAATTGTAATTAGCATAAAAGAGTTTTCTAAAGGTCCAAGACCTTTTGTATCATCATGAATTAAAACAATGTATTTCATTTGCTTTAAATTATTATTTGTTAATAGACCCGAATTAAATAAATATAAAAAGATTTCTTCCATTGTATGAAAGTCCATACAAAATGGTTAAGAAATTTGGGGGAAATGCATTTATTTTGGGAAAATGAGAGGGGAATAAACCAGGTCATATTGCAAGACAGTCAATATTTGTCTGAGATTTCTGAAAGTAAAATTTGTGTTATTTGCCGTCTGCTGAAAATTTTGTGAAGCTTTTTTTATGGCTTTAAAATTCATATATTTTTATTTTCTAATTTCAAAAAAATTTAAAAGATGTCATCAAAATCAAATAATTGATATTTCAAAGTAACTGAAACCACACAATAATGAGTAATCATTATATATTTAGCAATCTCAAACTTTGCAAGTGTACTTCAAGGAAATATTATGATGGTCTAAAAATTTGATTTTTTGTAAAATTTTTGATTATATTTGTTTTGTAATTGTGCAATAAATATTAAAAATCAAAAAGAAATATTACTACACATTTATTTTTTAGAGAAATGTTTTATTTTTAAATATAAAAGAATATGGTCTTCTGAATATTATTACTATAGAGATTATGGTCACAGGAAACAGCTATCTAGAAATGAAGTCACTGAACAGATTGTTGTAATATTTAGCAATATCATAAAAATTATAAACAAAATTTAAAATTTTAAAGCATAAATTGATAGATTTAGTAGTTATTAAAAATAATTTGTTCAGATTTTTAAAACAAACATCAAAGAAGATTTCATTCATTTAGCAAAGTGAATTAGCTCCATTTGAAATTTAGTGATATGACAGCATTTTATTTTGATTGAAATCTAATTTTTAAAATAATTCTGAAAATCAAATGTGATTTTTTAAACTTTATTTAATTTTTAAACAAAAATATCTATTGAATGAGGTCAAATTTATTATATTCTGATAAATAATAATAGTTTAATATCAAAATGAAGGTTGAAAGCTTAAATCTAGTGAGAACAAAAAAATCTGTCAGAGGACAGTAGAGTTAAAGGGATATATAATGCTCATAATTTAAAACCACACCATAAATGAATATCTTAGATATCACATTAATAAAAAAAGTTGGACGCATAATTGTACATAGTCATTGATTCTATTGTTGTGGTGATACAAATTTAGTTAGCCCTAAATTATTAATGGAAGATTTAATTAGAAGTTAATAATGGCTTTATATTGTTGTTTAGAATTTTTTCTTTATTTTTATTAATGCTGAGACATGCATATCCATCATATATTATCTATCTATAGACTACAGATAAATAAATAAATAAATAAATAAATAAATAAAGAAAGAAAACAATTAAAAATCATTTATGTTTAGTAAATATATTCAAATTTAAAGTGAATGCAGAGTTATGCTTTAGTGAAAATAAAAGTAAAATATTTGGTTTGTCATATTGATTATTAATAATAAACTTTGTTAAAATTAACCAAAAGACTGTTTTTTACGAGGCTCCTCGTAGACATCTGACGTCACTCTAACTCAGCCGATTCTTATGCTAAAAAATTCGTTCGATACGTTTTGAAGAGGTTTTTAAAAGTTCTGTAAGATGGTGACCTCTTCCGACTTATTTTACAAGTAAAAAATAAAAAAAAATGCATTTAAACCTAAACAAAGAAAGAACATTATTTGTGATTGGTTCTTAGCAAGCTCTCAGCCGAAAAAGACATTCTGATTGGCTGGAAAGAACAAAGAAACCGCCTGATCAAAGAAAATAAAGAAAAACGCTGAGATTTTCATTTCGAATCCAATTTTAAGTATTATAAAATTATATTTATGGAAATTAAAAATTATTTTCAGAGAGAATAATAAAAAAACAAAATTATTTTCGAAAAATATTGAAGATTTTAGTAAAAATATTGAAGATGTAGTAAAAAGAAATATTTACTTTTCTATAACGTAAAAGTCGATCTTTTTGTTTATATTATAGCTTTTATGTTGCCGAAATTGAATATTTTAGAATAAATAAATAGCAATTTATTTTTGAAAGAACTTTCGTTCTCTTCATAACCTGAAAAATTAATAATATACTTTTTATAAACGTATCTGAGTTGAATTTAATATTATAGGCGAATATGTTTTAACAATAGGCTTTGTCTTCAGTTTGTGAGTTGGCCAATTAAAAGATTTGCTTTTTACTTCATACAACCAATAATATAATTAGCGGTTAAAAGGTTAAAAGAGAAAATTGTGAGCATGAGCTCTTCTCAGTTAGTGTCTGCAAGAATAAATGAAATGGATAATAACAAATATTATGCTGACCATTTAAAGTCATTGAACCTTTGGCTTTCATATAAACTGTAAGGTTTAATAAAAAGGGATAGTTGGATACTACCTAGTGATAGTGTCCATTGAGTCCTACATCATTGTCTATCATTATGGGTATGTCAGGGAGAAACATCATGAGAAAATGGAACTGTAATCTGAATGTTAAAGATATTAATCTTGGTAATAGACACCAATATAAACAAATAATTTCTGAAAAATCTTTTCTAAACTTACTTTTGCTTTATCTTCAATATTCAAAATAATAATAATAATAATATGCTGATAGATATCAATCAATTTTTTTTCTTTTAAATTAAAATTAATAATACACTTTATTATTTTGTATGAACTAACTTAAGTAAGACTTAAACTGATTATAGATATTAATATTTCTAGACAACAAATCAAAATTAAAAACATAGTTAACATTTAAAATTTATTTTAAATATATGAAAATAATTATTGAGATGAAAGCATTATTTAATCTAAGCGATATAAAAGATATTTTTTAAAAAAGCAATTTTTTTATTGCATGAAAGATAAAGATCTTATTTACTAACCCTTTTGTAATTATAATTATGAATATGTGTGTTTAATAATCTGTAAGATGTGTATTGCAACCTAGAAATTGCAATCATTAATAGACTATAATAATACAATGGGTTATTTTAAATTGCAATTGTTGAATTTAAGCTTTGTGTTATTATCTTAATAAACTTATATTTTATAATCAATCTATGCATCATTTGATTTACCTATTCTACAAATTAATTTATTTTGAGAGTATTGATTCACATATTTCAAACTGCACCTTCACTAGATAATAAATCATTTATTTGTTGAATTATTTATTTACCAAATAAAAATATTTATTAATGCATAGGTTCATTGGCATCTTATAAATTAAAGAGTCTATTATGATGTAAGTTTAGATTATTATAACTTCATTTATGGTGCATGAAAAGAAGTAGTTGCAATCATTCTCTGAGTCTATTAATTACATTTTTGACTTCCAAGTGTGGCTCTATCCATTATAATATAGATATTAGGGTTAATCAGGGAAGTAACAAAATTTCTGAATTTGCATAGTTCTTATATGGTTTAATGGGCATTTTCATATTATGTTTGTCAAGAAGCTAAGTTATTAACTTAATTTGAAAATCTGTTTTGCATTCAAGTATATTTCAATTTATTTCAATGATATTTTTAGTAATAAAAATAAATATATTTGATTTTTATATGTACTAATCTATTTTTAAATGTCCAAACAATTCACATGGTGAAGAAAAAAGGATCTATGCTGGAGGCTCAAAAGTATTTTATATTATTATTTCTCAATATAAATTAAAGACTTAACTGAACAACCTTTATCTATATTGAAAATCATTGAAAGTCTTCTTTGAAAAAGTGCTGTTATTTCATAACTTTAGATCAAAATATAAATGTTATCATACGTGATAATGATCTCATTTTTTGTTAAAAGATAGATTTTAATGTAATGCTTTTATTGATGTTAATGTAAAAAAAACTGAAGATGTTAGCATTTTATGGCTGTGGTTTTCTTTAATAGAAAAAATGACCAGAGAATGGTTGTGTACTTCTGGTTTAGTTTTTACATAAAGATTTTGAAGTATAATAAAATATGATTTTTTGCTTGTTTATAAAAGTATTTTTCATTATTTGTACACACTAATTGGTAGTTATATAAAAAAAAATCAATAGGTAAATTTTTAATTTATTCATTTTGGCCATAATATAATATATTGCAATTTTTATATAAAAAAATATATCAGATTTTAAAGCAGAATTTGATAGAGTTATCATAGATCAATCTTCATTCATTCACTTAAAAAAAAATTAAAGTAAACATGAAATCCTTAATTATTAGTTTTAGTGCTTATGAAAATAATGATGATGTTATAATTACAAATCATTTTTAAATATTTAATACAGACAAATGGGATTTTTTAGAATATTATTCACTTATAAAATTAAATTAAAATCCAAATTATTGAGTTTTACTATAAAAAATATTTTATAAGAACAATAAGAGCATTTCCAAAAATTCTCACAGCATGGAATAATAGAAAGTGACAGAAAGCCAAAGAATTAATAAAATTAAAAATTATTTCATTATTTTAAATACAATTATAAACTTTTGAAATATTAATTATTATAGAAAATATTTTTGTTACAAATGAAATCAAAACTAAAACTATATAAAACAAACATTTTAAAACACAAATTATGTCTAATTTTCAGTTAGCATGAAAAAATATCAAATTTTGTTTCCCTAAATTAAATAGCAGGAAATTATTAATATTATTTTTAAATTATGCATGATTTAAAAATAAAGTTAATATTTTTCAGACTGCAGAATTATAGTATGACTTGATACAGAAAAGAAATATGAAAAGAAAGAGAGAAAAGTTTGGATAACCTAGAGTAGGAAAGATAAATTAAAAGGATTAAATTGTAAAAAAGATTAGTAATGTAGAGGTAGTTTTAAAAATATAACTGAAATTTAAAAATGCACCTAAAAATAAAAACATTAGAGAAAAATATGGAGGATTAGGAAGACAGAAGAAATAAAAGTTGATAGATGACTTTAAAGAAAAAAAGAGCTATGAGATTGAAGAATAGATGTGTGAGATAAATGCGTAATAATGATGATTTTTAAAATATTTTTAAAAACACTGTATATATCCATTCTTAATTGGAGAATAAAATAAGAAAGAAAAAATATAAACCTTCACACACAATATTTAATAAGCCTGGAAAATGTTATATCTCTTCCACTGTTTCTACTTAAGTGAACGCTAGAGCGGCCTTTGTCCTGCATTTGGTTATTTAAATCTTGATTTATCATTTACTTCAGATGTATATATATATATTTTACATCTGAAATTAATTTTAATTTTACAAAATAAAAAACAAAACAGAAAGAAGTTATCATATTAGGAAGAAAATAGATTACCAGAAAGTGATCTGTGATAATGGATGATTGCTATCTTCAGATAATAGTAAGAAATATACATAATAAGAAATATATATTTTTAATATTAATACGCTTCAAAATTTAAATGATTAACGAAATACACTTAGTTACAATGTGTTTTAATATGCAGCTTCAAACCACCATCAAAACTTTATTGTCCAATATTTATATTACAAATTAAGGCACCCCCCTTCAAAAATATCAATTTAATATGTCAGAAATATTTAATGTAAATATTATAGATTGGTATTATGTTACTATAGTTTTTTTTTTTAATAAATATATACGAGGCATCCATTTCTTTCTTTTAACTAAAAACTTGGAACTATCGTATTCAGTTTTTTAAATTTCAGTTAAGGTCTTTCACAACTTCTTTTATATTTTGTTAATGATGTTCTTCTTTATATATCGCAATTTAATTTTTCTTTTGACAATGTACCACCAGTCTAATCACAATTTTATATGTAATTCATCTTTTTTTTTTTTAAAAAATAAATCTTTAATCTGTAAAATAGCGCCCTCTATAAAAAATTACTGATATTAAAATCTGTTAAATCTTTGCGGTTAATATCCATAAAATCTGAGAATTTAAGGCTCTTCGCTCTTGATATTTATGTCAATTTTTCAATCCAACTTTATTAATAAAATCTAAGATTAATGCAATACACCTGTATAGTTAAATTCTGATGTAATTAAACATCTAATGAATAACATTACCATGATAAATTGTGCTTAAAATTTTGGTTTTAAATTAGTTTCAGTTTACTTATCCGTAAGAAAATCTTAACAAAATTTATTTTTCAAGTAATTAAATAAAACAGATGGATACAAAACAAAAAATTTAAAAAGAAAGATAATATTTTTTGTAATTATAGGAAGTATTTTTTATTATTTTAAAAGAAATTTATCTACCATCAATCATTCTTCAAGAGATCAGACAACCCTGAAATCCCATTATTAAAAGTTTACGTATAAGAACAATTTAATGATTATTCACTGAAATACACGTAAAGTACAACTCAGATTTTATAATCCGAAACATTTCTCACCTATTATTTGCAAAAATGTGTGCAAATATATATTTAATTTTAATATATCAGTACTGTAATTATATATATATTGTTTAAAAATTCAAAGTTTATATGAGTGATAAGAAATGTGAAGATTGTTTATATTTAAATTAATTATCTTAATTTACAAATGATAAAGCATAAATGAAAAGATACTTTAAATAATATTCAAGACTTAATAAATCTTAAGAAAATGTTAAATTACGGTTTACTAAAAAAAAATATTTGAGTGATATATCTTGTTGTGTGCCTGTGCGATGCTACCCTTGAAAGCTTTCTCTTTTGTTAGCATTTCATGGATCTTGACAAGGTTTGGCGCAACTTCAAGTTCAGTTTTTCTTTATTTTTTTAAAAATTTAATAATAATAAATAAAAACTATATTGCAACAGGAACAAAATAACAACAAAAAATACTAAACCAGGCTAAATGATATAAAGGATATACGTATCAGTACTAACTACGAATTAAACTTAAATGTCAGAACTCATAATTAATCATCTTCGATGGAGCATTCTCTTGACAATAATATTTTCAAGTTTTTACTCAGTCTAAAAAAAAAGGAGGGGGGTGTACATCATTTCAATTTTTTTTTTAACAAACTATTTATGTGAGTAAAAATTGCATCAGGATTTTGATTTGTTAATGATCAATGTGATAAAATGATACGATTTTTCAAATACCTTTTCATTTATGTTTCATTATTTATAGAAATAAAATCAAATATCTGAATATATCTAATCATTATTTTGTACTTCATTTTAACATGGGGGGGGGATTACAATACATATTATTGTTATAATTATTGTGATATTAAAATTAAATATATTGTATATATTTTTAATTGTGAGTTGCACTTTACATGTATTTCAATAAATAAACATTAAATATTTCTTAGATATAAACTTTTAATGGACTCTTAGTACTGTTGTTTTTCTGTATTTAACAAAGAATGATCAAATCTAGTTAACACACACGATTTCCACAATGCTGACTCCAGAACTTTATTTTAAAAATATTTTATTGACATAACAAAATTCGTACAGTTGAATATTATAATGTTAATGTTGGCTCAATTCCATTGCTGGTATTGGCTTCTTCCATCAAGGCTGGCTTGGTAATCTGGGTATCCTAGATCTGGTAATTGCATGGCACTGAGAAAACGATATGAGCAAAAACAATGGATAAAAATTTCACTGTATATTAAGAATGTTGTATTATATTTATTTTACTTTATATTAAAAGCACTTTTTAATATCACTTTCAGCATAGTTTTCTCTTATCATAATCTGTTGTTTTGAATATATTAATTAAGGCATAATACATACACCTATTTTTAAAAGTTGAATATAAACCAAAAATTTAAAGATGATTGACAAGAGTAGCCCCCTCCCCCATCCTAACCCCATCATACACAACTTACAAAATATAGTTTTTTGTGATTTACATTACATATTTTTTATTATTATTCTATAGTTTATTTACATATTGCATTATTATCATGGATGTTTTTATTACAAATACTGTTTTATTTTACAATGTATATATATAGTAACATACTTTATTTTTGATTTACTTTTATTTTTATAAACATTAAATGATTATATTTGTAAAATAGATGTGTGTAATTACATGCATATCCTTTGCATAATAGAAACTAATAAGTAATAGAAAATAATACCAAATATGCTTTTCTTGCATTATTTATTGTATGTGTTATTTAGCACAGGGGTAGAGTAAATAATCTTTGCAAATGTTTTGTTTCTTACATATGATCTTCTACAGATAATTCAAATGAAAAATCTATAAGCTATGATTAATCTAGTAATTTGTTTAAATGCTACCCATACTAATAATTTATATGCATCATTCTAGTTGTTTGAAATGCCAAAAATTTAAGATTTCATTTACAAGATACAATACTTAAGTTTAAGCATTATATAAGCAAATGTTATTGTACCTTTAACAATTTTTTTTTCTTTTCGATTTAAACTAAGCATTTTCTATATTGTATTTTTTAAATAAGATCCATGGATTAAATCCAAAATTTCATCTATGTCTTTAGAATAAACTTTTTAAAAAATTTTATAGTGAAAAAATTATGCAACTATTAAAAATAAAATAAAAAATATGTACAAACCAATATGCATGAAATCAAGTCTATATAAAAATAATAAAAGAGATTGGTCCAAGATGTATTAATAAATCTGGGTCATTATTTAAACTTCAACCATAAATATAATGTATTTGAGAATGGTTTAATATTTTTTAGATATATACATTTTAGCTCACATAATAGAATTTAGATTCAATTTCTCTGAGAATTGTATAGTATCAAGTTTTTATTAAATCAGATAACTGTAGAATTCATGAGAGGAAAATAATACTATTTCATGTTATTCTAATCATGAACTGTACAAAATGGATTAATATCATCTTAGAAAATGACAATGTATCTTAGAAACAATGATTTGTAAGATATAGTGGACTTGGTATCCTAAAATATTCAAATAATTTGAATTCTACATTCGTGCATAATAATGATTAGATCAATAGAATATCATGATACATCTAAAAATCACAATCACTCTATTGTATGTATTACAATTGAAAAATGAGTCAAGTTGAAAGTTTTTTATTTTGATTATTACTCAAACAGAAATATTTCTTGTAGTTAAATAATAGATTATTTGTCCAATAGTATGACATGAACCCAGTCATCCATTACCAGGTCTCAAGTTTTCAATGCCACTATTCTTATATCTTGATATTTATTTCAAAACAAAATGATTTTGAAACAACAACTTAACCATAAGTGGCCTTTTTGTGAAAATTATGACTAATTATTATGACAGATATTGAAAGATACTTAGATGTGTGTTGATATCTGCAATAATTTCTTCTGCCCCAGATTTTTTGCTTTTGAATATAATCTTTCATAATGTCATTCAATTCCAATCCTTATCAAAGAGTATCATTCCCAGCCAGAATTGATTTTAGACAATGTAGTTTTTTAAAAAAAACTTATCGAAATTGAAACATTAAGCAATATAGTGATTTTATGCATCAATAATTTGATATATAAAATACAAACAAATTAGTTCCTTTTAAACATCGATATAATATTTCTTATGAAACATATCAACTTCCTGTCATATATTCCTTAGTAACTCTTTAGACTTTTTTTTTTTGTAAATGAACCCAAATTTTGCATTGATATATATTTCCGTGACTGCATTGCACTATGTTATTAATTTAGATTGGAATATATAATATGCATGGTGTGTAATAAGTACAACTACTTGAGTATTTACAACAAGTTCAATATTATAATCACTGTAAATTTATCTTTTAAAAGTTAGTAACAATTTTGATTGCTTATATAGTTAGTTGAATGTACTTCATGAATAAGAATTAGTAAATAGTAAATTGTCACTAAAATACTGTTATAAGAAATTTAAACTTCAGGATAATATAAAGAGGAATCAGATGTTCTAATGAATCTTCAGCACAGTTCCAAGTTGTCTTTAGACTTTATCAAATTATTAATGCACCATGTTTTTATATTATAATTCAGTTATTAATTTATAGTTTAAGAATCAGGACATAAAACTTTTCCGCATATAACTTTCCTTTGAAATTACTTTTTGTATTTTATTACAAAGTCTACGATAATTTAATGGCATTTGGAGCAAAAACTGAATCAAAACATAAATGGTAGATATATTAAGACAATTTACAATCTCATGAAAGTCCATAGTCATTAAAATTTTCTAAATTAATTATTGCTAACTTCATTAATAAGACTATTTTTCTTTTGCAATAAAATAAAAAGAAGTTACATTCTCTTTCTGTTAGTGATTTTGATTCTTATTATTTTAACTAAATCATTTTTGGGGTCAAAATATACGATTATTGTTAGATGTCTTTTATTTGTTTTTGCTTTCATTATTATTTGATATGCAATTGTAATTCCAATGTTATAAAAACTAAGCTATGTAAAATAAATAATCAAATAGTTTATTCTTCAGGAGTTCATAAGTAGTTCAAGCATCAGAAGATATAAAATTGGAGCTGATTTTGAACCTGGATTTCCATATTCTGCCATGCTACCTGTGTAATTAAGTCCAATAAATTGTTTTTACTAATTGCTTTTCATCTATAACAAGAACATCAATGATACTTATCACTCAAAGCCTTAATTATATTACCACTGCAGAGAGCCATCTTCAAAAGATTAACATTACCTTACTAAATGTGCTATAGAAAACAATATATTCTAAATTTTAACTTTTGTGCATGATTTCAACTGCTTTCAATTGAACACTATTAAATTTTATGTTAATGACTGAATCTGTTCAATGAATAAACCATCAACAGCATGGGTATTTTGAAGCATAAAAAATATATTGATATGGCATTTTTTATCTTATAATATAATATGGAGATATTTTATTTTAGATTTAAATTTAGTATTAAGTTTTTTTTATATAAAATTTATTTAATCTATATGGACAAAAATAGATTGGTAATAGTAATCTATTAATTAATCAAGTCTAACCAAAGTTTTTTTAAATTATCTTGGTATGTGACTGGTGGTGCTGGTATATGCTTCATTGTTGAAAATGTTCAGGGAAACAATTTTATTGTAAGTTTTTTTTGTGTTGAATGAGTTGTTAATTGCATTGAAAATTAAGAATCCAAGATTTCAAAAACCCCAATCGAAAAGATAAGAAAGTAATTTAAATAATAAAGGTGAAAATGTTTGTGCAGCATTTGTTAACATTTATAAAAATAGAACTAAAGTGTGAAATTTGGGGAAAGAAAATGTTAAATGAAAGGATGGGAATGGTTTCTACAAAGACTATGTAAAAAAAAATTATTTATAATGTTTTGATTTTCTTTTTGTTTAACTCCTAGAAGTTTCCAATGTATTCTGGCTAATTAAAACCACAATTCCTCCTGAGAATGCTTTTCCTACAACCATATCTTCATATGAAAAATGGTGAAAGAAGAGCGATCACCTCAGGATGAGAATCAGCCATGAGATAGCTGAAGCACTCTATCTCGGATAAAATGGACTTTTACTATCTTATACATATAAGTAAATCTACAAACAGCAAATTATAGTTAATGGCAGTATCTCTTCTAACAATGCTTTGAGTTGACTAACTTTCTTTTGAAGTAATATTGATCAATGCAAGTGTTGTATGTCACATTTCTCCACATCAATAGTGCATCAAGCTTCGAACTAGGTAATTATGAACTCAGGAAGTGTATTATTGAAGTAACTTAATTATATTTATTCATAACATTTTATGTACATTTTATTTATAATTCTGCTATTATCTTTTTAATATAACCTGATGAATCTTGATTTGGTTTATCCCTTGAAAATAATGTTCAGAGAGGGTAGTTAATAATTAATTACAGGGCAAATTTTTTTATAGATGTGATGCTTTCAAGTTTAGTTTTTATTCTAAGTAACTCAGATTGTGAGAGATTTTGGTAGAATCAAGTTTATTTGCCAATCTCTGTTGTGCTCTTTTGCAGACCATCTCCTAGAATAAATTAGGGATGAAGTGACTTGCATTATGGTGGTGAATAATCTCTACATTTAGCACGAGTCTTGATGTAATCTTTTATTGAGTAGTGGTTCAGGACATTCCTTTGTAATCATTGTGTCATTTGTAATAAGGCATTTTTGTGCATACCTCTTGTATCGGTACATTAATAATTATTTAGAATTGGGTATAGTTAGTCAAACATTGATTATATAGGGTATATGAGTACAGACTTTCAGATGACCCATAACTCTCCACTCTATCTAATAACACTGATACACTCAAGCACATATATGCTGAAAAGATAAATAATCACCATATATGTATTTCATGCTAAACCAGCAATCATCAGTTTGTCCAGATTATCATCTCCCACACATATATACTATAAGTGCTCAGATATATATTAAGATAGACAATCCTCATACTTTAATGGACAGGCTCCAATCTTCTATACCCTCCAACTCTTCAACCATCAATCCAATTGAAAATCTGATGATGAAATGCTTGAAGGCCACTGATGATTGCTGGTTTAGCATGAAATACGTACATTGGTGATTATTTATCTTTTCAGCATATATGTGCTTGAGTGTATCAGTGTTATTAGATAGAGTGAAGAGTGATAGTCATCTGAAAGTCTGTGCTCATATACCCTATATTTTACATATATAGACACAGGTATAGAATAAGCCTGTGTTTCAGTTATTCAAACATTGATTGTAAAAGATTTGGTTTGAGGGATAGGAAGTTAGTAGGATAGGAATTTAAATTATGATTAAATAGATTCATTGGACCATGCATTTAATGGGGGTTAAGAAAAGATTTTATTATGCTTTAATTCATACCTTTGAATTTGCTAGTGATGTAAGAAATAAGTTTCCCTATTTTCATAGTGTTACTTTTCTATCATCATTGTAGCCCATTTTTAAGGCAGTAATAAAGAGATATTTAATTCATGTAGAAGTTCATGTACTGTAACAACTATTTTTATTTTTGGGAATATGATTGCCAAACAAATAAATTATGACCAGTTTACTTGAAATGATTTAAAATATTATTCCTTTCTTGTCTGGTTCCAGGTTATGACTTGGTGGTATCCTGTAATGGTCATATTGCTATCATATACATCAACTTGTAGCATGACATAGTTATAGCACAGATCATAGATAAAAATAGCTTCCCAAAATGTGGCAGAAGGGAAAAGTAAAAATTGGGTATTAGTGGATAGGTTGTAGGAAGTAGGTAGGACTCAGGGAATGAATTTGGGAAATTGAAATAGATTTTCTGGAAGAGAATATGAATAAGAAAAAACTTTAATAGAAAGCCTGGAGATGATATTTAAAAGTACTGAGTTATTAAGAATGTTATGGCATGCTAAAAACTATTTCAGAGTTAAAATAATTAGCTGAAAGGGTTAGCAAAAAAATTAGAGAAATGAAGATAATGGTAAAGGATCTTAGAAAAGTTGTAAATGAAATCAAAGAAAGGCAAAAAAAAAGTAGTGAGAAAAGAGACAATAAGACAGGAGAGGAACAAGTAAAGTGGAACTTAATGTGAGTATAGAAGAGGATGAAAGGAACAATATCAGAGAAAAGCAATCCCTGAAAAAAGATGAAAAGAAATGTGAAGATTATAAATTAAAAAAATGTAAAATTAAACAAGATACAAATGGAGGCTAATCTAAAAGGGAAAGAATGGGGAGATATTGTAGATAAGAACATGATAGCTAGATTTATCCATATCAAAATACTTAATGGAAATGGTGGTAAAAACCACTTTGATCATTTGGATAGTTTAGAGGATTTTTTTTTATTTTCATAAACTAGGGAGAAAGTGAACATTATCATCACCATTAACCACTTATGTGGTGCAGCACATGAATGGTAGAAAGGTATGTATTATATCTCCAAAACCTTCCATGAATATAGGGAAATGGTAGTAAGAGTATTTTGGAGTGTGGAAAAACAGGAATCAATACACATCTATATGTCACAAGAAAAATATTCACAAGCAAACAGTGAAAGCTATAGCCAGTTTTTTCAAAGACAAGCTGTGAAACTTAGGGTACTTGAGACATATCTAATGGATCAGTATCAGATTGTGAGAATGATTGAATATAATGTACTGATAGGGTACAGCACAAGTTTTCTGAAACTCATAGGCTGTCCATTGAAAAAGCTATTTAATGTTATAATTATGGACAATCCTATAGATGTATGTTTTTTAAACTGGTATAGATATTTAATTATTAAGGATTATTTTCTTAAATGTACATGAATTTGTAGATAAATAAAACACTTTTTGAGACTAATAAAAACAAATTATATTGTAACGATTAATTATTTTTTACCAATTGAAGCTAATAAACGCAAATTAGTAATAATACTTTCCAAGCAGGTGTTAGAGAATCTATTATTGAAAAGAGTATAAATGTAAAATGCACCTAATAAACCAACTGTGAGGAAATTGTTTATTGCAGATAAAAAACTAGGAATAATACCGATATAAGAATATAAAGAAGATACTGAATATTTTTTTTTGTGATAAATATGGAGAAGTTCGATTTTTAATTAATTTTCATATTGATTCATTAGTTTTGTAGTTTGATAAAATTAACTAAAAAAGTCAACATTGATGAGAAAAAAAACTGAAAAGTTATAATGATTAAAATCTATTTGACAATACTCTACTGTGTTGGAGTTTTAACTTATCAGTGATCAAAAATACACAAATTAACACATCTGCATCGAGTAATAATTTACAAAATGTCAACAAATAGAAAAATTCTAGGTCGAAACAGAAAAGTATAAAAGTTGATTATTTTATACAATTCTGATATTACTATTTGTCATATATATATAAACAGCAATGTAAGACTCGTTAAATAATTAGAAAATTTAGAAGAAAATAAATTTTCCGGCTCTGCTGTTTAAGAAATAAGAAAAGAGCAATTAGTAAATAAAGGCGTTAATGAAACTGGATTTTTAAGTAACTATGGTTATAAATTAAAGCAGTCATGATATGTCAAAGAATATGAATTGATATCCGAGTTAGAAGAATATGTGAAAGAAATTATATTGTATATTTCTATTAAATGTTTAGGGATGTTAAAATGAAAAAATTTAGATTATGTGAAACAAGACTATAATTTTAATGTTTTAGAAATCAATTTAAGAATAAACTTTTGTTATATGTGATAAGAATATTAAAAACGAATTTTTTTTTTGTTAAAGCACACATATATATATATATAAATTGATCAAATATGTCTAAATCATTAAAAAAAAAACAATTTTCTCTGATGCAGGCAATGAGAAAATGAGCACGATGGTTTGCAAAGAGAACTAAGATACTCAAATGCAGTTTTTGATTAATTGTGGTACCAGTTAAAATTAAGAAAATAACAAAAAATTCCTGATATATATATATTAAGGATAAGTTTATTCATCATCAAGAATTCTTTGGGATGGAATTATATAATGCATGAATTTTTTTTAAAAAAAATATACCAGTACTACTTATTCATTGTTTATAATGTTTAAATAAGGATCTTGAAGCAGTCATCGAAGATGTCTGTATGATTTACATGTTTCTCAAATCTATATTTGATTATATCTGTATATGAATAAGAATATTAATCTTTTGTAGATATTAATCTTTCAAATAACAATATTTGCACTAGGAGAGAAATTTGGTTTTCCAAAATGCTTGAATAGTTAGCATTTGTTATGCAGTCATGCATGTCAACAATTGTAATAAAGAAACATCAAAATTTGTTGACCTAATCGTGGTATTTTTTTCCAATATGGCATACAGTTGGTAAAAAAAATGTCTGACTGATAAGACATTTTCTGATTAAAAAAATAATTTCTTACATAACCCCACAATATTTGTCTAAGCATCCATAGTCTCATTTTCAGGTTTATGATACCATAATTTCTTCATCAAAGCATTAACATAAAATGATATGGTTGACAGTAAAATGTTTAGATTGTGTAGATTATGGTCTTATGTCTTTGTGAGTTCTGTGAAGCCATGACATATATTATATCAATATATATTATTTCTGTTATAAACTATTCTTCCAAAAATATAAATAAGTGAAGCAAAAATATAAATAAACATAAAAGTAAAATGTTAAAATTTGTAAATTTAATAAATTTGATGATACAATAGCAGTCCTATTTCCATCTCAGAACTTCATATACAATCACATTTATTAATGTTTATTCAGCTTATATTATGAATATATACAGTTTATTTTTCATTTTAGTATTCTTTGCAAATTTAATGTGTACAGTATTTCATGGAATAAAATGTTTTCTAAGCATTTAGCTAAAAGTTTTACGAAATTTTAATAAAATTCATAAAGTATCTTTCTTAAATGACAAAATGAAAATGATCAATTATTAGAAAATAAGAATTGTAAATTATTCTTAAATTGAGGCAAAAAGTTTAAAGTTTGAATAGTTTAAATATGAATCTAAAATGAATAACAGCAAATAGAGTGACTATATATATTTCAAAGTTAATATAGATTTAAAAACATTAAAGCAATTACAGAGGCCAAAGTCTACTGATAAATAGACTGTTAGTTATTTCAAAAGGGAAAAAAGATTACTGAAGAAAAAGGATATTACCCAGAAAATATTTAATTGCAATGAAAATCTGATATTTTGTTATTCATTTTATATTTAAAAAATACAGATACAGTAGTAAGTTTATTACTATTTTTATTTTTTGGGTGAATGCAAATAAATGAACACCATACAGTAAATATGTATCTAAATGTGTTCTCTCAATTTAATATTAATGACTACATATTATTTTTTAAAATTTTTGTCAGACTATAATTTTAATATATATAAACATACTATATACTTAGAAAAGTATGTTATTATATAAATATATAGATAGATATATTATAACTTTTAACTTTGTCAGTAAAGCTAATTTTCTAGCCATCTAATTGGTAGTATTTTTAAAAAAATCAATATGTTAATTTTTATAGCAAGCTAACTTATCTGAACTTGATATTTAAATGCTAATTCATCCTTTATGTCATTTAAAAATTTTTTATAAGTCTTAATTGTTTTAAAAGTCATTTTAATATTTTTACTGTAGTATTTAAAACCTACCTGTAGTTATAAATGACTTCAAATTGTTTAAATTAGGAAATTTTTACTCAGAATAACAGTGAGTTAATGTTAAAAAAATATTAAGAGTCAAAACTATTTTAATAAAAGTATTAATGTATAAAATCAATGTTAGAGTTAAACTTTAAATAAGTTTGAGACTTTAATGCTCAATATTAATATTTAAATTACTTGCTTTTAAAATGCATTTTATTTAAGTTGTTTGCTAATAAAAAGCATACTTTTTTAATGGCAGTTATAATAAAGATTAAGTTAATTAAATAAGTTTTAGCTAGTTAATCAAAGAAGATAAAAATAATTTATTAGTACAAGCTATTAATTTTAAGTAAAATAAAACATTAACCAACATGTGTGAGTGTGCTTGGTTATAAATTTCAATTTTAATTTCCTGGTTGCAATATTAAAAGTTATTCTTAAATAATTATTTGAAATTTTTTTTTAAAATCTATTCTGGTACTTCACTTTTATTAAATATTATATAAGTTATTAAAAAGAATAATATAAATTAATGTTCTATTCAAATAATGTAATTTATTATATAATATTTTATTTTATTTTCATTGTAATAATTTTTAGTGTTATAAATAATTGTCTTAAAATGTAGCATTTCAATTAAAGTCTAGACAATTATGTAAATGAATTTATTTTTAGTTATGTCCCTAGAAAACCAATTAATTTTTAAACTTTAATAAATTAAGGTCAAGAAAGGAATGGATCTAAATGCCAATTTTATCCAACAAAATCAATCATATGATCAATAATATAAATAGATAAAGACTTGCACATATATGCTTACTTGTTATTTCTTACTTTAAATTTTTTTATTCAACTTGGATAATTTTTACTTGATTAATAATTAATTTTGTTCAGTTTAATTGCTTATAACAAATTTTTATTTTTGCTTAAAATTAAACATGTACTGTTAACTAATTTTTACCAGGCATTAAAGTTCTAAGCTAAAATTACTAAAAAAAAGTTTAAAATCTACATAGCCAAAAAGCATAAACAAAATTTTATCTAAATATTTAATAATAATTGTTGAGTTATTTCTATATAAAATATACACTTCAAAAAAATTCTTCATGATGTATCATTACTATATA
This sequence comes from Epiperipatus broadwayi, assembly GCA_028023455.1. NCBI lineage: Eukaryota > Metazoa > Onychophora > Udeonychophora > Euonychophora > Peripatidae > Epiperipatus > Epiperipatus broadwayi. The sequence continues at coordinate 3,150,254 of JAQFVV010012520.1, read as the reverse complement.
TGAACATTTATTGATTCTCATTAATAGTAGAGAATATTATCAATTTAATATTTTATATATTGGAATATTAAGTCTGCTAAAGACTTTGTGCTATGATTGGTATTTTAAGGCAGTTCTTAATAGTGTAAAAATGTTTTGATAATAACTGTATAGGATGCTAAGAATAAGAAGTTTGTTAATAGGGTGAGTAGTTGTAATAGCCACTAGCAACAGCTGATTTGTTGAAATTTTTTGTTTTTAAAATTTCAGAAAAACTATACACATGTCATTTACAAAAATCTCATAAGTCTCTGTTCCTTGACTTCCTCTTTAAAACGGCATATCACATGTTGAAGTCAGATAAAATTTAAATTTTTTATTAATAGTTTTATTAATAGGTTCATTTAATTTTTTTAATTTTCTGCTCAGTTTACTAGATTGTACAAAGAAAACAAAGGCAGAATTTCTTTACTGACCAGACTCATTAGTAAACTGAATTTAAAATGTGCTGATAATTTGCATTTCAAGGCTTTCATCTCCTAATAAAAATTAATCAGAATATCAGGTCATAAGTATTTAATTTTAATATTTTAATTATTTGAATAGTATTTTAATTTTTTTAAATTATTTGATAAATGGTATAATTTATTTGTGTTTACATTTGTATTGGTAAATCTCTATAATATATAAATTATATAATATTAAATCATTTGTGCTCTTTATTATACAGTATATAAATTTGTATTCAAATGTAACAAAAGTGGTTTATGTACTATATAATTTTATGGCTCTGATCCAAGTTTGAGACACCTTTATTTTATAGACATAATGATTCTCAAAAGGTTTACTAATTTATTAGTCTGTTTATATTTGTATTAGTGTGTGTGCTTGCATGACTGTGTTTGTATAACGAGTAATGATTTTTATGTATAAAGATTCTAGAGCAGTACAATGTAAATATTAAGACTATTTATAAGCTGTACAGAAAGATTGCACCATGTGAAAATATAAACTCCTTAAAAAATAAAGAGGGTTTGCAAGTGGTCTGTGTGGCAAATGCCACAATGATTGTGTATACCACATGAAATTGTATGCAGGCAAAGAATCAAATCCCAATTCTTGCCTATGCCTTGGTACTCATACCATGGAGTCTAGTAGTTTTGCTACATCTTGCATCACATTATTTTCAAAGTCTATACTTAGCAAATGAGATTTATCCAAATAAATTATATCTCTGTGGGTCAATGAATATAACAACATAGCACCACTGGTATGCATAAATAATATAAACATCACTGGTGCACACAAAAAATATAAAATGAAGAGATGAAACTCATTTTATCATTGATACAGACAATAGCCTACAATTTCTAGTTTTAGATAGACAAGAAGCCAATTGCTATGATGACAAATGCATATTCACCTTCTGGAAATGATTTGTTTTGTATGTTTTATTAGGATGAATCTTTTTATTATAGACACCTTGAGATATATTAACCTTTGGCATACAAGATAAAAATGAAAAATTCTTATGTGATTAGTTTTGGAGATTCTGAAGCTATGGATTATCTCAGCTAAGAAATATTATATATGGTTTGAATGAGAATTTTTTAAGGAATACAAAAAAATTATCAATGATGATGTAATTTAAACTTAATGATAAATTAGAAATTATGAACAAACAATAAGTAATAATTATTTTGAATGTTGAAATTCTTTTCCTTATTTTTTAATGGTAATCACTATTTGTCTTAGCCTTATTGTTTTCCTTAGTTTTTCTAGTTTCTATCAATGTAAAGAATTTTGCTTTAACATTATTAAAATTGAAGTTAGTGTGAAAATTGTGTCTCAAGTCAGTTTTTTAAAAATTCAATATAGCACCAAGGACTTAATGTAGTTACCAAAACTTTCAAATGCTTTAAATATTCTTTAACAATGTATATTTAGAAGTATCTTCATTTTAATATTGTCATATCTCTAAAATAATGGGTTTCTCCAGAACAGTTCATCTTTTAATGAATAGACTATTTAAATTCCATATAGCAGAACTTGTTTAGTGATAATGGAATTTAATAAATTTCTTGCTTGAATATTAAAATGACATTTATTTATTTATTGTTATCTTAGTGGTGGGATGAAAAACATTCACTCACAAAATTTGGTCTTATATCTATTTTGGAATACAGATATGAAAATATTTCCTAAGTCCATGAAATTAAAATTATTGACTTACTCTTTTGTCTACAAATTATTACTTGATTATTTACTTTAAAAATAATATTCTACAATAGTAATGGAATATTTATTCAAAAATGACTGCTATTATCAAATTTATGATTGTACTGAATAACTGGAACAGTCATATATTCCATGAATAAAATATAAATGCTCATTAAATTAATTATTATTCAAGTTTATTATACACTTATTTTGTTTTATTACAAATCTGCTCTTTAATAAAACCGGCATTCTGTCCCAAGAATATATGCTTCTGTACATTGCCATTAATTTATATTTTCCAACAAATTAATGAAAAATAATATACTAATTGTACAAAAGTTTGCTGGTGCTTTATTTAAATATTCTTCACAAAAGTTGAATGGCCATTAATATACTATGCACTTACGTTATTAGACAATCTATTACTTATAGTAAATATTTCAAATGCTGTATATATAATTTAAATTTACTGTGTTTTCAACAAACAAGGAAGAAATGTTGGCATTTTCAGAATGGTATTTGCAAAGTCTGTATCTTGTAGAATGGTAGAACCTTCAGGATGAAGAACTTTTTATTATATATTTTGGTAAATGGTTTATAATTTTAAATTTCAATATTATGCTATAGTAATTTATTATATATAATATTTTATTTATTCTATGCATTTTGTCTAATATAAGCTTATGAATTATTTGTAAGCTGTAATATCCAAAAGTTTACAGAATATTTATCTTTTTATAATGCTATATAGTTTAAAGTGTTATTTGTCCTCTATTATAAGTAATTTATTTTTTATTTGAATGTATATGTTTATGTGTATTCTTATTGCTTATTTCAGGCCATATTTTTATTAGGCCACATTTGGCAAATAATTTTATTGCCAGTTTTACACATCAGTTAATTATAGTTATTTGTAGATACATTATAATAAGTAATCATTAACAATGCATATGTAGTTATCTATTAGATGTAGTAAATAACTTTATTTTATTTCATTATAAGCTCTTTTAGAATTCCACAATTATCAACTACCCTTATGGTAAAGTTGAATGTAATGCACACTTGATTGTTAGCAACATCAGCTTACATAAAACATCACAGTAATATTTAATTCTTGTGTAATAAATCTTCAAAAAAATCTCAGTAAATATTTATGCTTACTTTTAATGGTTTATAAATTCCAATAAAGTTATAAATAAAATATAAAACAATGTTTTTGTAATAGATTCCAGCATTTGTACAAAAACTATTACAATATTTAAAGTTAAAATACCAACAAAGATCTTCAATATGCTTTATTTATATTTGTTGTTATTTTTGTTAAATTCTTTGCCATTATAATTTATTATGAAAGCTAAATAAATATTTTGTCTAATTAAAATGTTACCAGAACATTTATTTTGAATTAAATTTAAAAGTTCTTGTTCCATTGCTTGATTTGTCTGGACTAGTAAAGCAGCATTATCTTTTAAAAAAAAGAGTGGAACATGGATTATGAAGTATGTGGAAATGTTGTTTTTCAATACTAAGAAGTAAGAATTTTATTTTTTATTGTTTATTAATATGACATAAATACCATTGTTTAAAATATCAATTTTGGATTAATAAAACATTGTGTTGCAGCAAAGTATGTTGATAAGTAAATAGTATGGCAAATTGAATAAAAACTTGAATGTGGAGTGGTAGAGCAGATTAGTATGATTTCTCTATTTTGGTCCTAAACATGGATACAGTAGTTCTAAACACTATTCATTGTATAAATAACAAATAACATCCTTTTTAAAATTCTTAACTCAAGTTCTCTATTCAAATAGAATATTTGATCTATCAAAATAAATATAGCCTGTACCTAAGATATTTTATTATCAAATAAAGAGAAGAGAAAATTCACATTGTTATCCATATTATAATTATTAGTAATTATATTAGTCTATTCTATAAACAAAAAGAAAGGGTGTTATATTATACACATTATGTTCCTTGTACAAATGTTTATATTCCTTTTTCTTTTATTATTAATTGCTTTTTATTGCTTTCCTTATCATATTGCTTTTCCATACAAGAAATGGGACTAGTGTCAATATATATTGAACTTCTGCTATTCTTATATATAATATAAAGACATTATACCAGAGAATAAATTATATAATATGTAAAAAAATCATAACATAAAATAATCTAAAAATGTAATTTAAGAAACCACATATATTTTGAACTCATTAACATCATATTTATGGATATCAACTCAACATTATCATTTTATAAAAATCACTTTTTACTTATTTGAATGCTATTGACTATCTGATTTATCACATGCTCATTTTTCATAATGAATCAAGTTTCTTTGATTTTTCTCTTTTTGTCATGTCTTTGTTCACTAAATATGGCAATAATATCTGAATGGAATTTGTGTTCATATTTGTTTTTCATGACTAAAAATACTGGAACATTTGTTAAATTAGTTTTATACTTTCTGTACATAAGCAAGTGCTGTGCCATTTTCATATTCATATTCACCTAGCTTCGCATAATATACCTAAAGACAATATGATTGGCTATATTCCACAAATTATATAATATTAAATTAATCCATATTATCTACTTTATCTTTTGAATTATTGATCAATCTGTTCAAATTTATAGGTGTCCTAAAGATCACATTGAACTTATCTGCGAATAATTCATATTTTATTTCCAATACTCAGTACTTATGATAATAACATTTCTTTTTTATTCTTTTTAACTTTTCTTTTATTATACATATTTCTTTTTAAATATGTTTGACTGAAATTAGCCATTACTATATCTGAAATATAAATTTCCAAATTATTTATTTTGTTGGATTCAAATTTATTAAAAATTATTTTGATGCAACAGTGCTCGTTTGTGCAACTTTGGTGCCTAAGAGATCACATTAATACAGTTCCTAAAATTTAACAGTTTAATTGTCTTTTATAATACAACAAATTATCACTCCATTTTTAAATCTAAACAATAAGTTTTACTGTTTTTTGAACTTTTTAATTAATTTTAATCCAGATATTTTATTTAAAGCAGAGCACTAATTCGTATTATAAAATGATAAACTATCTAATATGAGGAAATGCAAATATGCGAGTTTGAAAGAATTTTTGCATTAAAGTACCTATTTATGTAGGTTGGATCTGAAAAAATAGAATTTGGAAATTTATATTATAGACATAGTAAAAGCCAGTTTCTGTAAAGCTGATATATATATAGATCATTTAAAAAAATATTTATACGATAAAGAAAAGTTAGCAATGATAGGAGTGCACTGAGCTTGAAAACAAATTTGGAGTGATACATGCAAATAAATTAAAAGTAGGATTTAGAATACCTGTGAAATTAAACATGTTAATCAATAATTCAAAATATAAAGTAAAATTAAATATGATAGACCAATGCTATTTATGGCATGGAATGTAGCCAAACTAGTTCTACAAATTTGTTATTATTTTATAATCATGCAAAGAAATATGGATATGAATTCTATCTAAATTTATTGAAGTGATTTGTGGAGAAAGAAATGAAAAAATAAAAAAGAATAAAAGAATCTTGGATAATTGTGAAAAAAATGAACATGTAATAAGTCAAAGAGCCAATAGCATTCAAACAAGTAAAAAAACGTTTCTTTAAAAATATTAATGATGAAATGTTCTTATGATGATAACTATGAGCTTGACTCTAAGATGTTGAACGTCAATTTGATATTTTAAATTAATTTTATAATTTAGTTTCTGTTATAGAGACTTTATATATATATATATATATATATATATATATATATATATATATATATATATAATGGAATCATTTCATTTATCTTTATATTATATAATATTTGAAACACAAGCATTCTTCGCATACCTGGGGTTTAATTGTAAATATAGAGGATTTGAATACAGACTTTAAGCACCCTTCAACTATCCACCCTATCTTATATCACTGATACACATGATTACACACATGTAGAAAAAATAAATAATCAATATATGTATTTTGTGCTGAACCAGTACTTATCAGTTGGTCCAGATCATCATCTTCCACACACACACACACACATATATATATAATATATATATATATAATCAGTGCTCAGTTTATATTAAGATAGCAAATCTTCATGCTTTAATGGGCAGGCTTCAAACTATTCCAATCTCCAACTCTTCATCATTCATACCATTGGAAATCTGATTATGGAATGCCTAAATCCCATGCTGATGCCAATATTATTGTTATGTCCATGTTGACCTAAAGCCACTCTGATCCTTCATGTATAGGATTTTATCCATTTAAATACACAGAAGAGGAATGGCCAGGATGCAGGCTTAATGTGTAATATTTGAAATACGATTAAGCTCCAAGTACATAAATAATGCCTGTATTTCAAATATTACATATTAAGCCTGCATTCTGCCCAGTCCTCTTTTATGTATTTAAATGAATAAAGTCCTGTACATAAGGAGTCAGAATGACTTGAAGTCAACATTGGCATAAAATATTGGCATCAGCATGGGATTTGAGCATTTCATCATCAGATTTTCAATGGTATGGATGGCTGAAGAGTTGGAGATTGGAGTAGATTGAAATCTGTCAATTAAAGTATGCGGATTTGCTATCTTAATATAAACTGAGCTCTGATTATATATATGGGTGAGCGATGATGATCTGAACCAACTGATGAGTGCTGATTCAACACAAAATATGTATATTGGTGATCATTTATCTTTTCTACATGTGTGTGGTCATATGTATCAGTGGTATGAGATAGTGTGGATAGTTGAAAGGTGCTTAAAGTCTGTGTTCAAATCCCCATATCTTTATATTATATATATTGAATCAATCTATTTATCTTTAATTTTTTGTACATGTTGTAAAATGAGAATTCTTTTCCATTCTATTGCTATTAGTTCCTAATACAAAATTTAGATTAGTAATTTTATTTGCTCAACACCAGAGCAATCCATTGTAAGTTTAAATAATCAATGGAAACTATATTCTATCTTCATATTCTCTATATAATTTCTGCTATGTTAATTAAATTTTATTTTAAACATTTTATAATTTTAAACCTAATATCCATTATAGATGATATATATATAATAATATAAACTGAGCACTGATTATATATAAATATGTGTGGGAGATGATAATCTGGACCAACTGATGAGTGTTTGCTTAGCACGAAATACGTATATTGATGATTATTTATCTTTTCTACATGTATGTAGTCATGTGTATCAGTTGTATGAGATAGGATGATAGTTGAAGGGTGCTTGAAAGTCTGAGTTCAAATCCCCTATATTTACAATTAAGCTCCAGGTTTGTGAAGAGTGCCTGGTTTTCAAATATTAACAATAAAACAATAAATTTAAAAATTTACCAATGAAAGTGATTATAAAAATAATTGAAAGTACTTAAGTATTTTGTAATAGCTATTTTTAAGATTTATTATTACTTTATATATATATAGTGATCTCAGTTTTATCTTAGATAACACATTTTTTAGAATGTTTGAATTTTGAGTTATTTGTATTAATATAATGCAAAAACAATCAATATATCTGTGAAATATATAGGTGAATATTCTCTTTTTACTTAAAAATAAACAGTTTCTAAAATTTAGTTTGAAAACATATATGGTATCCAATTTGTTATCCATTGATAATTCAAGATTACAATAAATAGCTTTGGAGTAAAATAAATGAATTGAATTATTATTTCTAATAAACTGAGAAAGTCATATGACATATTGTGTAAACCATTTTTTATTAAAGAGTGAAAAGGGTCTACAAATAAAAATTTTGAAATGAAAATAAATACGCCCAAATGTAAAGCCAGTTTTTTTGTTGAAAATGATAAAAGATTAAAAGTCACAATAAAAGCAGAAAGTTACATATTAGATTAGATCAAAGAACAAAAAAGCTTGAAGAAGATTTTAGGTTGATGTACATACCAAATGATATTTATTTTCAATCTTTTTTAAAATATATGCTTTTATCATAAATACTTCATTATTAACATAACTATATTCGCTGCATTCTGGGCATGCTGGTGTTCACTTTATTTAGAAAGCATTGCCCGTTACATATATATATATAAACCATTTACTAATATTGCCAGATTATTTTGTGATTCATTTCTATTTTTTTAAAAAAGGAAAAGATTTCTCTATTACATTTTTATTTCTTGTTCAGATAATGGAATGATCAAGATTATTCGACTTTTCAACTTTACTCAATCAGAAAGAATTTTTATTTTTTATTAAATCATTTTTGCGAAATTAGTCATTGAGCAGCCTGCAAGTAACATGTATTCAAAAAGAAAATTAATTTCATTTTTACTTTTTAAGATTAGTTTCCAACCCTCTATTATCACTGCAGAATTGGATAATGGGTCTAATTTCCTCGGAAAAGTAATTCAAATCCCAATAAGACGCACAATAGCAGTTTCAGAGGAAAAAAAGAGATACACCTGAACTATATTAAAATTGAGCAATGAATGCTTTTATGCTGACAGCCAGCAACAAACAAATATTTAGGGGCATTTCATCTTTTATTGCGGGGGAAAAAATGATTATACAAATTTTTATTCATTTTATTGTTTAAAAATAGTTCCTTTGATATTTATAAATACATCAATCTATCTATCTACTTGTTTATCTATCTATCTATTCATCCGTGTCGATCTTTATTTATCTGCCTTCTTACCAACCTAATTATCTATTTATCTTTCTTCATATCTATTTACCAATCTACATACTTACCTATCTGTCTATCCATTTTTCTGTCTAACTATCTATGCATGTATCAACTTACTTACCTACGTCTTTAATTATTTTCTTATCTTTCTTCATATCTATCTACCAATCTACCTATTTATCTATCTACCTACTTTCCTACCTATCTTTTTATCTATCTATCTATCTATATATCCATCTATCCATCCATCCATTCATCCAAACACTATCTATCTATCTATCTATCTATCTATCTATCTATCTATCTATCTATCTATCTATCTATCTATCTATCTATCTATCTATCTATCTATCTATCTATCTATCTATCTATCTATCTATCTATCTATCTATCTATCTATCTATCTATCTATCTATCTATCTATCTATCTATCTATCTATCTATCTATCTATCTATCTATCTATCTATCTATCTATCTATCTATCTATCTATCTATCTATCTATCTATCTATCTATCTATCTATCTATCTATCTATCTATCTATCTATCTATCTATCTATCTATCTATCTATCTATCTATCTATCTATCTATCTATCTATCTATCTATCTATCTATCTATCTATCTATCTATCTATCTATCTATCTATCTATCTATCTATCTATCTATCTATCTATCTATCTATCTATCTATCTATCTATCTATCTATCTATCTATCTATCTATCTATCTATCTATCTATCTATCTATCTATCTATCTATCTATCTATCTATCTATCTATCTATCTATCTATCTATCTATCTATCTATCTATCTATCTATCTATCTATCTATCTATCTATCTATCTATCTATCTATCTATCTATCTATCTATCTATCTATCTATCTATCTATCTATCTATCTATCTATCTATCTATCTATCTATCTATCTATCTATCTATCTATCTATCTATCTATCTATCTATCTATCTATCTATCTATCTATCTATCTATCTATCTATCTATCTATCTATCTATCTATCTATCTATCTATCTATCTATCTATCTATCTATCTATCTATCTATCTATCTATCTATCTATCTATCTATCTATCTATCTATCTATCTATCTATCTCTTGTTTATCCATTCATGTATTTGCATATCACAATATTTTTCACCCATATATACACTAAATTATTTGCATATTTATTTATGAATATATATTACCAAAAACCCATTATATTTAACTTTTATAAAGATAAAATAATTTATATTTTTATTAATCTCTGGAAATTCTAGAACACTAACTTTAAATGTGTGCACTGCTATATCAAAATTTATATAAAAACATAACTAGATAACATATTCTAGAGCTCCTATAAAAATGTTATGTGAAATTATGAGACAAAAAAGGATAATAGAGAAACAAAATTATTTACTTGCAACTTGAATCAGCATCTGTTAACATCAGATGTATTTTTTTAAAAAATGTACATTTGGCATTTGAATAACAGGATGCACTGCTAAAAGGTAAGTAGAAAAAAGTCAAATGCCTTGTCCCTTCCATTTTCTGCCTATAAATTTGATGATCATGGTTTTACATGCATTTAGAAATTTTGGTGTAGTTATTTTAAAAGAATCCTATTTATCAACTCTATATCAAAATTTTGACAATGAGTTATATTTCATGAAACTTTTTCTCTTAAGAAAATGTGAGATAAGGAGTTTATCCCATAGTAAGATAGATTATTTTTTCATTGCTATATCAGAATTCTTTGGGAAGGTGTTTATGACTTCGGTGGACAAAATGGAAATTTGTAGAAAATTGCATCATCCAATAAGCTATAAAGACAATTGACTTATTATGAAGAAATAACCATCTGGAAACAATTCATCCACTATTCGTGTCAAGCTTCATTGACCTCAGGATCTTGAATAAAGAACTTTTATACAATAACTTTTTAAAAATGAAACTTTCCAAGAAATAATAAACTTTAACTTATTATTTTTTTTGTTGCATGCATAAATTTTCTTTGTTTAAAGCTTTTGGAAAAAATATATTTACTAGAAACAATTTTAATAACATTACTTTTATTATTTGTGCATACAAATTCCAAAACATGAGTGTATGAATGATTAGATAGTTAGCACATATCACATTATTTATGTTTCAGTTGGTGGGAATAAACTAAAGGATCTTATCATTGTATATAACTTAAGTATTGGGAAATCATAATATCCTTTCATTTGTTTCACTTTTTTAAAGATTTGATTTAAAATTCTATGAAAAGCTTTCATATAGCAACATTTATTTATAAAATAATATAACAGCTTCCTAAGTTGAATGCCATGAAATAATTGGAGCCATTAAATTATTAATGACATTATTTATTATCGTTTACCAATGATGTAAATAAAAGTTGGATGTTTTGTTAATTTTACAAGTTCGTAGTAGTTATTTTATGCCTTCACTCAGATCATGTCAATTTATAGTAACATTAATTATTATCAATTACCTGATATTATTGTTTCTTTTCATCTTAAGTATATTTGGTGTTAATAAAATATCCTTTAATGTTACATATATGTCATTGCAGATTCTCATTTTCAATTAACATTTAAAAATAACTTACAGATTTTATAAACAGTATTTTCATTCTAGAAAATTTAATTAGAATTTTAAGAGTCTCAACACATAAGTGCATACTACTATAAACAGGCACTTGGAAGTTAGGAGAGGACACTTTTTTATACATCCATACTATTATAATATATATAAAAGACATATTTTGTGGGTTTATCCATATTAAAAATATGGATGAACCCACAAAGTGTCTTTTATATATGCAATCCATGAAAATCTTTTTGTATCAACATATATATATATTGTGCACTTTTTATTAGTCCACTCTATTCTAAAATGAAAAGTTTATTGCATGATTTTAAATTTTACAAATCCAATAATATTTACTTATTAAACTAAAAAAAAGAAGACAATAATGACATCTTAGATCATAGGGTTTGAACTTGAATTTAGTTAATGGAAATTTATGAAGGATCTAATAGATAAAACAATTAACTCAAGATACATCTAAATAATAACCTGTAGAGTCATATATATGCAGATATATAGATAATTGATATCATTTAGTAATCAAAACCAGTGAAGTTCAAATTGTATCTTGTAAACATGATGCGTTATTATCTGTGCACATTCTATTTTAAAAATAGAATTTGTTTATAGTTAAATTGGTATGTTATGCTTAAAAGTAGATAAATATTTATCAATTTTACAAAAATATTAATCTAAAATTAAAAAAGTAAATTGTATCTTTATTTAATTTCTAAAAAGTATTATATATCTTAATATTAGAAAAAAACAACTTGTAAATAAATAAATGTTGTTCTAACATAAAGGTCGAAAAAATATCAACCAATCAGAAAGTGTCAAACAATCTTTTACTATAAAATTGAAGGAAAAAAAAGAAGGAAAAGTCAGAAAAAAAAAGTTTTTTTTTTTATCATAAAAATAAGTAACTAGGTTTTTTTTTCTTGTTGTTATCTATTTTAAAAAAGTTGGATAAAAAATTCATAAAATATTATTTACAAACAGAAAAAGTAATGAATTTTAACTCTGCATCTATATATTGGATATAATTATAAGCTTCATGTTTAAAATAATGGAATAACTTAACTGGTTTCTACTGGGCAAGTCTACAGTCAATGATTCCTAATAATCACTTGAAATTGTTATATTGAGGAAATAATCAGAGATGAATAATATAAGCATATTAAAAGAATATCAACAAATATACTCACTGGAAGAGAACCGTAATTGTGTCATATTTAAAATAAATTTCAGTAATAGGCAAAAGGAAATAAGTGAACACAGTAAATACTCAGCAACATCAAATAAAAGAAAGGTAAATCTCTGGGAAACAGCTAAATTAACAATAGCTGAAAAGTGTTCATTGCCATTAAGGCTACATATAAAATTCTGATTTCAGTAAGTTGGATCGAGAAGCTTTTAACTCTGAACAATACCGGTGGGAATGTCACTTTCTATAGTGTTTTTTAAAAAAAGTTGAATGATATATATATATATGATTGAAATCATAAGCGTTCTGTATAGTATAGATGGAAATATCTGACATCTAGAATGAATAAGGCAAGCCATAAATAATCTTTGATTACTAAACAAAAACAAAAGGAATGATTACTGTTGCAATAACCCAATGTCTTGTGAATCATGGAACAATCATAGTCTTCAGAGAAAGAAGAAAAAAGATAAAAGTGATAATCAGTTTATGCAGTGTGGAAAGATCAGAATGCTAGGAAAATTTAGTTTTTTTTTTTTTTTTAGATCTGGTAGTTTAAAAAGAGAACTTGTCCCTAATGTTTGTATTTATATGTCTTAATCTATGAGTTGTTAGTATAATAGAGGGGGGGGGGACTAAATCAATGGATAGTTGGAATTAATAAGTGAATTAATTCAATTGTTTCTATCAGTAGTTATTTAAAAGTTATGTTGTTATTAAATATTATTAGTGATTTGAATGAACACATATGATCAATATCCTAGAATGAAATGTATAATAATGTATTTAACACTATATATATATATATAAAATACATATTTTGCGGGTTCATCCGTGTTAAAAACTTTTAATATCAATATACTGACGTTTCGACTTGGTCACACAAGCCATCCACAGAGTTATAAAAAGGTAGAAAGACGGTTGTAGAGGCGCTACAATCACTGGTTTGAATAAAACATTAAAAATCCCACCAATAGCAAAAATGTTAAATTTAAGAATGTTTTTTTTTTTGCTATTGGTGGGATTTTTAATGTTTTATTCAAACCAGTGATTGTAGTGCCTCTACAACCGTCTTTCTACCTTTTTATAACTCTGTGGATGGCTTGTGTGACCAAGTCGAAACGTCAGTATATTGATATTAAAAGTTTTTAACACGGATGAACCCGCAAAATATGTATTTTATATATTTAACCCGTGCAAATCTTCGTTTTAACATATATATATATGGGTGTGTGTGTGATTAAGAGGGCAGTGTGTGTTTATATGTACTAATTGATAAACAAAAACGATATTTTCTTATGGGAAATATAAAGATATTAATTTTTGTTTTTCTTGTAAACATCCAGAATTATAATAATCTTTTCTCAATTGTTTTTATATTGTTACTTTATCACTAGGTATACAACTTTATTACAATTATTATTTTGAAGTTTGAAATAAAAGACCATGAATTTAGAAGAAAGGGAGAATGATTGTTTAATTAAAAAAAACTGGATGTGTGATATATAAACATATTCATAAAGATAAATATCCCAACATCCTATGGGAAAGTATTAATTTTCTACTGTTTATATTATTATTATATTATGTTTGTATACAACTTTATTATAACAATTATTTTAAATTACTAGTTAATGGGAATATTTATTGTAATGATTTGTAAATAATGTTATTAAAATTATTGTTTTGAAAGTTTACTCAAGTTCTAAATGTTGTATTTCTTTTCTGGGCTTATTGTCACAACATCACATGAACTCAAAATATACAGGTTGAAATTAAAATGAGAAATCAATTCAGTTGAGAGCAATCTAACAGTTTATTAAGCACACATATATTAGAGATTTCTACTTGCTATATGCTGCCTTGATCCCATAGGTCATTGATCACTTTGTCAACTATTAAGGTGTGTCTATTAATATGAAATTAAATGATATATTAATTATTAGTGAAAGTATTAGTGTTAATTACAGTTTAGTTAATAATATTATTTTAATAATAAGTATTAAAGAACATAAATATAAAGCTTGATTATAGATTTAAATTATAAGTCTTTCTTAATTTGTGTACTACCCATGGAAATCTGTAAAATCCCTCTTGATATTCCATAGGTAATATGAAGAATTAATAAAATCAATGATTATTCTGAGATCTCCTTATTGTAAAGTTATTCCTATGATTATTACCAATCTTAATTATCAACAATAATAGGAATCAAAGTTTATCTGTAATTATATAAGAGATTAATTTAATGAGTGATTGAATTAAAACTTAATAGTTATAGATATGATACATTAGATGTTATTGTTATCCATGAGAGTATGTAGATGCTTAATAAGGAGAAGCATCTGGGTATTCTCATGCCATTGAACAAATATTTTGTATTTGTTTAATGTTAAGGGGATATGATCTGTTTATAGGTAAACGAGTCTCACATTGGTTACATTTAAATTACATCTTATTTTATAAATGTTTAATCAGGTAAAAGATAATTGGGATAAATAATAGTCTTACCTAAATTCAATTATTATAAAGAAAATGGTTCAGAAATAATAAGTCTGTTAATAATACCTAGCCAGATCCAAGTAGGGCTTAAGGTAGGGACTTGGCATCTTTGCTTAGGGTCATACCGCCTATAGACAGGCCACAATATATATATAATACACATCTACTAATTCATAATCTAATACAAAGCAGTTAATAATATATAAAAATAAATTATTAAGTGCATGTAATTTTATCCATCATTATATTGAAATTCTCAAAACTGCAAGGTGATTAACATAACAGCAAGTTATTCATTTTTATCATATGTATAATATATCTGGTTTAATAATAGTCACTACTAGTATATACTTTTTATTTACTTTATGATATTTATTTTAGCAATCTTAATAATAGCTCATAATTATTATGATAAATATAATCATAAAATGAGCTTACAGTAAAAATTCAAAATCCTAATAAAAATAATACTCAAAGCTTGATAGAGGGCTATTATTTAGATATTAGAAAATTTGGGTGTATTACTGCTTATACATGCTGATACAAATTCAGATCTGTGCTATTACTGAAAATCCTTTAAAAAAATCACAAATAAACTAAAATTACTAATATGCCAACAATGTACAGTAGTATTTTAGTATCACATCTAATATATCTAAGCTTAATATAATTACTATTATTCAACTACAATTTAATAACAATATCTCCTCTTAACAAAAATAATACATTTACACACATGCTTTTAACCTTCCATTTGTTTAAATTTCAATATTTATAAAGCATGTTTAACTTTTTACAGCACAACATTAAAATGCAGTGATCATTTATACATTTCCCTATTATTAACTACTATTTTTAAAATTCCTAATATGATATTTGCTTATTTGAATAATATAACTCTACTTTTAATATCTCATATATGATTTTACTAAAATTCATTATATTTTATTTTCCTAAATCATTTGTATACATAGAATAGTAAATATCATATCCTTTCCTTATAAACATTATTAAATAAATAATTAAATAATTAGCTTCTTTAGAGGTCACGAGACATTTAAACAACAGAATGACAGTTTGAGCTTTGACTAGTAATCTTCAGCTCTTGAGTACATTAGTCTATTATTGCACTAAACAGAGAGATAAGTCATAATGTTGAAGCACCAGATGTAATAAGTTTGGCTTCAGTTCAGAAACATTTAGCAATTGAATCCAATATTTTATTATTATTATCCAGAACAAAAAATTGATTAGTGTGTAGTGGAATATCATATAACATTCAAACAATGAAAAAAACAGATTATTCTTTAATCTCTTATATTCTTGATTTCACTACTCTTAAATTGCACAAAACAATCTTTCAATGAGTTTTAAACTCTTTGCATTAATAATCACAATCTAATATGTCTTTAATGTACAGTGCAATTCTATAACTCTGTGCACTAGAATTATATTTATACAATACATTGTAACTAGACATCTAAAATAATAAATTTATTAAATATATCAAAATCTCTATATTGTTGATCAAAGTACCAGAGAAATGAAATGATAATTATAAAAGTGATAAAAATGAGAAAGGTTCTGTTGTTTTCCTGTGTTAAAAACCAAAGAAAGCAGACAATAGATGTGGGAAACCAATACATACAGGGACAATGTTAAATGATTTCACTATAAATAATTTTTATTTAGAATCTTATTAATGTTCACATATTCACATCTTTGTTTATTTAGTTTCTTTCTGTATCATCATATTTGTTAATATTATGTAATGCAGATAATATTAAATTTATTAATATGGTTTGATTATTTGTAAATTTATTCTTCTGGATTCACCTGACTTTTAAATAATAAATTGTAAAAGATATTAAAGACTTATATTATCTGACACTAGATATCACAGTAGCTTATTATATTATCACATGATTTGATTGCTAATGAACGTAAATTTCTATTTCACACATAAAATACATTTGAAGATTCTTAATGTTTTATAAATGGGATTATAAAAGTGCGTGTTAATTTGATTTTAAAGCGATTTATATACCGTATAATAAAGCAGTTTTGATAATATATGTATATATAATTTGTTGGTAGTATATATATATAACTGAATAATTATATTATATATATGTAAAATAATTATATTATAATAATTTTTTTTTATAAAAAACAACTTATTTTTGTGGAAGATGAAAATATTGACCTAATAGTGTCAAGTTGTCAGCTTTATTTATGCAGTATGAAATTAAAATATATATATATTATTTTTTATTTTTCATTTAAAAAAAAAAATTGTTGTCATAAAAACATGCCGTAGGATTTACGTCTACTTATTATACATATAAGATGTTAAATAAATATTATTAAAAATCTTTTAATGATTCACTTACTTATTAAAAATGATTTTTTGTATATATATTTGAAAAAGTTTAAAAAAATATACAAAAATTAATTGAGAATTAAATTGATATTTGAAATTCTTTATTTAAAAAAAAATACAAATTATATTTATATGATAAATTTCTTCATGAAGTGTAGATAGAAAATAACTAAATGAATATATGGAAGTGACAAAAGTTCATATTTAAGCCAGTGATTGTTTTTCTAAAACAAAAATATTTATTGTATTTTAAAATACTTTGCTGAAAAAAATCGTCTTTAGTCGCGAAGTGTTATTGTCATTCGGTTTGAAATGAGATGAGGTGATTACACATCACTGTATACATTAGAAATAATAAATTATTATTGAAACTAGTGTTATTGTCATTCGTGGTTTTTTATTTTTAGGGACAAAACAATTTTTAAATAATCCACTATATGGCAAAGACCTTTCTAAAAAAGAAGCTATTTTCATTCAAATAAACACAATAAAGAGAATTATATTATAATGATTAAGATAAGTGTTTAACATGCCTAAGATCTAGGGCTTGTATCTGGGTTAGATAACACTAGAAAGTATTTTAGTTCCAAATAGCTCTCTTTTTTTGTTTTTTGTTTTAAATAGCTAGCATATAGACAACCCAATTAATTATTGAAAATTGGTTAGTAAACTAATATATAGCTATTTTTAGTTTAAAAGAAAATAAAAAAAAAACATAAAACTTTTATTAGCCAACAGTTGGTAAGCTTAAAGAGTAAGGGCATATCTTTCATTGTTTTTTGAAGGGCTGTCAGAAAGATTTTTACTTTAAAAAGGCTATTTAAAGGCTCCCTCTCTCTATATATATATATATAAAGAGCGTACCAATAACACAAACAAGCTCTTAATTGATGAGTTTGTTTGAGTTATTGGTACGCTCCCTATATCACAAAATTTATAAATACAAGCTCATAAAAGCATTGTCACGTTATATATGATTTGCTTTATTGATTATTATATAAATATATATGATATTAATTTTAACAGTTTTGTAAAAAATATATAATATTTAAGTTAAAACAGGCAAACTCTCCATGTAATTATACCACCCAATGCAAAGCAAAGTAATCAATGAATGCAAGAAGATTTGTGCATAAAATCCCTATCTAGTGCGTACTCATCAGATATTCCCAGATTAGTTTATAGCTTGTGGCTTTCAGCAGTGAGGAACCCTGGATCTGAGATCACTGCACCATTGATTACTTTGGCTTGTATTAGATGGAAAGTTTTGCCTCTGTTTTTACAGCTTGTATAATCATAGGGAGTGTTGATCATGTGATGTTTAGTGGTTTAACATTTTCAGTTATAAACACCAATGCATAAACCATAATAAATATTTATACTTTCCAATCATTTAACAAACTTGCGAATAATACTCTTTCTAATCAAACCATTAATTAGATTGGTTGATAAATGTGTTATTGTGAAACTTATAAATGTGTCTAGAAAGTCTACAACTTGTAAAGATTTATTATGATATGCACATTTAGTGTTTATCCTTCTTAATATCATCATCATCAACAACCATTATCAAACCACTGCAGGATGAAGATCTCTCCAAGTTCAAACCATCTTCTCTGATCTTTAGCTTCTTTTCTCCACATCACCCTGCTCATTTTCTTATTTCATCCATCCATCTCACATGTGGTTTCTTTCTGGATTTTTTACAATCTCTTGGAATCCAGTTTAAGATTTCAATTGTCCATCTACTATCATCTCTTTAGTTTTTCAATGAGGTCAATAACACCTATTTGTTCTTTTACCCAATATAGTGTTTTTGATCTCTTCTTGTTACTTCTAACATGCATCTCTCCATACTTTTTTGAGTGGTCTGAAGCCTCTGTGTTGCTCTTCTATTAAGTGTCCAAGTCTCAGATCCATAAGTAAGAACTGGTAAAACACATTTATTAAAAATCTTTTTTTTTTCAAACACATAGGCATATTTCCTTTTAGTATCAAGTTATTTTTACCAAAAGCACTCCAACCAAGTTAAATTTTATGATTAATTTCATCCATTATGTTTCCATCTGTATTTAGTAGCTGTTAACTTCTTCTACCTCATCATAATCGATCTTAATTTTCATTTTTGAGAAAATCCATTGGACATTACTTTAATCTTTTTAACATTTATCTTTAGTCCTACTTTCATATGATATCTCCTGCAATATTTCTTGTAGTTCTAAAGCATTACTTGCAAAAACAACTACATCATCTGCAAAATCTAAATGACTTAAATAATTTTCATTTACTTTCACTTTTTTAGATTCACAAAAATACTTTGTGCAGCACTGCTGTAAAAAGTTTTGAAGATATGGAGTCACCCTGTCTTACACCCTTCTCAATGTTGACTTTCCTAGTATCATTATGTAATCTAATTGTTGCTGTTGCATTTTTATAAATATTCTTTAAAATATGACAATATCTTAGATCTATATCTTGATGATTCAATGCTTTAGTCACTGAAGAAATATTTATAGAATCAAATGCCTTTTCATAATCTACAAATCGAAAGCATAATGGCAACTCATATTCATTTGTTCTTTTTATAACTTCTCTCAATACCTGGATATGATCTACTGTACCAAAACCACTTTTAAATCCAGCTTGTTCTCTTGGTTGATGGAACTCCAATGTTCTCTGTAGATGAGTTGTAATTATCTTCATAAACATTTTGTATAAAACTGATAAAAGGCTGATAGGACTGTAATTTCTAATATCTTCTTTATCATCTTTTTTAAATATTAATATTAATACTGCATTCTTACATCTTTATCATTTAGACATTTGGTACATAACTTTGCTAAAAAAATTTATATTTCTTCACCTGCTTTTTTTAATATATCAGTTATAATTTCATCATTACCCCGAGCCTTTCCTTCCTTCATAAATTTAATTGCATGTCTCACTTCATTTAAAATTCTGGGCAATTCAGAAGATATAATAGATATAGGAGGTACTTGTTCTTTATTATTATATAATTCTTGATAAAAATCTTTTACCCATTTTATGATATCATATCTCTTTTTAGTAATAGTTCCATCTTTTTTCCTTATTGCAGATATAAATTTCCTACTAATACCCCTAAATGTTGTTTTACAAATTCTTAATATATATGTACATATATGTATACTGAAGAGGGAATTGAACTTAAACTTTCAAGCTCCCAATTACTATCCATTCCATCTTATACACTGATACACATGACCACATACATGTAAAAAATCTCAATATATGTATTTCATGCCGAACCAGCACTCATCAGTTGAACTGAATCACCATCACCCACATATATATACAATCAGTGCTTAGTTTATATTAAGATAGCAAATTTTCTAACTTTAATGATCAAGTTCAATCTTCTCCACACTCCAATTCTTCAGTGATCTATATCAGTGAAAATCTGAGGACGGAATACTCAAAACCCTTGTTGATGCCAATATTATTATCATATGCATATTGACTTTAAATCACTCTGACCTCTCACATATATGACCTTAATATGTCCATTTGTCTATACTAAACTTAATAAAATAAAGGTACTTGAACTCAGACTTTCAAGCTCCCTACAACTATCCACTCCATCTTATACCACTGATACACATGACCATATAATGTGAAAATATAAATTGGAGATTTGTTTATCTTTTTCACATATATGTGGTCATGTGAATCAGTGGTATAAGTTAGAGTGGATAGTTGTAGGGATCTTGAAAGTTCGAATTCAAAGCCCTTCATTAATTAAGTTTAGTATAGACAATATATTAAACCATAAAACATCACATGATCACTATCTTCCATGCTTGCTCATAACTTTTGTTATAATAGGCAAAACTCTCTCCACACAGTAGTGCCACTCTAAGCAAGACAGAGTAATCAATGGATGCCAGAAGGCTTGTGCATAAAATCCCTATCCAATGCCTATTTGAGCTATTGAGCTTAGATTGAAAATATCTGTGTGTTTTCAATTTTATTCTCATAGGTTAGTAGTTATGTAGAGTTAAAAGGTGGCTGCTTGAGGGTTGCATTAGATCCTAAGATCTAGCTGCAGTGCTCTCAGATCCAAGGCTCCTCACTGACGAAGGCCATAAGCCAGAAACTAGTTTGGGGATATTGGAAGAGTAGGCACTAGATAGGGATTTTATGCACAAGCCTTCTGGCATCCATTGATTTCTCTGTCTTGCTTAGAGTGGCACTACTGTATGGAGAGAGTTTTGCCTATTATAACAACAGTTATGAGCAAGCATGGAAGATAGTGATCATGTGATGTTTTACAGTTTAATACCAATCCTGCCTTATAGAAAAGTAGTGGCTATGGTTGTAAAAAAAGCCAAAGACACCAAAAAGTATGGGTGCTGAATTGAGTTCAGACCAATATGACTATTTGAGCTATTGAGCTTAGATTGAAAATATCTGTGTGTTTTCAATTTTATTCTCATAGTTTAGTAGTTATGCAGAGTTAAAAGGTGGCTGCTGGAGGGTTGCATTAGATCCTAAGATCTAGCTGCAGTGCTCTCAGATCCAAGGCTCCTCACTGACGAAGGCCATAAGCCAGAAACTAATTTGGGGATATTGGATGAGTAGGCACTAGATATGGATTTTATGCACAAGCCTTCTGGAATCCATTGATTACTCTGTCTTGCTTAGAGTGGCACTACTGTACGGAGAGAGTTTTGCCTATTATAGACAATATACATGTATTTTGATATTATATATATATATATATACATCCATTGTATCAAAATATGTTACTTCAATGATACATTCTGCGAAAAATATATAAATATATTTTAAATTAAAAAAATAATATTCATAAATTTAGTAAATTTTTAGTCTGTAGCATTTACAATACAGAACCCATTTTTTAAATATTTAGAACACCTTAACTAAATCTAATGTTGTAAAATGTTGCAATCATAAAGACTTCTACAAGCTCATTTATTAGCATTACTTTCTTTATGTTAAGTAAGTTGAAAGCATATGCATTTTTTCTTTCTTCCAGAAGTTTAATATAAAGCAGTATTTTATTTAAGCAAAAACATAGCAGCAATTCTGAAAAATTTAAGAGAATTTATAAAGTATTTTTCTAATGCTATAAAATAAAATGTACCAATTTAGTAATGAAAAAAACATACACCAAAGGGACCATGTGTTCAAAAAGAATGAATCATTTATTAAAAAAACAATAGAGAAATAAATTCATGCCATTGCTATTTGTGCTACTGAAATGGCTAAAGTTATAATCAAGTTATTTATAAACCAGTAAAACACTTCTGTAGTTGATCTTGTATTGCATCAGAAAATTTTAAATCTACATGAAAATTGACTCTGTAGATTCCGAAGGCAATACAGACTATAAAAATATTAAAATAACTGTAAACATCATGTTTTGCTAATAACAAGGCTATTATTATTATTTTATAGAATTAAAAAATATTGAAGAAAAACAATATCACACAGAAGGAGTGTTTAATTGTACTAAAACTGAGTTATTCTGATATTCTAATGGCTTTAAAAGATCAATAGTATGACATTCCACTGTTTATTTCAATAAAAAAATACATTTTTAAATAAATGTGAATGAATGAACACATATACAGGAAATATATATGTAAATGTGTTTTCACAATTTATTATTCATAACTGCATTATTATTATTTAAATGTTTATATTACAATCTTAATTTGTATATGCATAGTATACTTATAAATGCAGCTATGTTGTAAATGCATATTAAACTAAACAGCATTGTACACCTAGAAAACAATGTATTGTCAATAAAATTTATAAACAAAATATGAGATATTATCCACTATGTGCATTATTCACTAGCAGGATCTGGAATGCAATATAACACACATGGAGGTTCACTATAGATATAAGTCTGAGATTAGTGCTATTATGAATTGAAATTCAAATCTACTTAAACCTTAACATTTTTTAGGTAATAGAATTTTCAAAACTTAGATGTTTTTTCAAGTAACTAATTGAGATAGACATCTAATATTAATTAAATATGATTATATAAACTATTTTGAACAGAGGAAATAGTAAGTATATTATCTGGGTTAGGTAGACAAATGTTGATGCATATATGTAAGAAACCCAGACTTGTAATATAATTTTTTTTTCATTTCTGATGAAAATTATGACTTCATAGTTATATATATATATATTAAATGCCTACAATTTATTTTACAAGTACCAAACTTATTACATTTATGGCTTTGATATCACTCAACTATATATTTCAAGAATAGGTAGTAAAATGGATTTCAAAAATGTCAAAAAATAAAAAAAGAGGTTCAATTAATTGTAAAGATAATTAACAAATACTTATGTTACATTATTTTTATATAAAAATGTGAAGTTTGTAATAATTATTTATTATTAATTTATTTTTAATCTAGATTTTACTGATTACTTTGTGCTTGATCAATTATATCATCTCATACAATATTCACAATAATGTTGAAAATCCCCATGAACTTGTATATATATATATAATTTTGTGAGATCTTATGATTAGATATCTTCATCAGCAGATTTAACTTTCTTATAGAGAACAGTGTACTGTACATCCAATGAAGATTGACCCTCTTAAGTAGCAAAATTTTGGATAATAAATGAAGTGGCATCCTCTAGTCATTGTGTTGCCCATAATTGCAGATCCTCCCTGTCCTTTACAATATATATATATATAGTACCAACCAGGAATTGGTACATAATATATATATAGTACCAACCAGGAATTGGTACATAATTTATCTAAAAAAATAAGTTATAAAAATCTAAAGTTTCTTTATTAAACAAAATGCAGTTTGTTTTCGTAAACATAAAATTAAAAAGTCTAAGTGTTGTTGAAATAAGTTACAATTAATTAATTAAAAGAGTGGAGGGGAGTCTTGGTTAGAAAAGTTAAACTAAAAGTTTTATAAAAAGGAAGTAAAGAGTTTATTATTATTAGTTGAAATATAAATTAACAGTTAAAATATAAATCTCTTTTCATTTGAGTTTATTAGAATAAATTATACATGGAGAATAAATTATACATGTGCATAAATGTAAGCTTGTTAATAAGATATAAAATAAATGCGTGTATATGTGCATGTTAAAATCATAGTGAGAAAAACACATGAAAATAAATGTTAAAATGAGAGTTAAAAAACTTATATTTAAAAACACAGCGATGGACTACTAATTAAAAGTACAAAAACAACATGTTTTCCTGGCTACTAATTAAACAATCTTCAAAAACACGTTGTCAAAGGATTAGTTACTAAAGGAATTTCGACAACAGATATTGCCGGAGGATATTAAAAGGACAATACATCATAGGTATAAATAACCAAGTTTTATTGGACATTTCAGTCTAGTCTAGTCTAGAGATAACAGTGCAGTTTATTATGTATCCAGAAACAAAAATGCAGTGCTGAGCAGCTTTTGGGAGCATACGTCTTTCTCCAGCCTGAGTCTAATAAGATCAGCAAGATCTGCCCATGAAATAATGTCTTCGTAACAGCTTGAAGAATCTACTGTCCGAATACGTTAGTCTTAGACTAGTTGGCACTCGGGGTTTACTCCGAAACAAATAGTGTTTGGATAGTAGGGGTTTGAATCTAGCAGCCAAGGTGGGCCACGATCTGATCGTGAGTATTGTTGATAGTTAAAGCTATCAATAATATTTCCCGCTTTGCTCAAACGTGCCGGTTCGTTCACGTAACATTTATAATTACAGAAGATTATAAATGTGTTATAAAGAAGTTTGAAACCAACTAAAACCTTTGCAGTGTAACTAAGATCTTCTGCAGATCGAACCCGGTACAATATATATATATGAGATAACATCAAATAAGCAACAATATTTTATAACAGGACTTTTCTACAAATGGTTAGAAGTAATGAAAGATTAGTCAATACTAACTTGGCCTATGAATTTTGTTGCTGGTTGGTGAAATCTTTTTATATTTTTTTCTTCTTTAATTCTTTTTTCATCTAAAAAGCGTTTTTTAATTTCGTAGCTTCATTATATTAAATAAACAAAATAGAATTTATAATGAGGAAAATAGAGAATGATACTCAAGCCAATCAAGTATGTATGCATTCTAACAAATTTCTACATACAAAAATAGGAAGTTTTATTTTAAGTTGTCAAGTACAAAATGAATAAATGTTTGACTAAAATCTCAATGTAAAACTCAGTTGAAAAAACTCAATTAATTGTAGAAGATATTAATGAAAAGAAAATTATTATTTTTTAATCCACTATCTTGGATATCAAGCAATTGAGCTATTATTGCTTCAAGATATAACCAAACACATATATAATATAGACCAAAAATGTTAAATAACAATACAGTTAACTAATTATAATTGCAAGACTGTACAGACTTCATTTACTAACATATCTTTAAGAATTGATGTATTGTCTTTTAGATTCTTAAAATTTAGTTGAGAGTTATTACATGCCATTTTCAAAACTGTATTTGGTAATGAGATTTAACAATTAAACTTTATATATATCATGTTGTTTAATTAATATTTCAGAATTCATTAATTTTAATGCTACTACAACATTAGTTCTTTTAATAGTTTGAATTCTTAATGAACTGTGACTTCTTTATTTTATTCTTTATCAACTTTTATTTTTAACAAATTATATTGACATTATCAGGATAAAGAGTATGACCCATGTCTTTCTCATGATTAAAAAAACTGAATTATGTTTGGGAGAGACTTGGCCTAATTATATAAATGTTTGTGTTGGATCAATCTGGCATCTAGGTTTGTCATTGCTTTATCAATATATTTTAAGGTTAAAATTAAACTTGAAATATTTAATTATGAGCAATAAACTATGCTATATTTTATTCCAAGTCCCTTTCATGTACAAACATATATGGTCTAGAATAAACTTATGTTTTATTGTTAAGCCTTGTATTATGTGTATAGAATGCAAATATAAATTAAGATTATAATATAAAAAATTTAAAAAAATAATATTAATAAAAAATTGAGAAGCACATCTACATATATATTTATAGTATTGTTGTGTATAATCATTTGTTCGCAATTTTGTTTAATCACAATTAAACATCTCTTTCAGACATTTTTTTAATTTCAATAATTTTTAAATTTATAATGAAAATATAGTATCATAGTGGCATCTCTGTTATTGGAAGATGCAACTTCACTGGTTATTTTAATATTTTAAAGACTGTGGTAGTTTTGAAACCTAGACAATTATCCCCTAACTGAAATTGTGTGATCCAGATTCTCAGCTAAATTCTTTATAGAGGCTTAAGACTGTCTGATGCAATACAAGACTGTCAATCATAACATCCTTACGATTATGGCTTTTTCCATTTTAACCAAAAATGATCTCTTACTTTAGCTACAACTTTAACTATTTCAAGGGTATGAGTGACAAAGGCATAAATCTGTTTCTTTTTATAATTTCTCAGATGGATGACTCATTCTTTTGAAATATATAGCCAATTTCAGAAAATGATTTTTTTCTCATTGAATGAAAATACAACTTTTTTTTGGATTGATTGCACTTTGTACTACAATACATTTTACTAAATATATGATAAATAAATAATAACCTAAAGAAAAAAAATGTACATGTGCTAATGATTCTACTTAACTCATGAAGAAAATGTGATTAAAAAATTCATATCAGAGGTTTGAGAGCTATATTTTGAAAGAAAAAAAATGGCTGATCCATACTGATATTCATAAAATTTAACTAAGTTTATGAATTTCAATGATTTTTTATTTGCTTGTTTACATTTTTTGTTTATTTACATTCTTTTTTTATTTAGCATTTTATACAACACAGTTCAAGGCTTAGCTCTACATGTAAAAATAAAGAATTCACAGACAAAGAATAAGCACACAGTTAATAACTTGTTCACATGATCACCATTTCTTATGCTAGCACATAACTGTTATTAAAACAGGCAAAACTCTCCATACAGTAGTGCCACTCAGTGCCAACCAGATTAACCAATGGATGCCAGAAGGTTTGTGCATAAAATCCCCATCTAGTGCCTACTCATCCAATATCCCCAGACTAGTTTCTGACTATATAAGCTATTGAATTTAGATTGAAAATATTTTTGTGTTTTTAATTTTATTCTCATAGTTTTGTAGTTAAGTAGAGATAAAAAATGGCTGCTGGAGAGTTGCATTAGATCCTAAGATCTATGTGCAGTGCTCTTAGATCCAAAGCTCCTCACTGATAAAGGCCACAAGCCAGAAACTAGCCTGGGGATATTGGATGAGTAGCACTAGATGGGGATTTTATGTGCAGGCCTTCTAGCATCCATTGGTTAATCTGGGTGGCACTGAGTGGCATTACTGTATGGAGAGTTTTGCCTGTTTTAATAACTTGTTGTTGAAATGATAGTACTAGTATTTTAGCAGGATTTTATCTACAATTTTTCTAAGTCAGGGATGACTAACATTTTGACAAGTGAGTCAAAATTGAATTAATTTTTTTTAAAACCAATTAATAGCTCGGTTTTATTATATAAATAATTAAAAAAGTAAAAGATATATATATATAAATCTGATTTTATTTAGATTAAAAGGACAATTATTACACACAATTTTATAATAAATAAAAGAAAAATGAACTTGAATGAGAGAAATAATAACGATTTCACATTAAGTATATTTAATGCAAAATTTGTTCCTTATTTTCAGATAATTCTTATATATTTGTTTCATTAATTTTACAAATGCGCGCAGTTAATTCCTTGCTAAGTTCTTTCAGAAGGTTCTTTCAGAAAGTTTTATAAAATACATTGATGAAAAATAATTAATAATATTGTACTTTGCAAATATGTGGGTAATTTAAAATAGCTGAATAAATTAGTCTGTGACCTGCAGCCCACAGATTTACCATAAGTAGTCTAGGTAATAATAGTGTGTCTCCGTAGCTTTATTATAAAACTAACAATAAACAACCATACATAAAAACAAGTTTAAACACAGTATTCACGTATATAAATGCCTGGCATTTATATCTTACAAAGATTACAGTAATATGGATTAAAAATATATATTATATAAAAGTAATTGCTTCCAATTGAAATTTCGAATTCCAGTAAATTGCTTTTAGAATAGAAACCCTGATGTTTAATTTTACTACCCATTAAAGTTTCAACTCTTTGGTTAATTTCCGGTCTGCTTCTTTTATAGCGTTGAATGTAGTATTAGAAAATAAAGAAATATAAACATTGCTTTATCGTTGTTCGTTTTTGTTTTTAAAATAAGCTGAAAAATTAATAATTGAAATTAACATCTAAATTAGTTTGGAAAAATGAAATACTATAGCAATGTTTATTACATTTTAATATTATGTTATTCCACAAAATGAAAAAAATATAACACAATTAAATTTAAACAACAACTTGATATTTATCCATATAAAGTTTTACTTTTTGTTTTTGGAAAAAATAAATAATTCGAAGGCGGGATTCTAATGAAGCAGATAGAAAAATAAGGCAGAGTATATAAAAGTAAATCACTGAAATTGAATCAAATGACAAATACTATTAATTATACAAAGTATTTAATCTAAAATTAAATCAAACAGATGTTATTAATATATAAAACTTCAGCAAAATAAAGTTACTGATGTATTTTAATGACAGATCTAAAGTTAAATTAGGATCATGTTACGTGATTGTTTAACAATCGCAAACTATTACTGATAATGATTAATTGTTTTCGCTTGGTCATAGTATTCTATGATTTTGATAGACAACAAACTATCAAAAATATTTTAGAATTCTGTTTATTTAATTAAATCTCTAAAAATTCATTTCTTTACACTTTTCATAGTGCTTTTTATTCAATTCAATTATTTGCTAGTTTAAGTAAAGAGGAAGGTAGAACCATCTTTTTCTTGTAAAATCTGTGTCTTGGGTTTTGACTTGAGAGTTCTTTGTGCAATCATTATTACATCTGATTGGCTGTCATATAAGCATTTTTAAGATGCATCTGACAAAGGTTTCAGCCTTTCATGTTATTATTAGTTTTGAGTATCTAAAATTTTTTTAATTGCATAATATAATTGTATAACATTATTTTTAACTTAAATATAAAGCAGTTATATTTATAGCTTTGAAAAAGATTTATAGATAATCTAACATACAAAATTTGAATGTTATCACTCCAATTTGTGAAAAAATAATCAATTCATGTAAGTTCACATGAAGGTAGAATTTATCATTCTACTAATGTTTTAAACAAGAAAAAACAGTATAATGTATTAATATAGTTCATACAAAAATGTATATGCAATTATTATGTAATGTAATCATATAGTTAATTTCTAAGAATGCCATGTAATATCTAAGCACCAATGTGACAAGGTGAGCAGAACATTTCTTTCAAACCTTTTTTAAAATTTCAGAAATCTTTAAATCTTGAGTCCATCCACTCTAACACTTCACATGGTTCTCCACTATGGAGTGTAGGTCATCAAAATGTTACACTTTCACATAAATTCTCTTATCAGTAATATAAATGTTTTGACATTTATGCAGAAAAGGTAACTATACATTTTTGTCTAAACACTTTTAATTCATGCTTAGCATTGTTTTCAATAAAAAATAAGAACATTTTGTTTTCCTACAGAATTGTCTACAATTAAAGGTATTTCCCAATTGTTCTCAGATATACATTGATTATGCAATTTTTCAATGAGGTAAAATTGTACTAAAATCAATAATTCAAGATTGTCAGAAGTCAATTATCATATGTAATATATCAAAATCATGCTAACCATGAATTAAGTATTTAGATAAAAAATATTTTTCATTACCTTTTCTGCATAAATGCCTGAACATTTATATTACTAATATTACATTCACATAGAAAATAGATATAAGTTTTTGGAATAAATTCTCTTAATACATTTAAATATAAATTTCAGATTATATACATTTTTTATGTGCTACTATTTAGTAAAGCTCATATTGAATATAACAGTTGCTAAATGCATTTGTTAAATATTTAAAAAGGTTATTGAATTTAGAGTTCAAAGTATCACAGAATTCTTCATAGTATTACAAACATTAGGCTATTCTCCAGCATAAATAAATAGAAAGTGGAAACTGCTGTTCTGAATTGTTATATATTATACATTTATAAATAGAAAAAAATATTATATATATATATAAACACTTCATTTCTCCAAATTAATGATAGAAAAGGCTATACATATACATATAAAAGAGAATATTTTGCAAAATTTCATTAAAAAAATACAAATAATGTTTAGAATTATATTTCTTTACTTCAACTAAAATATTACTATGGAATCCAGACTATATTATGAATATTAAATTTATTGTTACAATTAAAATGGCTTCCAAACTGATTAAAAATGAAATATTGTATATAATAATTATGAAAAGTGAAAACTCATCAATTTTATAAAATTCATACCTGAAAACATAAAGCAATTCAGGTTGAAATTGACAAAGAAAGTAATACTCCAGACCAGATATTGTTTCCTGTACTATCTTGGCAAAATTAAAACAGATTATAAAAAATATCACAAGTTAAAGAAAAACATATGATTTAAAACTTAAATGTTAGCATCAATTTAATGTCATACAAAGAACTTATATCCATTAAAAAATCGCATGCAATGGATAACAAAAGATACAAATATTAGAAACCAAATATACTTTTTTCATAGTATGGATTACTTGCTACAAATAGAAATAAATACTGGTAATGATCTCTAGTCATCATGCTTCTTAATATCTTGCCTTTATATTGAAAATATTTTGAATAGTTAGAGATTCATAACAAAAACCTGTGTATTAATATAACAGAAATGCAGTAATATCCATTAATCAATTTGAAGAAATTCTTGCTGATTCATGATAGAAAATTAATTACTTTGAAACTAACAGATGAGAAGGTAATAACACATTTAGACCCGAATATTATAAAGTAGATCATCAAGCAAATCTTTGTAAAAGTATATAAAAATTTAAATGGCCTCATCTGTAGCAAATATACATGACAATGGAAATTAATTATTATGGTGTTTAGAGCCTGGCAATGGTTAATTTAAACAATGGTAGAAAAAAGTAATTGTTTGAGTCTCTGGCTGAAAAAATTATTCATATATATTAATAATATGTATGTGAAATAACTATCTAAATCTGGAAACACGTATACTAAATGAGTTGAAGGCATGATTTAAGATAAATGCAAAGAACTTAAATGTAATGCAAATATCAACAATAATATTCATTAAACAAGCAGAGTTAAATTGCAATATCCAGCATATTTTATTCTAAGTGCCTTTGATATTCATTGCATATTGCTGATAACTAAAATTTATTGATAAGCTTTGATTACTATGCATATTATTCACTCTATTTTCTGAGTATAATCCTTTTCAAAACACAAACATTTAGGCTTTTTTTTTTAATTGTATAACTTTCATATACAAATTAAGATTATAAATAAAAGTTTTAAAACAATAATGTAATTATTAATAATGAATTGAGAGGGAACATTTACATATACCTTTACTATATGTATTTGTTCATATACATTCAATCAAAATGCTAAAAGTAACTTTTTATTTTTATTTTTTAAAATAAAATAGTGAATTTCTAACTGTTGATGTATTACAACACACTTTCATTACAATTAAACACACTCTGGATAATATCCATTTTCTTCAATAACGTTTTCCATCTATAAAAACATAATAGTAATCTCATCATTGGTAGTATATGATCTCTTCAATTGTTTTGATGTTTTTAAGTCTATACTGACTTTGTAAGTTTCAACTATCCCTATTTACCATTATATATTTCAAAGGTTCATCATTTAAGAATGTTTTTTTTTTTGCCATTACTAAATTGATAAACTTTTGTTTTATAGTTTAAGAAAGATATTTACAAATTTTCTTAAAGTTCATTCAAGATTATAGCTTTACATTTAAGACAATTTTTTTTTCATGTGTCAAAGCATCAGCCAGGTAGTGAACCTGTGACAACTGCTTATAAGGCAGCTGTGCTGACCACTTGACCACCAATGTTTAACAAGACAACATTTTATTACATGAAATACTATACCATATCAAAACTTCTGGAAAGAAAAAAATGAAGAATAAAATTATGTGCTTCTAACATAACCTAAAGAAATATTATTAGTAAACATGGTCACATATGACTAAATTACAATATTTGATAATTTGAATTTAGTGGATGTATCCTGAATGACAAAATGGTTGCTGCCATTTCTAAGTATATTAAATTTATAAGTTTTAAGTGTTTTTAATTCACTTTTTTGATTAATATTCTAACCCAATATTATTAATTAGTTAGTTTTATCCTGTAATTATTCAATTAGTTTAGTTTAGTTTGCACTTAGACACTAATCATACTCTGAGCTGTATTAGGTTATTTTGTCTGCACTTGTTGACACCAATTTTTCAGGTTGTTATTAAGGCAACCCAAAATAAAACAACATATCCATTAATTTTCCAATATGATCTAAAATACTTTTCATATAATACAATTGTACATTCAATTCTCTTAAGCCATGCCACGATTGTAATAACAACAATAATTGATCACTTATTAATTGAAAGAATAATTATAATAATATTAATCTCAGGGTTCTTTGTTTCATGTAAGGAAATGCTCGGCAGTATTGTGTTGTCGCATATGACTGGCATTCTGGTCGGCTATAGGAAACATTTATTTTACTTAAATTCAATGTGTCTTCATCTCTCATATCAACTGCTATATTATTTAAAGAGATGATAATTCTATTCAATAATGACGTATAATTTTGAATAACACAGTTTTTTTTTTTTCAGAATCTCAGAATAATAAAAAGACAAGGGTGCTTTTTGTGTCCTTCCATCATCCATGACAACACAATAATATAACTAAGATTTATTACTTAGACAAATTAACTAAATGGGAATGGAATAATGTGCAACCAAAGTTAATGGTTTGGGAATAAATTCATTTTTTTTTCTTTACACAAAGGTGGATGTTTAGTCTTAAGTTTTCAACTCCATAAATAATTATCATTAAACTAAAATATAATGACATATTCCGATCTGCTTAAATGTATTTATCTGGTATATTAAGTTTTTAAGAATTTGGAATGATTTCGGACTCAAGAAAAGGTTTTGTAAATATTGTGCAAACACTTATATTTAGCATACAAAAACAAAAAAAATTAATCTACAACAAATTTTAACAAGACTATAATTTATTATTATCACAAAAAAAAAAAATATGAACATTTATTCAATAATCCCATAGTAATACAAAAATATAAAATATAACTGATATTAATCTGTATACTCTTTTGGTTATGGACTAGAGGTTACTACTTCTCCTGTATGCAATCATATGGATTGATTAACTAAAAGTACATTTCATTACCAATACATTGTTTATTACATTTTGGTAACCTTGTAGAAGCTTTTATTTAAAATTATTGACTAACTATTTTTTTTTTTTAAATGATTAATCCAATCATATGCAATACGCAAAATATTAAATTTATTTCTAATACATTTACTTTATTTATGGTCTTTAATGGGATAACCTATTCTAATTATAGGCCAGTTATCAGAAGTTACACTTACTATCTTACATTTAACTTAATGCTAACTTAAGTTATGATACAAATTTTATTCATACGTATAATTTTAAATATGAGTATTATTTAATTACTAACCAGAATTAAATATTGCATTTGAATATTCCTTCAGTAAATAAGCGTTTTAAATTACGCAATTTTAATTACTTTCTCCATTGACTTACTTGTCAAATACTAGCAATATTTAGCAGCACAATACAGATATTGATCTTAGTTACTAACGCACTATTTATACTAAAGTGGATCTTGAGGAGCTAACACCTCCAATATAACCTTTATCTTGCCCGAACTTTCAAAATTAAGCACAATAATCAACACCTTCCATGGTGGAGCTATCTTTATTTTCACATGAGGAATATGGAATAACCACGAAGGTCTGTAAAGTAATCTACTACATTAAAATATTTTGGTGGTTTCTTGCCTCTTACTTGGGCATACAACGAACACACACCAAATACAATCCTCTCCTGGGATTTAAACGAATGAAGCATACTAAATGCTAGATAAATTATTGATCGTCCTATCTATGAGAATCGATCACTTGGGCTATAAACATACCCGAACATTATATTTAAAATCTTCCTCTCATGGAAAACAAAGCTTTTGGGGAGATCATTTTTCATCCCACAAAATAAATACATTATAATTATTACCTATGCGAATATTAAGCATATACCAATGCTATATCTGGGCAGGATAAGTAAATACACTGATTATAATAAACTTATGTTACCGTGTATACTTTGATCAACATCTGAAATCAATGGACATCATAGAATAAAAGTATAATAATTTTAATTTTAATAAAGGAACATTCAAAAATAGTTGGTAGCATACTATCTTAAACTAAATAAAGTGGATGTGTTAATTAAGAATAATTAGGAATAAATTCCTCAATTAATACAGTATAAATTCGTTTCAAAACTTTAACAAGAAATATTTTGTTATAGCATTTTTTTTTTTTTTTTAGTTACTTCTGATAATTTTCAATATTTATTTTACCCCTTAAATATCTAAATATTTTTCTTTTATGTATCTAACATACAAATTTTCTACCTACAATTGTATGTAATAATTAAAACATATTTTATAGATTTTTTCTTTCGTGTTAAATATCAACTTAACCTATAATAATTATATTAAAACATACCTTTGTCATTACAAGGCTATTAAATATCACTTGACCGTACAGACTTTAACCTATGTTAATATAACAAAAAAAAAAAAACACATATAATTTTACAAATTAGTTTAAAAAAAATCATTAATTAACAAATGCCTATTATCTCATTAGAAAAATGTTTTTCTGTGAGTGATTTGTCCAGGTGAAGAGTTTTATCCAGTCGTATTTCACGAAGCATGTTTAAAAACAATAAACGCATGGTATTATTTCCTTTAAATAAAAGTTTTCTCTTATTTTGTGCGTTTAATAAATTAGGTAAAGAAAAATATAGCAGAATTGAAGATTAATTCTTACTTGAATTAAATTACTACAATTTTGGGATCCAAGAAAAAAAATAGACTTTTAACATAGACGAATATTTGACTATAGACGATAAACATACACAATATTTTTATTTTTTTATTGACGATACGTACCATTCATATTAGCTAGCTTACTTACGGACGAAAATGCGCAATTTTCCGAGAGATTATTATGATAATAACTGCAGCTGATTTACATGTATAGGAAGTTTTACTAACTCCAACTGATGTGTAATATAATATATCATTTATTTTTATCATTAAGTCACTAAGATATTTAGTTTTGTTCATACTTTAGGAATTATAAATTTTTTTTAACGGTAACTTCTCCGTAAGAATGCCCCTATATAACTCTTCCTATATTTACTCTGAGAAAGTTTATATTTTTTTTTCAAAAAAAATATACAGGTGCATAATTTAATCTTATTTATCATTATTATTATTTCCAGACAATTCTTGGTGAATAAAACATATTTTAACGTATGTAACTACATTACTTGTAAAGGCAGACAATATTTAGAAAGAGCGCGAAAATGTTTCTAGTTGATTTTCCTTGGTTTCAAAATATTTCTTTCAATTATTTTTATTTTTTTTCTATACCAAGAAAATATCAATAAATGACATAAAGTTAATAAATAACTAATACCTTCTTGGAAATCGCTTCTTTTCCTTAATTTAGATATAATATAATTTTTCGTGCTTCTTTTAGTTACATCTGTCATTTTTGAACTTT
Organism: Epiperipatus broadwayi; assembly: GCA_028023455.1. Lineage (NCBI taxonomy): Eukaryota > Metazoa > Onychophora > Udeonychophora > Euonychophora > Peripatidae > Epiperipatus > Epiperipatus broadwayi. The sequence goes on along the minus strand of JAQFVV010012520.1, from coordinate 3,113,722 downwards.
AGCGCAAGACAATAAATTTTTAAGTATAAAAGGTCTTTAAATAGGTAGATGGCACAGGAAATCGGGATATCTTATCAAAAAATTTTAGCCACGCATTATATTATTAAAATTTTACTTTGATTACATTTATTTCTGCAAAATAAAATGAAAAAATTAAGTTACCAAATTTCAGCACTGTTCCTTCCTTGAAAACTAAAAGCAGACTATATATATATATTTTTTACTTTAGCGACCTCTTACAGAAAAATAATCATTTGATTATAACATCAACAAAAGAAAGGAAAAACTTATTACAATCATATAGTTTTCGGTATTATTTACCTGGATTACAAAGTAATTTGACCATATAAAAAAAACAATAATAAATACATTAAATTAACAATCAGTGATGTATAATTCTTTAAACATTATTATTCTTTTTTTTTACAAAAAGAAATTACCAGAAGTTATTGTGCTTTATGATAAGACACTCATCCACTCTCCCCTCTACCCATCCAAAATCAATTACTGTTTAGCTTTTATACCATATTAATTTGCTCTAATTATTAATATCTCAATTAAATTATTCATGTTCTCTCTTTAAAAATGACATTGAGTTATTAAATCTATTAGTTATTCACCCAAAACATGCCAAAGTGAGTGAATAGCATACTTTATTAATCAATTATTACTATTGTTATTTTATCTTTTTATTTCTTTAAAGAATAGCATTGTTTTCCTGCAGAAATAATGCCGAGTAAACCAAGTGTCAATAACACTAGGTGACAATATATAATTGAAGTAATGCATATTGATACATCATAATTCTACTGTCTCTGTTAGAACTTGTCATAAGGTATTCAATTCAAAAGATGATTTTTATATTACTCCCTGCAGACAAATGGTACATTAATTAGATTTCAGGTTAATGGGCAAGTAATTTTATAAAAGTCTATAAAAATTTGATAATCTAATTATTTATACCATAAAATCATAGCCCATTAAATCATGTTCATATTAAGAAATTGAATGAATAATTATTATTCTATAATTAGAAGGGATTTCATTCAAGTTCTCTATATTTATTCATTTTATCTTATATAGCTGATATACATGACCACATACACATGAAAAAGATAAATGATCTCCAATATATGTATATCTTGCCGAACCAGCACTAATCAATTGGTCTGGATCATCATCTTTCACATAAATATATAATCATTGCTCAGTTTACATTAAAATAGCAAATCTTCAAACTTTAATGGGCACCCTCCAACTATTCAGATATTCATATTATTGAAAAATCTGATGGTGGAATGCTTAAAGATCTTGTTTTATGCCAATCTTAATTACAAGTATATTGTCTGTACTGAACTTTATAATTAGAAGGAATTTGAACTCAGATTTGCATGCTCCATGACCACACAGTGATCTCAAATATATGTATTTTGTGCTGAACCAGGATTCACCAGTCCAGATCATCATCTCCCACACACATATATAATCAATTCTCAGTTTATATTAAGATAGCAAATGTACTTTAATATAAACTGAGCACTGATTATATATATGGGAGATGATGATCTGGGACAACTGATATCATTTATCTTTTTAACATGTATGTAGTCATGTGTCTCAGTTGTATAGGATAGAATGGCTAGCTGCAGAAAGCTTGAAAGTCTGATTTCAAATCCCTTCTAATTACATTAAGTTCAGTATAGACAATATACTTGCATTTACATATTACATATTCAGCTTGTATTTTGCCCATCCCACCTCTGTGTATTTAAATGGACATATTAAGGTACTATATATGAGGAGTCAGAGTGATTTAAAGTCAACATGGGTATGACAATAAGATTGGCATTAACAAGGACTTTCAGTGTTTTATCATTAAGTTTTCAATAATATGGAGGGTGAAGAATATTGAAGCTTGTCCATTAAAGTTTGAAGATTTACTATTTTACTATAAACTAAGCACTGATTATGCATATGTATGGTAGATGATGATCTGGACTAACTGATGAGTGTTGGTTTTGTACAAAATCATGGAGATTGTTTACCTTTTTCACATGTATGTGGTGATGTTTATTGATTGTATAGGACGGAGTGCATAGCTGTAGAGAGGTTGAAAGTCTGAGTTCAAATCCCTTCTAATTACATTAAGTTCAGTATAGATAATATACTTATATTTAAATATTATTATTTTATAATAAACATTTTATAGAATTTTAATTTAGGGTTTCATGATGAAAATCTTTCCAACATTCCATAAAAAATGCAATGATGAAGATAGCAATTTTCATCAGGCTAGTCATTGCAAGATGATGAGGGTTTTTATCTTTAGGTAATTGAATATTTTGAAATGAGTTTAAAATGTGTTTTTTTTATTAATAATCCCATAGTTGATCCATGTAACCATTTACAAAAAGTAAAAAGAGCCATAACCATGGATTTTTTCTACCTATGCTAAACATTCACACTTATGTGCATATAATTTATACAGTTTTTCAGCAAGCAAAATGTTTTTTTCTTTTATCATGTGTATTAATGATTATCTTTGTTTCTTCAAGCTCAAAAATTAAAACTGAAAATAAAGATTTTGCAAACTGATTATGGTTAAATATATGTTTCTAATAATTTTGATAATTTTTAAAAGGCATTGGAATTAAACATTAATTAATTATTAAGCACTTGTGATGAAAAGATGTAAATTAATAAGCATAAAGTAATTAATTGCACTGAGCCAGATTTTGGAAAAACACTGCCAGAATTATAGTATTGGCAGTATTTTTCCAATAGCTGGTTCAGTACAATAAATTACTTTATTAATTTACACCTTTTCTTCTGAACTCAAAATCAACGAGTGCTTAAGAATTACATATGAGATTTACATCAGTTAATTGTAATTTGGAAACTAGTGTTGCTTATTAGAAAAAAATATGATTAATTTATTAATTAAAAAAAAACACTTATTTATTGCAACATGGATCTATATCCTTCATTTTTGGATATATTCCTACAGAAAATTACTCTCAAAATAGATGTTTAATAAATAATAAAAAGAAAACCATTATACAAGATGTGTTACAATATATGTTATTCCAAAACAATCTAGTATTTTGTTGACAGTTATAATAATAATATGATATACAAATTAAAAAGCGTATGAAACACTTGAACGAGAAGCTATAAAGATTCCAAAAATTATTATACGCTAAGCGCTTTCGAGGCCATTTGCCTCATATTCATAGTGGCAATGCAAGATGCAGAATGAGGAAATAAGGCAAGAAAACAAAGCAGTATGCAAAGCGTATGCAAATAATAATATGAATAAAAAAATTACTCTTAAATGAATAATGGTTAGTTTTATAGAATATTCAAATTGCTGTAAAGCTTTAAAAATGTGGATTTCAAATAAAGCATATTGTTGTAAATAATAATGTGAAGTTTTATGAGAAATGAATTTTCTAAATCAGCCATTATTAAAATGAATATTCTAATTATAAATAGTCTTTTGTGTATGTGCAAAATAAATGGTGAATACTTTCTTCTTAATCTATCATTGAGAATGAGGTATCATTGCAAAGGATGATTGTAGAAAGTAAAGAATTGATTTGACAAAAAAAGATTTCCCATTAAATCAGCATTTTAAATATGAGTGTGAGATTCTGTTCAATGGAATGTATTTATCCATAAAATAGCTCTAAAATTTGAGCTTCCAAGTGGTAGAGAATGATAGAAACTGTGTTAAATTTTATATTAAATGGTAACTTGAGATTAAATTATATGAACATATATTTAAAAAATGTTAGAAGTTGCTATAATTAAGAAATACAAACAAAAGTATTCATTATTAAAAACAAAAAGTGATTTAAAAGCACTTTTATTATAAAATTTAATGCTGATTATAATGAAAAATTTTCTTCATTGACTTGACAGAATTCTATTGGAAGTGATGGCTACCTTAGTAAAATTGAAAACAAAGATTTATCGATTCTCGTATTTTGCTCACATATTTAAACCTATTGAATATTCGAAATTTATTAATAAAGCAAGTGAAATCATGATTAATAAATAAATAAAAACGCATTTATAAAAATATTAAGACTAACATTGTTTTAAGTGATGTAAATAATCAAGAAGGTTAAATCAAATGAAAACGAATAAGAGTTTAGTTGCAAGATAATAGTTTAACAACTATTAACTTTTTATATAGATGATATTTTAATTTTGTCACACTCACTAGAAATGATTCCAAAATTTAAACATTTTTTATAAAATAATTTTAATGTAAAAACATACACATAATAGTTTTGTGAGTAATGCTTGATAAAAATTGAATTTTTTCAAAATAAGGTCAGTTTCAATGAATTATCAGTTATTAATGAGAATTAAAAGTGGCCTTTTACATATAATTATTAGATCTGATACATATTGAATCAATATTACTATAATAAAACTAATTAGTATTGGTAAAGCTTATGTAGCCATATTTGAAAAAGAAGATAATGAATTATGTTCTCCTTTTTAGATTTTTAACTAAGTCATTTTATAAATATGAAATTGCAGGCTGGAATAAGTATATTAGCATTCTTGATGATAGAAAATACTATAAGATATAGTGTTGTGTTTGATAAGTGTGTGATTTCATAGCATTCTTATAAACAAAAAAAAAAAACTACTGTGCTTTAAACATCCACAACAACAAGGGGGATAGCAGAAACTGTAAAAAAAAGCATTAGATCTTTAAAAAACTACTAGAAGAGTTATAATTCAGGCATTTATTCTTGGTTTACTTGGAAACTTTAAAACTGATTGAGAATTCTGTCAATCATAACATTTTTTCTATAATTGTTAATAAAACATGACTCATTTAAAAATCTGATTGCTGTTCTATTATTGAAATCTTTCCAGGTGAAATATAATAATTATTTATAATTACATTGCATAGAAGATACATTTGACATTATTAAAAAATAGTCTCCAATTATAAGTTAAAGGATAATTATGGGTTCAGCATTCCTAGGAATATGACATCTTCCTCAATCCTAGTAAAGAACTTATCTTATATAACTGTATTTTAATATTAATAATCAAAGTATCAAATTTTATCTGATCATTCCAGATTAATTTTTACTAAAGAATAACTATATGACCATATAGTTACCACTGTTAGATAGCTGGATGAATGGTTTATGGGCCATCTAATTGGAAAATAATTAAACTATTCAGAATCTAAAACAATTTCAATGGTCACTCAAACTGAGTCTCTCCATGTTTACTACAATTTCTCCAATCTCTAGTGTCTATTTTTCACACAACATCAGGAAATATCCTCATTTCTTACATTTATCTTTTATGTGATCTCAAACCTAGATCTCTTAACATCTTTTAAGTTTCTGTTTAAGATTTCAATTGTCAACCTATTATCATCTCTTCTAGAAATATATTAATCCCAGCTTCATTTCAGTCTCTTAATTCTTTCAATGATGTTTTAGAGATACATATTTCTTCACTTACCCATGTTTTTCATTTGTTATTCTGGACATACATTTCTCTATCTTTTGTTTGTGGTCTGAAATCTCTTTATTGTTTTTATGTTAAGTATTCAAGTCTTAAATCAATAAGCAAGAATTGGTAAACCCATTTATTAAAAATCTTTCTTTTCAAATGCATAGTTATACTGTGCTGAGTGATTTGAAGTACATATTGTTTTTTTATTAAATATTCAAGTGTCAAATCCATAAGTATTAAAACCCTTTTTGTTTTCAAACATACATGTATATTTCCTTATAAAATCAAGTTCTTTTTACCAAAAACATTCATCCAAGTTTTATTTTATTATTAATTTTATCCATTAATGTTTTTATCTATATTAATAATCTGGATCAAGGTATTTGTAGTTATTAACTTTTAATTCATGACTAACAATCTTTATTTTCTTTTTCAGAGAAAATCTATTGAACATTAATGTAATCTTTTTTAGCATTTATCTTTAGTCCTACTTTGTTATTTTCATCTGATAACTCTTGCAACATTTTTTGAAGCTCTGAAACACACTTTTACTCCCTTAGTTTCTCATTTTAATCCACAAAACACTGCTTGTAAAACTACTGTAAAAAGTTTTGGAAATGTGGAATCATTCTGTTATTTTCCCTAATCAATGTTAACCTTTATGAAGTATTATAATCTTATCTTTCTTATTGCATTGCCAAATCCATATAATATTAATGCCTTCTATATGCTTTATTATTTTTACAATCCACTATTGACAGTTTTGATTGCCCTAGAAATCTTCTTCAGAACTTCTATTTATATTTCCAAATTTAGCAGTTGAAATTTGAAAATATAAGAAGTTCTGAAAAAGATGTCTGGGCTAATCGAAACTGTCAATAGTAAATTGAGATTTGGAAATATAAGTAAAAGTTCTGAGGAAGATTTCTGGGGCAATAGAAACTGTCAATAGTGGGTTGTAAAAAAATATAAAAAATAAAGAAAATAGATGGTATTAATATTATATTACAATGTTAATCTTCTTAGTATTTTCATATAATCTAATCATTTCTGTGGCATATAGTAATAAATATTCTTTAGGATATGACTTTAGGATATGACAATATTCTAGTCTACATCTTAATAATTCAATGTTAATTACTATAGAAAAATACTAATAGAATCAAATGTTTTGTTATAACCTACAAATTAAAATAATCCAATACTTTAATCACTGTAGAAAAATACTTATAGAATCAAATTATTTTTTATAATCTACAAATTCAAAGTAGATGACAATGTATATTCATTATTTTTCTATAATTAATATCATTACATAGATGCGATCCCTGGTACTAAAACAACTTAAATCCAATTTGTTCTTTTAAATGGTTAAAATTAGAAGTTTGTTATAGATGAATTATAATTTTTGTGGTAAAGATTTTGTTTAGAACTATTGAAGACTGCTGCAATTTCTAAGTTCTTCTTTATCATTTTTCTTAAATATCAATATTACTACTGCATTCTTACAATCATCTAGTACATCTTTATCATTTAGATATATAGTATATAAACTTGACAATAGTTTAACTATTTCTTCATCTGCTTTGTTTAAGATCATTTCCTGAAGTGCTTTTTTTTCTTCATAGATTTAATTGCATGTCTCACTTTTTATTCAAAATGCTGAGCAATTCATAAGATATATTAATTTCTATATAATTTTTTATAAACTCTTCCAAATATTTCATATCATTGCTCTTTTATTAATAGATCCATCTTTCCTTCTTTTGCAGAAATAGGTTTCATATCAATATTGTTTTATACTTTTGAGTTTTTAATTATTTTTTATAGGTTTTATTTTCTTATATTGTTATTTACTCTTTTTTGTACTATTTTATAAATATGCACATCTCCTGAATGAATCATTTTTATATATTTTCACATTTCTTATTTTCTTCATACATTGTCTTGTCTCAGTAAAAAAATTATTGATGAATTGCTGTTTTTCTTGTTTCACCTATCTTTGTTGGAAGTTCTTAATAAAATATCAATTATCTTTTTATTGACTTCATTCAAATCTGAACTATCTTCAGGACCTGTTAATATTTTAAAATGATTTGCAAATTCTAATTTAAAGTCATTTGAATGCTTCTGAAAGTTAAGAATATCAACTATGGATACTATTTTTCTTAGTAATTATTGTCTCGATAGTTTTGCATTAACACATACATACCTTATATCTCACTATTCAGTGATCACTTCCTGTGACAAATCTATTAAGAATGTTACAATCTTGAAATACATATTTTTTCTTAATCCAAATATATTTGTTTGGATGCTACAATGTCCATTTCTGTTTAGCATTTTTATCATAAATTGAATTGATAATATACATTTTTTCTGCAATTTTTTCAAGTCTGTGATCTCTGTCATTTCTGACACCATAACCATATTGATCAATAGCACTTTCAAAATCTTTCTATCATTTACAGATTATAGCATTAAAGCCTCCCATGTTGTTTGTACTCATCAAAGGCACTTTGTATGAAAATCTACTTCTTCATCATAATGAGACCTTATTGGAAAATAAATCTGATTTATTTGGATTTGATATCTATAATTAAGTTGAATCACTAATTATACTATTCTATCTGATACACTCTCAATATTCAAAATGTTATTCTTACACTTGTTATTTGTAATGAATTCCATCTCATTAGTGCTTTCAATATTTGTATCTGTGTAATAAAGTATGTGTCCAGTTTTTAAAACAATTATCTCATCTTTTCTTCTAACTTCATAAAGGTGTGAGACACCAGTGGCGCAATTGGTTAGCGCACGGTACTTATAAACTTTATAAAGGCCAACAATCTCGTATTTAATATTAGATAGTTCTTTCAAGCAATCTTTTTCACTTGAAAGTGATCTGCAGTTATAAGTACTAAATAAACGAACATCATTAAATGGCAGCTTGGATCCACAATCAGGGGATTCTTAGCACCTCTGCCTTTATCTTCCAATTCTGCCTTGGCTGGCAGCTTTACAACCTTCTGGAAATAAGGAGCATAATTTAGATTTGTCATGATTATAAATATTTATTTAAAAAAGTTCATTCACACAGACATCCATTCTACCTTTAAGAAAACGGATATTTCAGTCAAGAACTATCAAACAACTGAAAGTAATAGTATGGTGCTTCTTAATCTCAAACTTATAGATAAAAAGCCATAAACTTACTGACCATGCTGACTGATGCATGTTGGGGAACACTCCATACATGTTCACTTATTGTATGAATAACCATAGTAATAACACTTGCAATGACAAGTATGTACATTAAGAATATGCTTTGCTCAGTTCCTTTAATGCCTCAAAGAGGAACTAAAGACTCTCTTTCAGTTAACAGAAAGGTCTTTTCTGCTGCAAATTATGAATACTAGGAAATATATTTTATATAATTATTATTCATAGAATTTATTTTATATTACTGAAAAAGTAAACATCTACAGTATATATAGGAACTATTAGAGTTTGGAAATAAAAACAACTATACATTATTCCAAATTCAGCGTTTAATATATCTTTTTCTTGTTTAACTTTGTTTTTATAGTTTACTCCAAAAATCACATTACTTTATTACCATGGAAATTAAGTATCGCTTAATAAATGATACTAAAATTAAATAGCTTTCACTGCCTTTATTTATTTACTCATTTTATTTTTCACAAATGAGAATGTTATGACAGACATATTAAACATCATCTGTTTTTATTGCTGATGGCACACTAATGAAAACGAAAAAAAGTAAAAAAGATCGGCGATAAAACTACACTTAAAAATAAAGCTTGAACTATTATTTTTCTACGATATTATTTGAAATTACAACAGTAAATGTCACTCATTATAGAAAATTCATTAGCTAAAAAAATTAATTAAAATATACCCAGGTAAGTAAATAGGAGCATAAAACAATGCAACTTTTCATTTATAATAAATGCAAAAAGTTAAAGAGATTAATGACGTTGAAAATCAATCAATTATATTTTGTTTTGTTATTTCAGCACATAACTTTGATAAAGACATATTTAGGACAATTAACACAATACATAAATTAAATTTTATTGATTTTTTAAAATTGTTTTATTTTGAAATAACAACGCATGTTATTAATCTTTATATTAATATTCCATTTTTCAGGTTAATATTCATTTTAATCACTAGATGTCTCTGTTAAATGTTACATAATTTTTAAATACCTCCTTCCAAATCAATAATATCAGCCAATAGTTATAGAGTTCAATATATTTTCAGCTTTCAAAATAAAAAAAACTTTTTGTAAAAAAAAAAAATATTTGCTTTAAATTTACTGTAGAATAAATATATTCTTTCATAAATATTAACTGCAAATTATTAATGTATAACAGGATTCTTCCATTAAGAATACTTCTTTTGTTTTATACATTTAGTTAATTGTAGTGACGTTGTCAGAATTAATCATTAGTAATATAAGGGGAAATGACAGAAATATAGCTTTTCCAATAATCGTACTTATGATTCAAATGTTTGCTGAATTGTTAACGTTAAAATTTAAAATATTGTGTTCCTATAAAGTCATAGTTTTATATATTATAAAAAAGTTTTAAAATGTATGTGTTAATTTTAAAGATATTTTATATAATTACTTTATCACGAAAGTATAATATTGCACGTGATCGCATATATACATGCTTAATGTATAACAAGTATTCTAAAAAAATAAATGAAATAAACAAATAATATATAAAAATTAAATGAAATAAACTATTCTTATTCGTAGATAGTAGCGTTTCAATCATTTCATTTACAAAAAAAAAAAATGATTCGAAAATAAAAAAGCATATAAGCGTTATATTCTACATTTTTCGTTTTCTCTCTCTATATACAATCTAAATAATATTTCATTTATTTATGTCTATACTTACCTAAACTGCAGGTTCAAATTTTTAAGTAAAGCTTATTATAGAGAGATTAAAATTACACGTTTTTTTTTTTTTTAAATAAATTTAAAGTTACATGTAATATTTTCAAATTATAATTTTCGTTAGAAAAAGCTCGATATCAATCGTATTTTTACTCTCTTATTAAATTGAAATCTCTTATAGAGTTAAAAAAATTACCTTGATGTAAATTATGATCTAAAAATAGAGAAAAAATATTTCTGAAGACTGATATTTAAGTTGTAAATTAAAATAGTATAAAGTATATTCAAAATATACTTAAAACAATAGTAAATCAAAAGTTAATAACTTAAACAAAATTAATATGAATACCACCAACACTATTCATCATTTTCAACCATCATCAGTTCACTGTAAGACAAAGTCTCTTCAAATTCAATCCAGATTCTTTAATTCCTAGCATTTCTTTTCCACATTACTCTAACAAACTCTTTTATCTATCATCCATTCACATGTAGTTTCTATCTTGTTTCTTACAATTTCTTGAGATCCAATTTAAGAGTTCAATTATCCATTTACTGTTATCTCTTCTAGAGATTTGTTGCATTGACTTCAACCCCATAATTCTTTCACTAACATCAGTAAAAGAATTTAATATTTTTTCTGCTAAAGAACATATTATTATTATGTAATACTTCAATTCTTAAACAATCATCACATAAATTTTATGAATTTAGAAGAGTTACAAAAAATTTTAAACTAATAAGGTGTTGATGGCTATTTATCATTGCAAAATATTTCATCATCATAATAGGAAAAAAACATTTTTAAATATATATCAATTTTGTGTATGTGGCTTTAAATAGCTAAAAAAATCTTTTATGGTTCAATAGGATGCAGCTTACAATATAAATATTAAACCACTAAACATTATGACAGCATTCCCTATGCTTCCACAAGCTATTATAACACAAGAAAAACTCTCCATAACTAGTGCCACCCAGTGCAAGCCCGAGTAATTAATGGATAGGAATAAAATAAAAATTACATTGAATAAGTGTCTCCATCAGATTTTAAAGAAGGAAAAATAAATATATTATTTGTTGAAGGTTTTGCGTAACTTTTGTCTATTATTTTATATATTTATCAATTCTTAATATGTTTGAAAGCTATATATATATAAATTGTTATCTACATCATTGCTAGGTTAAATAAAAACATGAAAAGAAAATTGCAAATAATGTTTTTAAGAAATAATTGTTCACTTTTAAATATTTACATATATATTAAATTATACATTGATGTTTATCAAAATTACCCCAAATTCAGAACTCAACCAGACTAGCTAAGAAAATAAATTCTAAAACACTACCAATGGTTTCACTGCTACAAGCAGACTATGCACAACTTTTCAAGAGATATTATTCTCCCCTCTTTTTCAAATGTTGCTGGCCTGACCAGTGACAGTACTAGAATGGGATTCAAACCCGGTTCCTTAGATTCTAACCAACTCCTCCTGATTTTTTCACATTTTCCTAAGAGAAAAGTCGATTAGTGGTTTCCATACATTATGCATAGTCATACTAAGCTGGCTGATGGGATTTTTTGACATTGTCATGTGAGCAGCCACTTTAAATTTTTTTCTTTGTACCTTTTTTCTCTAATATGGTTGTATTTTCTCAATTCAACATATGTTCACTGATATAGACATGGTCTGCTACTTTAGACACCTGTTTTCTCTCTTTTAATAACCATTTATATTCTTGCAAGTGCTTTTCGATGGAAATATTAGTCTCACCAATATATGTTCTCCTACATTCACATGGTATTTCATAGATACAGTTTCTTCTTTTAAACATTTCAGTTTTAGACTTTACAGATGTTAGAATTCCTCATAGTATGCATGGCTCTGTGAAGCTGTTCTGATGTTATACTGATTGTAGATTTTCCTTTGTCTATTTTTGGTATGTATGGGTACACTACAGTACCAATAATTGTCTTTTCTCTTGATGGGTCTTTTGTTAGCTATTTAACATTTTCTTAATAACAGCTAATGAATAACCATTTTTCATAAAAGTTTGTTCTGCATAGATCTTTTTTTTTCCAAATCACTGGTTTCTAAAGAAACTTCTTTTGCTCGGTTCCATAGTGATAGTATAACTTCATGTTTTGTGTTTCTGGTGTGATTGGATTTATGGTAAAAGTTCACTATAATGGTCTATGGTTATTTGCCCTCTATTGTTTAAAATTTAAACTAAATTGCTTGAGAATCTGACATGTATGTTATTATATTACAAATAAATTAAAATGTAATCAAATGTAAAAGATAATAATAAAAAAAAAACCTTTTGAATGTTGGATTAATTACATGACATTAATTAAAATAATTACTTTTAATTTCTTTGAAAGTTAAGATTTTAAACTGTCTACAACTTAAGAATTTAAAATAAAAAAGTATATGCTACTGTCTTACAATTACATGAAAATTTATTCAAATGTAAAAGATAATAAAAAAAACATTTACCTTTTTAAATATAATTACGTCCTATACAGACTAGGAAGTTGGAGAAAAAAGCGGTATTGCTGTATCTACTCCGGAGGGCAAATTTGTGCAGGTACGATGAAAACAAAGCTCTGCTAGTGCCACATTGGAATTTCAGCTTACGCTTTGCTCTCATCCACATGTTTTCAATATTCTGGGTGTGTATGTCTCACTCTTCAGGATCCACAAAGTTTTCCTGATGGACGACAACCGAATGCAAATACACATCATTGTTGAGACTGCTGATGTTATTGTACGCAGCCCAGCCATCTGAAATAATGTGCGTATCTGGTAAAATAAACCGCTGTATCAGGCCCTCCAGTGTATCAGCCGTCCTGTCTGCCACTTCTATCAAGAAGCACTTTCTTGATGCTCTCTCTATGCCACCAAACACCCAATGACCTGTCCGTATAGCCCCCCTGTGATATTTTTGGTGGAAATAGTAGGTTTCATCTATTTCGACGATTAATGGATCCCCATTGTCATCAAATCCACCGAAAACTGTCAGATTTGTGTCAAAATATTTGGCACATTCCTTCCGGCAAAAATTCGCCCAGTCAATGATAATTTGTTTGCTCATGCCGGTCTCGTGCACAATGTGTTGTTGGGGCATATTATGCGCCCCAAAATACATGATGCTTGTAATTGTTCCCAGAGGCAGATGACTTTTGGAAAAAGAAAGACCCCTTTCTGATTGAGATGCAATGGTCGCATATTCTGCACTGCCATCTACACCCATCTAACAGCGCACACCGAACACCGCACTGTTGGCATAAGGCGTAGTTATTCAGAAGGAGTCTTCGTGCAAGCCATTTGATGGCCAATTCCATAGTTTGTATGACGTTCCATAACTGGCGCATATTCCATTCTTCTGCCAGAATAGCAGCAATGCTTAAAATTTTACTATCAGGTACTAAGCATGTAGCAGACATCTTTTGTAACAATAAAACTGTACATGTATGCGTGTAATTCGCGCCGTTGAACACATAAGGTGTCTTTTTTTTGCAACATGTGCTATAAATGTTATTTTAAATTCTTAAGTTGTAGACAGTGTACACACATTATTTCAGATGGCTGGGCTGCGTACAATAACATCAGCAGTCTCAACAATGGTGTGTATTTGCATTCGGTTGTCATCCATCAGGAAAACTTCTTGGATCTTGAAGAGCGAGACATACACACCCAGAATATTGAAAACATGTCGATGAGAGCAAAGCATAAGCTGAAATTCCAATGTGGCACTAGCAGAGCTTTGTTTTCATCATACCTGCATGAATTTGCCCTCCGGAGTAGATACAGCAATACCGCTTTTTTCTCCAACTTCCTAGTCTGTATAGGACGTAATTATATTTAAAAAGGTAAATGTTTTTTTTATTATCTTTTACATTTGAATAAATTTTCATGTAATTGTAAGACAGTAGCATATATTTTTTTATTTTAAATTCTTAAGTTGTAGACAGTTTAAAATCTTAACTTTCAAAGAAATTAAAAGTAATTATTTTAATTAATGTCGTGTAATTAATCCAACATTCAAAAGGTTTTTTTTATTATTATTATCTTTTACATTTGATTAAATTTTAATTTATTTGTAATATAACATACATGTCAGATTCTCAAGCAATTTAGTTTAAATTTTAAGCAATAGAGGACAAACAACCATAGACCGTTATAGTGAACTTTTACCGGATTTATAGCCTAGGTATTTCCCTTTAGTGGGTGTTTTTGGTAAACTGTAATTTTGATTTTGCCATGAGGGAGGCTTGTCACAAGAACATCTAAGAATGCCAATTTTTATTCTTGTTTTGAATCTATTGTGAATTTAATTGAAGGGGATATGTTGTTGATGAATTTCCAGAAACTTTGTAGCAGTGCTTCACCATGTGGCCATACAGCAAATGTATCATCTACATAATGAAGCCGAATTTTAGGTGGATATGGAGTTGTTTTTATGCCTGTGGTTTCAAGTTCTTCCATGACAATATTGTTAATCAGCAGAGACAGTGATGAGCCCATAGCCATTCATTGATTTTGTTGGAAGAATTCTGTGTTATATTGAAAGGTTGTTTTTATACAGAATGTTAATAGTTCCATTATACTACCAATAGGAAGAGCTGTTCTGGTTTGTAAATTATTATCTCTATTTAATCTTTTCCTTACAATAAACAATGCTTCTTCACACTGTACATTTGTGAATAAACTTTCAACATCAAAGCTTACCAATAAGTTATTTCTTTCAATTTTTATGTTTCTTGATTAATTCTACAAAATGTCTAGAATCCCTGATAAAGGACTGAGTCTTGTATGCCAAAGGACTTAGAATTTTGAGAAGAAATCTAGCCAAATTCTGGCAAGGTGAATTTCTAGAACCAACAATAGGTCTTAATAGAACATGATCCTTATGAATTTCAGGTAGATCATAAAAATGAGAAATTTTGCTGAAATATGATGTTATTCTAATTTTTCTGAATTAGTGAAGTACCTGTGATGCTTTTTAGGTCATACTTGTAACTTTGTTTCTGAACTCGGTATCAGATTTTTTTGCCACTTTTCTACATTGGCCTGCTGTGAAGACTTCTTGTATTTTGTTGTCATAATTAGTTGTATCCATTACAACTGCTGCATTGCCTTTGTCAGCAGGGAGAATAATTATAAATTTATCTACTTTGAAAGATTTAATTGTTTTCCTCTCCCCATAGGATATGTTTGACTTCACTTTTTGTTGTTTGTCACGTATTCTTTTTATTCACCAGCATAATTCTGCTACTTCTTCTATAGGCAATTTTTGAGTGACTTCCTTTGTTATATCTAATAAAGGATAGTATACAGTGTTATGGCAAAGTTTAATCCTCTTTCAAGAACATAAATTTTAGTATCTGTTAGATGTTTAAAACTTAGATTTTTAATGAATGAAGCTGTTGCATTGCTTGGTACATTATGATTTTTGATATGCCCATAAAGGTTAGCAAGTTTCTTCTTTTGACATTCTTTTATTTTTCCAAAATGTAGAATATGATTTTTTTACTGCTTGAGAAACTTTCATGTAGTCATCATCAGTAAGTTTATTTTTTAAGAAACATTCTACATTATTAATGCAATGCATAGTTTGACACTTAGATAACCTTTGAGCATTTATTCTTTTTCTTAAGGAAAAATTTTCTCAGCTCTCTGAGAGTGAATTGGGGGTTTTAGTTGCAAACCTTTAAGAATTATCCCTTCAGATTTACATTTATGTAAGAAAGTTAAATTATTTTCTACTTTGGCCAGCTTTAGACATAATTTTTCATAATGTCTAAAGTTTGATATAGTATCAGGGCCATACTGAATACTTAGTGTTTTCATGAAGGTTTGTGATGATGGTGTTTTAGTTGTATTTTTATATTGGACTATTTCCATCATCTACTATCCATACTGAATGTCTTTAGAAAATTTAACTTTATTTAAAGATTTCAAATACATTCAACTGTTAGTAATAGGATATCAAGCAGGTTAGTATATGCACAAAGTTTTGAGAGATATTATTCTCTTCCCTTCTTCAGGTGTTGCTGGCCTGACCAATGACAGTCCTAGCATGGGATTCAAACCTGGACCCTTAGATTCTTGATTAGTGAATTTTTAAATAACTCTCTAACCAACTGAGCCATCCTACCAAAGAAAAGTCAGTAGAAATTTTATATACTTATCTATGAGATTCCTCCTGATTTCTCCACATTCTTCTAAGAGCAAAGTTGATTAGTGGTTCCCATACATTATGTATACTCACACTAGGTTGGCTTATGGGATTTTTTGACATTGTCACATGAGAAGCTTCTTTAAATTTTCTTCTTTGTATCTTTTCTTCTCTATCCAATATTTTTGTATTTTCTCATTTGAACATATATTCATTGGTACATACATGGTTTGCTACCTCAGACATATCTGTTTTCTCTATTCTAATCATCAGTTTATGTTCTTGGAAGTGCTTTTCAATAGGACAACTAGTTTCACCAAGATATGTTTTTCTACATTCACATGGTATTTCATAGATGCAGTTTTTTCTTTTCAGCACTTCAGGTTTGGGCTTTGTAGATGTTAGAATTCCTCATAGTGTGGTATGGCTCTGGAAACCTGTTTTGTTATACTGATTGCAGATTTTACTTAATTTGTTTGATATTTTTGGAATGTATGGATATGCTACAGAATCAATATTTGTCTTTTCTCTTGATGGTTCTTTTTATTGTCTATTTTAACATTTTCTTAATAACAGCTAGTGGATAACCATTTTTCATAAGAGTTTGTTTTATATAGATCTTTTCTTTTTCCAAATCGCTGATTTCTGAACAAACTTCTTTTGCTTTGTTCCATAGTAATAGTATGTTTTGTATTTCTGGTATGATTGGATGTATAGGCTAGGTATTTTCCTGTATGTGTACGTTTTCAGTAAACTGTAGTTTTGATTTTGCCATAAGGGAGTCTTGTCACAAGAACATCTAAGAATGCCAGGTTTGGTTCTTGTTCTGATTCTGTTGTGAATTTAATAGAAGGGAATATGTTGTTGATGTGTTTTCAGAAAGTTTGTAGCAGTGCTTCACCATGTAACCATATAACAAATATATCATCCACATAGCAAAAACAAACTTTAGGTGGATGTGGATTACTTTTTATGGCTGTGGTTTCAAGTTCTTCCATGTAAATATTTCTAATCATGGGAGAAGTGGTGAGCCCATAGCCATTCCTTCATTTTGTTGGAAGAATTCTGTGTTATATTGAAAGTAGATTGTTTTTATATAGAATGTTAATAGTTCCATTATACTATCAATAGAAAAGCTGGTCTGGTTTGTAAACTATTATCAGCATTTAATCTTTTTTTTTACAATAGACAATGTTTTTTCACATGGTGCATTAATGAATAAACTTTCCACATCAAAGCTTACCAGTATATCAGTTCTTTGAATTTTCATGTTCTTGATTAATTCTACAAAGTATCTAAAATCCCTGACAAAAAACTGGGTCTTATATGCCAAAGGACTTAGAACTTTGAGAAGAAATCTTGCCAAATGTTGGTAAGGTGAATCTCTAGGACTAACAATAGGCCTTAATGGAACATGATCCTTATGGATTTTAGGTAGGCCATAAAGATGAGGAATTTTGCTGAAATATGATGTTATTTTACTTTTTTCTGAATCAATAAAATACCCGTAATGCTTTCTGAGTAGTGCTTGTAACTTTGTTTCTGTATTCGGTATCAGATTTTTTGCCATTTTTTTATATTGGCCTGCTATGAGTTCTTTTTTGTTGTTGTCATAATCAGTTGTATCCATTACAACTGTTGCACTATCTTTGTCAGCAGGAAAAATAACTATAGATTTATCTACTTTGGGAGATTTAATTGCTTTCCTCTCTCCATAGGATATGTTTGACTTCAATTTTTGCTGTTTGTCAAATGTTTTTTTTATTCTCCAGCATAATTCTGCTGCTTCTTCTAGAGACAATTTTTAAGTGATTTCCTTGGTGACTACCATTATATCTAATAAAGAGATAGTATATGGTGTTATGGCAAAGTTTAATCCTCTTTCAAGAATAGAAATGCCAATATCTGTTAGATGTTTAGAATTGAGATTTTTAACAGATGAAGTTGTTACTATGATTTTTGATAGGCTCATGTAGGTTAGTACATTTCTTCTTTTGACATTCTTTTATTTTTCTATGTAATGTAGAATATAATTTTCTTACTTCTTGAGAAACTCTCATGTTGTCATCATCAGTAAGCTGCTCATATGACAATGGCAAAAAATCCCACAAGCCAACCTAGTGTGCCTATACATAATGTATGAAAACCATTAATCAACTTTGCTCTTAAGAAAACATGGAGAAATCAGGAGGAACCTCATAGATAAGTATTTGAAATTTCTACTGACTCTTGCCTTTGGAAGGATGGCTCAGTTGGTTAGAGCATTAGCTTAAAATTCAATTGTCAAGAATCTAAGGATCCAGGTTTGAATCCTATGCTAGTACTATCACTGGTCAGGCCAGCAACACCTGAAGAGGGGAAATAATACCTCTTGAAATGTTCTGCATATACTAACCTGTTTGATATGCTGTTACTAACAGTTGAATGTATTTGGAATAGTTAAATAAAGTAAATTTTTTCTAAAGACATTCAACGTGCATAGTACATGATGGAAATAGTCCAATATAAAAAACAACTAGAACACCATCATCACAAACTTAGGGAAATACTCTGACCTATACTTACCTTCTTACAAAAACAATGGTAGTGTTTTAGAATTTATTTTCTTAACTAGTCTGGTTGAGTTCTGAATTTGGATAATTTTGATTATTTATTGACTAGTTTAGCTTTATGCTTTTAATGTTTACATATTGATGTTTATATATGCTCATTTTATTTTATTCAGAGAATTGTGAGAGGCTTCATGTTCTCTTCCATGAATGATGTTTATTAAAAAGGTTCATTTATCAATTATTAACTTGTATAGTGGTTTTGATTTTCCCTTTCATTTGTAGTTGTAATTCAATTTTGCATATGTTTGTTTATCAGTTAATGAAGTGACTTCTTTATAACTTAAAGCTTGCACTTTCAGTGAAGTTCACCATAATCATTTTTTTTTAATTTAAAAAATAGTGTATGGTTTCAGGATAATGGCAAATATATATGAAAAAATAATGTTTACTTATGAAACACAATGTGTAATAGAATAACAATTCAAAACAAAGCAAAACTCTTCTTACAGTAGTGCCATCTTGTGCCAACAAGAGCAATCAATGGATGCCAGTGCTCTCAGATCCAAGGCTCCTCAGTGATGAAGGCCATAAGCCAGAAACTAGTCTGGGGATATTGGATGAGTAGGCACTAGATAGGGATTTTATGCACAAGCCTTCTGGCATCCATTGATTGCTCTTGGCACAAGATGGCACTGCTGCATGGAGAGTTTTGCTTTGTTTTGAATTGTTTAATAACAATTATGTGCTAGTATGAGATAGTGACCATGTGATGTTTAGTGTAATAGAATACTTGATATTAATTATAAGTATGAGATAAAAAAAGAAGTGAAATTTGCATATAGATAAAATTAAAAGATTTATTAAAGTTAATTTTTGTTGTACCATACAAATCTTATATGTTATTGGTTATATATTTATTTACTTTCGTTTTATTGTTGTTATTATTATTTATGTAATAAAAATGATAGAATGAGAATGTAAAAAATCATGCACTTAAAAAAAAATTAGTAAATGAAATTACTATATATACTAGATAAGTTAATGATTAGTAAATTGCTAACAAAAAAAATAGTATAAATGGAGAATAAATAAGAATAATCAATAGTCTAAGTATTTTTATTTTAATATCTGGCGTTCTGGGAGTATAAAATCTGATTTGAAATTATTGAAAAATAAAAATTTCAATTGACATTTGGACTCTATTTTCTTTAGCTGAGATTTATATATATTTAGATATTTGTCAAAAAAGTAAAGTACTATGTTTATATTCATGGGAAGCATTCCTTAGTTTTTATTATATATAATTAATTTTGAGTTCATTACTTATTTAAGCTTAGGTTGGTTTTATTACATACATATACACATATAGTGAATTATTATTAAAAAATAAATCTACGAATAAGAAATTTTAATGTCTATAAACTAAAGCAAATTTATACAAAAACAAAAATTACATGTACCAAACTATTTTTTTTTAAAAAAAATAAAACATAGAGAGACAAATAAATGATATCTTCAGAAAAATTCAATTTACATCAATATAAACAGCAATATATAATTTGGAAAAATTTTCTTTTTTAAATACTGCATTTCATTTGATTAGTGGCTCTACCTATGTTTTTTTCTTTTCTTTTTTATATATATATTTAAAATGTAATAAACCAAGGTAAATCTTTATTTTTCTTCTTATTATTGCTATATATTTTTAGATCGAATAAATGCCATACAATATACTTTTTTCTTCATATCGCTGTAATCTTAGTTTTAAACTGAAAATAAATGAATTTTCAAGGTTAAAAGTTTTTTGGGGGAGGAGAAAGTAAAGCTTGCAAATCAAACCTTGGATAAGTGTTTAAAATTGAAACTCAGTAGGGTGCTATTGAGTGATATATGGTAAAAGATCAAGTTTAGAATGCAGAGGAAAAGCAAATTTTAAATTAAGCAGACTTTTTTCTTCCCCTTTCTCTCTTTTTTATGTGTGTGAATATTTTAAAAGACATTTTCAAGATTTAATTAAATACAGAATTTCTATCAAATATAGAAGTCCTAAGAGGTGATTTTTCACTATATATTTTTTTTAAAACGCTGTTATTAAAAAAATAATTAAAATACTGTATTTGAAAATTTAATCTAATAATGAAAAAATATCAGCAATTATTAAAAAATATTACTTAATAAAATTTTAATAATAAACTTATGATTATTTTATTTTCACAAATTATTTTAGTTTTGATTATTATTAGACGCCATCGAAGTAACATTAGCTCCTGGCTATTTCATAAAATTTTCGAAACCGTATATGGGAGTAATTAATTATTCTTTTCTCCCATTCACTTTAAAATGATGTAAAGTTTAACTGTTGTCGTGACTGAGAACAACTGTCGCTAATATGCATCCTATAATATTGTTGCTGTTAATATAGATATTAGTTATAATACATTAAGAAAAATAATCAAATTAAATAAAAGAAAGCAAGAAATAAAAGAAAGACCACAAAGAATTAGGTCTTATTTATAAAAGATCGTTGATGTGAAAAAGATGAAATTTATTATAGATTTCAAGATAAATGATATAATCAACAGAAAAAAAAATATACCTAACTATGGCAAATACATATCCATTAGTGTAGTGACGATGTTAAACTTAAATTACTTTAGTCATTTTTAAAACTTGTAATAAAACAAAATAACTTTAGAAAAAATTATTTATCAGATTTCATTTCTTTCCATCTTTTCTCTCTGATCAAAAGATTAAAAAAAAAAAAAATCTGACATTGAAGTAATGTTTTGTATCGGAAGTCTAATAATACTGTCTCATTACAAAAGAAATAATAATCTGATATTTTTTATAAGGAATTTTTTAACATAAATCACCTATGTGTATATGAAGCAAAATAAATGACAATCATTTTTATTTGCGCATATGTTAAAAGATGCTTTAATTAAACAACACATGCAAGTAAGGATATTAGTCCCCCCCCCCCCCAATATATATATAAACTAGAGAAACGTTAAAAAATCGTTCAAAAAAACTCAGTTTTTATTTTACTAATTTGTGGAAGGCAGATTATAGGCTAATATATTTATTATGCGTTATTTGATTTTTTGGCATATTATGAATACAAATATAATTATATTTTAATGATATAAAAAGTTTTACTATAAGAAGTTATTATTTTTCTAAAGTATATATTATATACGATAAGTTTTCTTTCTAAAAGCAACGCTGAAGATTCATACTATGAACAAATGTTATTACTTCATCATCATCATCAATGGTAGTTTGACATTTCATCATTGATTCTAAATCTTATCAGCTTGAAAGATTTGAATAGATAAAAAATGATAAAATTGGAATGAATAATATATTAGCTGATAATATTGAATAAGGTGAAACTGTTCAGTATATTTCATTAATAGCAGATTTACTTTCAAACTATATTTCACAATTTAAACAATTTTTTTCCAAAAACAGGCTGCTCATACAATACTATTAGGTAGATTTTCGGTGGGTGCTTTTCAGGACCTGCACTATCGTTTAGGCAAACTAGGCAACTTTCTAAGGTGCAAGCTATGAAGGGGTGCAAAACTCCAAGCTATGCTTTATTCATGCTTCATTAAAATATCAAAATTAAATAGTAATAATTCTTGGAATTTCCACTAAATTTTTTTATACATTTTCCTATTTTTATTCCTGATAATAAATGTTTTATTGTTTATTAAAATTATGATTAAAGTATATCTTATGTTTCAATATAATTTATTGTTTGTGTTTTATAATATTTTCTACAGACATAAACTACGCTAAGAGCAAGACCAGACAGTATACCGCTGAATATATATATTTTTCGAGTTAATTTTAGTGCCCAAAATGAATGAACAGTAAATTAGTTAATAATAACTCTGACTTTTTAAAAATATTTTTATAGGTTTATTTATAAAAGTATAATTTTTTAGTTATCTATGGCTGATAAAAAAAACGACCATCTGGAGCTCAGTATTGGAAAAGAAAATCAGAAAAAGCCAAAAAATTAACGAAGCAAGATGATTATTTTTTGAAATACCTTTGCACAAGAGAAACACATGATAAAGATGAACATGATCATTCTTTTGCAAAGTTACGAAAAATGTTGTGTTTCTCTTGTTAATGAACTAAGAACAGATATACAAAATAAAGATATTGAAAAAAAAAAGACAATGCTACTATTCCTGTATTAAATTACAGTGATTCCATGGATTGGCCTTCTCGTTTTAACAATAATTTCCAACAAATCCTGTTACATAATTGACCATAGCAGATTGTGTCAAATGATTTTCCCAAAAATTCACAAACAAGATTTTCCTCTTTACACTACAATAGGATACTGCTGAACAATGAAATAGTGTATCATTAATGGTTAATATAGTCACTATCAAAAGATGCATTTTTTTGCTTTTTCTGTAAATTATTCAGTACAATAAATACATCAAT
The DNA here is from genome assembly GCA_028023455.1 of Epiperipatus broadwayi. NCBI lineage: Eukaryota > Metazoa > Onychophora > Udeonychophora > Euonychophora > Peripatidae > Epiperipatus > Epiperipatus broadwayi. The sequence continues at coordinate 3,090,076 of JAQFVV010012520.1, read as the reverse complement.
TCTACAAAAATCACCTGAGTCAATAACTGGAAAAATATAGGAGTAATTCTTTCTTCACATGAGAGAACTTGGAAAGAACTTGAATTGGATTAATCACGAAACAACAATTTATCAGCAAACAATCAAAGAAGGAAAACAACACTGACATCAAATATTGGAATGTTCGATCACTTTAATTAAAATACTTGGTACACAAAATTTTGCATTTCATAGTACTAAAGAAAAATCATACACTGCCAGTAACAGTATTTTTTGAAGTTTATTGAATATTTGCTCTCTTTGATCTTATAATGAAAGAACATGTACACAGTCAAGAAAAAAATGATCCATTATTTAGGAAATGATATACAAAATTATCATATACAAATCTTAGCAAAAGCTATTAAAAATAAATAAAATCAGAAAAATACTAGTCAGTCATTTTGGATTGCACTCCAGACATTAGTCATATTGAACAACTGATTATAATAATCCATTTTATTGATATTGTCATTCCATTAGATAGTGAGATGTCCAAATCTGAAGCAATAGTAAGAACATTTTTTTAGGATTTTGTTAATCAGAGGAAATTACAGATTTATTTATAATATAAACTTTAATTGAACATCTAAGGCAAAAGGGATTACTAATTGAGAATCTCCATGGTCAACAATATAATAATAGAAGTAATATAAAGAGCATAGAAAATGGTGTTCAAAAGAGAATTTTAGATATAAACTGTCATGTCTTCTTTATTCCTTGTAGTTCACACTGTTTAAATTTAGTGATCAGTGATGCTTCTGGGTATTGCTTAGATGTGATTAGCTTCTTTACTTTAGTTCAATGGATTTATAACTATTTCTCTGCATTTACCCATTATTGGAAATTTTTTTTACTCATAATTCACACTTGACTATTAAACTGTTGAGTGAAACAAGAGCCACATTCATGTTTTAAAACAATTAAAGTATTACTTTGTCAATTTATGTGATACATTCATGGAAATTTTTAATGACCCAAAATTAAATAATTCAACCAGAAGTACTTTCCAACATAAAGCAAAGGCTCTTACTTACTCCATTTGTAAATTTAAGTTCATAGTATTCTTTGTCACATAATATAATATTCTTCATGAAATAAATATTTTGAGCAAACTGATACAGAGAAAGGAAACTGATTTAAATTCAGTTACAAAGAAATTACATGTAACCAAAGAATTCCTTTTAAAATATAGAAATGATAAGGGTTTTGAAAAAATTTTGATTGATGCTGTTGAAATTGCAAAAGAACTGGAGATTTGGACAACTTTTGAAATAGAAAGAAAACAGAAGACAAAAAATGGCAGTTGGAATATGAATGTCAAGATTAGACTTTGCAAGATTCTCAGCAGAAGTTGAAAATAAAATAGAGAGGTTCCAACAATTACAGCAGCATAATATTCTATTTGGATTTCTTTATGATATATATAATATCACCAAAAAAATAATTGCTAATTTACTAAATAATTGCAAAAATCTTTGACTTATAATACTAATTAAGATATTGACACCAAGGATCTCTGCAATAAACTTCAAGCAGTAATTTGAAACTTTTCAAAATCCATGTCACAGAAGTATTTTTCTTTATAGTACTTCAAGCAGTAGTTTGAAGTTTTCCAAAATCCATATTTTTCTTTATAGTTCAGCAAAAACTTGTTGACTGTATACCCATCATTTTTATTGATTAAGAATACTCTTGATACTTCCAGTTTTAGTAGCAAGTGGAGAAAATAGTTTCTCAAAGTTAAAACTTATTAAAATATATGCACCCAACAATGTCCCCAAACACATTAACAAATTTGGTAACAAACTGATAAAATGTTTTGCAAAATTGAAGGCAAGAAAAACTAAAATTTGATTTTCATATGTACTTATTGTATATTACTTTGTATATTGTTAATAAAGCATGGTGAAGTAATTTTTAATTTTAAAACTAAATTTTATTTTTAAAAAAATCCAATTTGAGAAATAAGGGGTATGCTTGTAAACTTTGCCTAGAGTACCAAATAACCTGGCACAAGCACTGTTACTATTACATAATTTATTCCAACATATCAAAATTATAGTTATATCACCATGAATAATAGATTATTATATAGTTGTCAAGTGTTTTAGAATTTTACTATAAAAAGTTTAGTGTATTTTATATTTAGAATTTAATATGATCCATAATGTTTTGGCTAGCTTGAACCCAATACTATCTGTTAGACAATTGATAATGATTTCAATAATAATTTTATAGAGAATTATAGTAGGCAGGTAGGCTTGCAATTTCTAATACACTTTCATTTTTTTAAATATTGTAATTTATCACTACTGCATTCTTCCAATTTTCCAGTATATTCTTATCATTTAGGAATTAGATACACAGCTTTGTCAATATTTTCTCTATTTTTATTTAAAAAATCTGGACATCATTTCTGGACTTATTTCCCTTTTTTAACGTTTAATTGCATGTCTTGTATGTTCTTTAAAATATTTGCATTTTAGATTGTAGTGTTATAGAAGCTACTTTTGTTTTCTTGTTCTTTATTACTATAATTGTTTTTATAGAAATTTTTCACTATGTATATTAACGATAATGGCATTTTGTTTTCATTTTTCTGAATTTTTTTTTTCCAATATCAAAATATTAATTTATATTTTTTATAATTTTTACTCTTTTCTATAGATTTCTTTGCAAATTCAGTTATATTTTTTAAGTCTATGTTAATTATTTTCATAGCATTTTATAGAATTATAGATATTTGATTTTTTTAAGAGTGATTTATTATATGAACTATTATAAAGCACAACAATAATAATAGATCAAGATTTATAAAGAAGTTTGTATATGGTTTGTTGTATATATATATATTGAAATTAATGACCTAATTTTAAAATAGAAGACTGTTTTGTTTATTATTTTTTAATTTTATTTTCATTATTTAAAATAAAAATTTACGAATGAATTGCTGCTTCTTGTATTGGTTTTAACTTATGCTCGTTATTAATAGACTATCCGTTATTTCTTATTAATCTCATTTAAATATGAGTCACTTTTAAAGAGTATTAATATTTTAAAATGATTTTCAAGTTCTAATTTTATTAATAATTTTCGTCTCTCGAGCTTTGCACTAATACTGTCTCATTATTTGACAAATACTTTTTATATCAAATCTAAATTAATACATTACAATCCCAAAATATATATTTCAATTAATCTAACATAATTCTCTGCTGTTTTGCCTTTATTTGGATACTTCTACATCCAAGTTATTATATTATTGCAACTTCTGCAAGTCTGCATCATTTCCTAGTTTCAATTGTGTATCCAATATTTATTTGATTCATTTTTCAATTATTTCTAATTCTGGCATTAAAATCTATCATGACAGTTTCAAAATGTTATTTTGATGTGATCAAAGCATTTTGGAAACTACAAAAAAATATTTATTTCTTCATCAAAATAGGAACTTTTTGAGCATTATGTCTATTAAATAAAATAACCAATCCTATCCACTCTGTCTGATATATCATTGACATATCAACATAATGTCTGAACATATCAACATAATGTTGTTTTGTTCAATCTTTTATATATAATTAATCTCACTTTTTTATGTACCTAATATTTTGTGTTTCAATAAAATTTATGTACACCACTTTTAAAATCAATTGACTTGTATCTTTTCTTTTATCTTCACCAGATATAAAAATGATTCATTTTGTATTATACAGCTCCCTTGCTCCACCAATTCATGTATAGTTTTATCATTGAAAATGTTATGAAGTTTTAGATAATAACTGGGTTTTTCTTAGGGCATTCTCAGCCTTCAGTTACTTATTGCTGTTTTAGCTGATAGCTTTACATCTTACAAGATATAGGAAACATAATTTATTTATATTTATCATAATTATAAATGATGAAAAACATGAACATTAACACATTAATACATACATTGTCTTCTGAGAAATACAAACATTGCCTCAGTTAAGAACTAGAAGGCATCTGAGATTATTATTTTTTAATCTTAATCTCAAACGTAAACACCAAATAAACACATCATACCATAATTTCTGAGATGAACAATCATATAGTATTAACAGCATAACAAAGGCATGTGAAGTTGAATTTAAAAATATTGTTAAGCCAAGTAACTTTAAAAGGAGTTACGAGAGAAATTGAAAAATCTCCTTTCACTTAATAAAAAAATTTTTTTTTGCTGCCATATACAGTATATATTCTTGATTATTTAAAATAAATGGAAAATTCCATAACCATAGAAATTGTCTCTGAAATAATGTTAATAGGTAATTATAAATTGAAAGCCCCAAACTGAATCATGTGCTCTAGAAAACTGCAATATATATATACACTAGTTAATACATATATAAACTAGTTAATACTATATATATATATCCTAGTGCATAATGTTAGCTGAAATTTAATTTATCATTTTATACATATATCAAAACATTATCATTTGGTTCAATAACTTCCTGTGATTGTATAATAAACAAAGATGTCATAAAAAAAAGATGTGATTAATAGTTACTGATCAGGTACCAGATCTAAATAATTAAACAAACAGGGATTAATTTGCATTCAAAACCTTAGGGTTTCAGCTTTTAACTTGATGGTAATAAAAAAAATTAAAAGTAGTTATCAGATGCTTAACTGCATAAGTTCCAGTTTTAATCTCAAATCTTCATGAATAACAGTAATAATAGAATCTGGATTGAGATAGAGATTTAAAATGTATCATCTGATAATCGTTGATTATAGTAAATATTCTTATATATATATAATACTCTTGTATACATAACATATATGTAGAAAAACAGAAAGAAAGAAGGGAGGAAGATTTATGAAACATTTAAAAAAATACATAGAGACAATTGTCTTCAACTGATAACAACAACTGCAAATATTTATATAGTATAAGTAAATATATTTTAAGATTTAAAATAAAATGTCAAAAGAATTTATAAAATGTTTTTCAATTAACTGTATATTAAATAAGTTATATGTAGTTTACAAAGCTAATTTATATTATTTGTAATATTGTTTTAAGATAAAACATCAATCAGCATGAACATGGAAAAACATGATTAAATGTTCTATTGAATTTTCATGCACTTCACTGTAAATATTTTCATTTTTATTAATTTTCCACAACATTTCAATTAGAAATATTTGTACAATTGAATTTATATTATTTTCATTAAAGTTTCTTATGTATAGTTTAGATATTGATGCTTTTTTGTTTTATCAGTTGAAGAAAAAGTTATTAAGTCTTCCATCTCATTTTTACTTACATTTATATTTATTCCATTGGAATTTGTGTCTAGGTTTACTGTAAATTTTGCTTGGTAAATCTTTCCAACTTTAGAAATCTCTTAACTTTTGTAGTTATTTCCCTATATTTATATTTTTATACACTTTCTATATATCTTTCTTCATAAAAGCATTTTTAATATAGAAAATATTTATTATAAAATAAGCAAAAATACTAATATTATATTGGCTTAATAACACCTAATATTAATAATTGTTATCATTAGGAGCCATTTAAATATGAATATAATCACCCTAAATATATAAAAAAATTAATCCATGAATTACAAAAACACTGACATATATCATACAATATTCTTTTCATATCATTATGCACTACCAAGTTTTAAGAACTTCTATGATAAACTTATTTTTTTATATATATAAAAGACATCAACATCTTGTTTAATTGTGGCCCTTTGCTTTATCTTAACCATAGCTACATTGTCAAAATAAAAACAATTAGTAGTAATTCTTTTTTAGAATATCATTGAAAAAATCATGTCAATGTATATGAGGTCTACCTCTTGTATGAGAAGAGTGCTTAAGTTCACCATAAAATACTTTTTTAGAGAGTTTATTAATCTTTATTTAATTTACACCATCCAATGAAGACATTCTTTTACAGTTATAGACTTCATATTCTCATACCCAGAATGCTAAAGAACACACTTATTCATTTTATGATTTTGCCATTCTATTTCAAGAATATTATGGAGTGTTCTTAAATAAAGGATTCTAGTCTTTTTATGTAAAGTTAATAGAAATTCATTTACACTTCTGTATAATACATTGGTACTTGTGAATTTTCAAGTAAAACAAGATGGCTGTCCATATTTTTGATAAATCTACAATTTTGAGTACCTCCAAAAATCTTTACAAAAAATGCCTGCTAGGAAACATTATATTTAATAATTACATTTTATTTTTTATTGCTGTTATTTTAAAAAAAGAAATCATTGTGTAAAAATTAATTATAATATTTACAGTATATTTTCTTTTTGAATTAACTTATTAACAGAAAAATGAAACAATATATAAATACAATATTTACATTTTATTCATATTAGCAGTGTGTAATCATATCATGATCATTGATGCATACTTTTCGAGAGGGCATGATCCTGTACCTTTGAAAATAATGCACTGCATCATGTTCTGTGACAGAAAGATCCCAAATTTTTATCATTATGACAAGTTACCAGAAAAACTGCTGCCAAAAAGAAACACGCTGAATTGAACAAAAGTATGACAATGTTAAGAGCATATTCGTTTCCCACATTATAAGTATATAAAAAAGTAGAAATAAAGCTTCTTAATGAAATTTATTGAAATTTATTCCTTTTTTTAAAATTTAACAATCGATTTATTAATTTTGTTTTAAGTTAACAACTTACATATCTTCAATAGATTATAGGCCCTTGAACCTATACATTTATCAAAAATATGGGGAGCCATCTTGGTTTACTTGAAAACTCACAAGTTCCAATACAATTTTCAAAATAATAGATATACATAGAACTAATTTAAATGACTTTTTTACCTTACATTGTCAACATTTTAAATAAAGAAATAAATTGATGTCAGTTCTGCAATTTAACATTCTAAGTCTTCTTCACAATTAAAACAATTCTTATCATTGGTTTCTAAACCACAAGTTTTGGAACATTAATTAGTAAATAAAATTTTTTACTGGTTAGACAATAAACATTAAAAACATTGTTCCAGGATATATTTAATACTTTTTTTTTGCATTGATTGTATTTTAAAAATCTCTAAAAAATTTACTTCTTTTATTTCTCTCAATGTTTTTTATTAAATTGTTTAATAGTTTCAACCTATCAAATAATTTAATAAAATATGTTATAAAAATGCAAGGAAGAAATGTTTTTTAAGACTCATTAAAACTTTGAGTATATTATCTTTTGAATTGATAAAAATAAAACAATCATCAGTATAAATACATATAAGGCTTTAACCTTAATACTATGCACCTTGAGTGCTTAATTTTACCACAAGAGGGACCTGCACAAATCTTAACACAAGATTAGGACTCTATAAAAATAAGAGGGGCCGTCTTATCTTCAACCTACTTTTTAATTATATAGGCAAATCTAAAGGATTTTTGATTTGAGAGTGTGAAGGTAGTAAGTTCTTCACTAATTCAGTCTAGAGTATTCAACCAATGCAGACTTATATTACAAGTATCATAAGAATTTTTTTTTAATTATCACAAATAAAAAGTTAATTTTCACGATTTAAAATGAATAATACATTATAATTTTTTATTTTTAGAATGATGTGTGGCAGTTCTCAAATTCTACTACATTCATTTTATCTATTATAACAAAAACCTAGATTACAATAATTTCTGCTATCTATACTACGTTAATTATACATGTTAATATTTTTTTTATCACAAAACTTTTTGAAACCTTTTATTATCAGTTAATAGTAAAAACTTTATCAAGTCTTGAAATTATTATTTTCCTCTGAACTAATATATAATAGATAAAGTGATTAAAATTAATAGTAAAGTATTTTTATTATAAAAAATATTTATTATTATACAGATACTATGAATAATATATCCAAGAGATATGGTATTCTTTTATATATGGAAATTAGCTTCATAGTGTATGTCCCTGGCATACAATTTTTAATTATTATATATTTTTTCTCTTGAATAAAACCATTCATTTCAAATACAAGTTCTAAAAATAACATGTCAATGTTTTGTGTGGAACATGTTATTATTTTCCAGAATTATTTGATGGTTTTTTCTAGAATGAAATACTGTATAGTGAGTAGGTAGTTGTTGGTTTTTTCTAAGCTTTAGTATAGGTGATCAACTATTTGTCTAAATACACAATTGTGTGTGGTTTAGTTAACCATTTTACTTAAAAAAATAATTTATTACAAAATTATTTCTTTAAATATGATTTCTACTTATAAAAAATTAGTCATAAGTAATTTATAATTAGAATGTACAACTTTATCCCATGATATACTATAATTATTTTTTATTATATAAAATTTATATATTTTTATTTCAGTTGATAACTTTTGAAATAAATATGTAGCGAAATGGTATAAGTAAGACAGTCTGTTTTATTTAATTATATTAATTATCATACAATGTTTTCAAGCATTACTTTAATGTTTTATGTTTTTATTAAATCTTTATTGTGATTTTATGTAAAATAAAATAGCTTTTCTTTAAATAAAATCAGGTTTCTGTGCACATGTCATCTGCTTAGAGACCTTGTTACCTACATTAAAGATTTCCTGTCTCTGAAACCATTATGTATTACAAAAAACATCTATTTTTTTTACTATCTATTAACAAATCATTCTTCTGGTACTGTTTTTTTTCCTTTTTCTATCTCTCTCATTTTAATAGATAGGTTTTATAATTCCAATATCCAATATTTTCCAATTCTTGTCATAAAGATCTCAACAAACAAATGAAAAAAACAACAACAATCTCTTTTCTTTGGTTTATCTTTATATTTTTATTTGATACCTTTTCAACATCCTTACATTTCAAAGATAAACATTTGCCATTTTATCTGGCATCTTCACACAAATAACTTCTATAATTCAAATTCTTATTAAATTTTTATTCATTTTCTTAATATTTTAACTCCTGTCCTGCACCCAATAAAAGTAAGTTCCTTCTATTATTTTCATATATCCCACACACCCTTTCATAATTTTATGCACTTTTTATTTTTAAATAATTCCAAACTACTTGTTTAACCATATTAATTTTCTATAATTCCATTTCTTTTTCTCTTTATCTTCTTTCTCTACAACTTATAATTACATAATTATCCCCTTTTTAATACAAATTTGTAGATATAAATTTTCTGTCTATTAATTAATTTTGCAAATGGTAATATAGTAATAGGGCATATGTAACAAATCTATTATTATAATGGTGTTCTTTTTAGAAAAGTTTCTGGATAGGAATGAAGTTTTTTTTTTTTAAGTGTAAGAAAATATTAATATTTTTGTAATTAAGAAATACAGACTGTTAATTCTTTATCCTCTTGAATTCTAGATTCAATAATTTTTTCCTCTTATTGACCATCATCCAGAATAAGAAACAGTTTAAATATGTTGATATTCTTATAGAAATAATATGATTAATATTGATAAACCATGTTTTGTATCTTCTATCAATATTATTTGCTACTTTCTTCATTTTAAACCTACTAATACAATTAATTTTCTTTGCTATATATTTAGCATCTATAAAATAAAATAATAAATTATTACATTTTTTATTGTTATTGTTATTTATAATGAGATTTGATTTCAAACAATTTACTTATCTAAAATTATCATTTCTCAATATCATTAATCTTTTTTTAGATTCCATTTTAAAATATTAATAAATATAATCCAATTTATTTCTTCAAATCTATTACAACAAAATCTTTAAGTATTTCTTAAAATAAAATCTTATACATATACATTTTAATTCAGAATAAATAAATCAAATTCAATTGGATTCTGCAATAGGTTTGTTTGTCTATTACTTCTGATGATGTCATCAAAATAGCGACATAACATTTATTATTATTAAATTATTGTACTACGTATATATTTGGTGTCAGTGTTGTAGATGCATATTTCCTCCCATATAAGATAGGAGTTGTTTCTATATATATATTATCTATAAAGGTTTCATATACTAGGGGTTATATAGTTCGTGATAAATATTTATTGAAATTCTAGAGTTAATAAAGATATTGAATATATGGGCCATGATAGAAGCCCTATTATAAATTAATAGAGATGAAGAGTTTGTATTTGCAATACAAAAGAAGAGTATAGTTTGTAGTCGAAAATGAACAGATAAGTATCCAACACAGTAGGAAAAGGAGCCTTATAATTTTTTTTTTTTTGATTAAATGATCTAACCTTGAGAAACATGATTTAAAATTATTAATTTAAAAAGTTATTATGATTTCATCACTTCTCCTTTTAAATAATAAATGATTCTTATGCAGACACAAATGTCATTCCATACCTATTGCTATTATATATTGTTAATTTAGATTATACTAAATTAAAATGGAAACTTGAAAGATAAACGAAATATTGTAGGTATTTACTACAATTATTGCTATTTTAAAAGAAAGCCAAACCACAATTAAAATAAAGCATATACCATTTGTTAAAATGAAATGACTTTGTGATTTATTTGAAATTTATTTTTTTCTTTTTTTTCTTTTTAGACAAAGGTCAGTAGGTAATGCCGAGAAACTTACAATCAACTAAATGATAATTTTGTGTTTTGCTAATATTCAATTTTATAATTATCTATTTAAGCCATCATTAATTAGAATGTTGTTTTTACATATAAGTTCCATTTGTAAATATAGGTTGGATTCAATAAAATTGCCTTTGTTTCCAATTTATATTTTGGTGAATGATTAAATCACTGATCAAGTTAACTCTGAGAATAAATCATTTAATGTCTCTGGTTATTGCTCTTTGGTATCAAGGCATATTTTATGTATAGCTAGTCGGATAAGCAATATAATCAATGATTAAACCATATTTACTCATGCGTAATATTTATCTTCTGATGCATAGATGTAATTTATTATAATTTCTGCCCAAATTTGTAGAATCATTAAATAAGGATTTAGCATCAATCCAGTACATTGCAGTCGACATTCAACGATTGGGCTAGTTTATTTTCTGTTGTACGTATACTTTCCAACTCGGGACTTTGATAAAATAAGCCAAGACCTGAGGTACATTACAATGGAAGAGAGTTATCCATTACAATTACCTCCCAACCACAGGGGTGATTTTATTTTTCATTACAATATATACATATATGTGCACGTACATATATATTTGACTTTAAATTCTTATTAATATATTTTCATTTTGATTTGTTCAGTAATATATTAACGATAATCATTTCCTTTTTTTATTTTTAATTAACTGCCTTATTTATATTTCTCAAATTAATCTTTAATAATTTTTTTAATTTAAAAAATATTTATATATGTATAAATATATTTTAATTTGGAATTGGTTTCTTTTATTTTGTTTCTAAATGTTATTTCCTTCACTTTATTCCACTCTTAATTATTCAATCAGACTCTATAAATATTCTTATAATCGCTTTAAAGAAAATTAAGCATTTTACAAGGTAAAACTCATAGGAAATAGTTCAAGGCAATAATAATAATAATAATAAAGGTTTTTATTTTAAAAAATTATAAACAAGGCTGGAAGGAGATTGAGCTAAAAATTGTTAGTTTCCAAGATTATTTATGAATAGAGAATCAGAAAAAAATTATTTCCACTGTCAGATTGATTATATATTTTTTCTAATCTTATGATTTTCAAAACTAATGTACTATTTTCTGACATGAAAGCAGCTTCATATGTTATGTTATTAAAAATAAAAACGACGTATACTCTCAATATAAAACTTTAATCATTATTCTACTTATTTTAATGGTTTATAAACGTTTGTAGGAGAGCGTATGCTTGTGCAACAGTGTTCAAATATAGCAGTCAGTAGTCTGTGTCCTGCTGAATTCATCTTTTGGTTTCAATTCAGCTTATGCTCTTTTCTAATCATTTATTAGATAATGTCTGATCTCTTTATATCCTACCAATAGAAGTTTTTTTTTTAATTTTATCTTGAGCTTTTTATAATTTTGGTGTTTCACTTTTTTAAATCAACATTTATGTCTCTTAAAAAAATATGACAACAGCAACTAACAACCAACACTTAAAATATCTTTTTTGAAAAGGGATGAAAGTACTGTTATGCTTTTATTCTCTTATCATCAGTCTTCTAACAATCATTTTGTCAAGAAAGATTATTCTGAGCAATGCAACTGTCTGGGTAAGATGCATTTTGTGCAAGTTAAATTTCAGAAATCACTGTCCAATTCCATGAAATAAAATTTGTAAATTTAAACAAAATGAATTATACAAAAGATGGAGAAACAATAGAACATTAAAAAATTACAATTATTTGCATTATTTATTACCTCTTTTCATTTTGATGGTCATAACATAACTTTTAAAATTTTTCTCTCAAATAACATTAATATGATTGTACCAACTTGTGATAAGATTCATCTTTGTTAACATGAAAATTTAATGTAAGATCAGTACTTTTCAATTTTTCATTCTCAGATTTACAGTTTTTTTTTCAATGTCTTTCTCTGTATTGAGTTCCAGATAATTTATTTGATATTTTATCTGAGTTGGGTTCTCTGACTGGTGAGATTAAAACAAATGAAGACATATCTTTTGCAATTAGAATAAGAAATACAAAGAGGATACAATGACTGAATAACAAGGAAAGTAATTTAACATTAGTTCAATGCAAACAATTAATTATATGTACAATGAATTTAATATACATATTTAAAACTGAATTCATTTATGGAATAATTTGCAAATCTAGGAAATCTGAAATACATATATAATATTATGAAATTAAATACTGCATAATGCTAAACTAGTAGCAATAAATAAAATAGAAAAATTATATAACATTAATATACTAGCCAAAAAACAAATTTTTATTAAAATTCTGTCATGACCATGGTTTCATCTATTAACTTGAGAATGTCTATTTGTTAATAAATAAAACCATAGTCATTGAGAGAATTTTAGTAAAAATTTGTTTTTTGATTAATATTTTAATGTTGCATAATTTTTCTACTTTATATATAATCTTACATAAATATTAAATTAAACATAGATCAATGTATTTTATATAAGTAACTCTACTTCTAGATTACCTACTATTACAATGTATGTGGCTCTGTTTGGCTTAATAAAACAATGAATTTATATGACTTATAGAAATCCTATATAGCACATTATATATATCCAGGGTATGGGATATAACATCCAATGGTGTCTTCTGCTTATTTGCCTCTAAAGTATGGACATTCTTGGTGTCCCATACTCCATTGCAAAGAAAAATGAGTGTCCTTTTCATTATTCCTTACATAATGGCTGTTTCCATTATCTTTTCTGAAGTACAATATATTATAATAGGGCTGATGTAAATCTTAGATTTCTTCATTAATAATTAGATAACTTTAATTAGCATGTCAATTAGTTTGTTATAAATAGTTGTTTGTTTGAAAACCCATTAGTTCATTACATTTAAGTCAGAATCTCTCAGACAGTTGTTTACATTTTTTAGTAACAAAGTTATATACCTTCATTAATAAAATATTTTTTACTTCTTTCTTTTCTTATGTATTGATTTCTATTTTATATATCATACTATTTGCAACTTTCTTAAAGACTTTAACCATACTATTTTTTATATCAAAAGTTTATTCTAACAGTTTTGACTGTTCTGCAGTCATCATCAGAGCTGATGCTTTTTCATACTTATAATGTTTGTTCAATAAATTTTAAAAAGCCATTAATGTTAATTTAATGTTAGGTTATGTTGGCTAATTATTTGAAAAAATTAAACATTTGATTTGTTCCATTATATAATAAATGTTTAAACACTTTCCTAAAAAAGTGACCATTTTGAAAAAAATTTCAAATGATATTTATATGGTTGTTACATTCAACAGAGTGGCATTAAAATATTGACATTCCAATCCCCCCCCCCCCCATCCCAAAAAAAAGAAGGCAGATTAGTAAAATGTGTAAAAATATAATATTGGTATTAAAAAAAGATAATATTGGTATTTAAAAAAAAAGAAAGTCAATATAGATATTAAGAAAGTAAAATTTTGACACAACACCAAAATCAAGTCCAGGAATCCATATTTCAAAGTGTGGTATTTTACTACTGCACTATATTGAACATATTATGCTGATGTTTCTAAAATATAATTGATAAAAAAGTTTGATATTCTATAGAATTACCATAATTATTATGAGGCAATATTTTTAAAATAAATTTATTATTAAATAAATTATTAATAGTATTATTTATGTAAATTAATATATTTAAATAAAAATGATTCAGAAATCTAAACATTTTCATTTATATATAAATTTTGTTAATTATTGTGGTATTATGGAGCCAGTTTGTTTGGTTTAGCCCAATGGTTGGGTAGAATACACTGTAGTATATTTCAAGTACTTGTCACAAGACAAAAGAAAAAAGCAATTCACTTATATTTAAATAAAAAAATATTTATAATCAAAACATGTTTCTTACAATGGAATAATTAAGAAAATTAAACCTTTTCTCTTAATATAAATCTTATTAATTATTGTAGTGACATGGCAACCCAGATGATTAAACATCTTTGTGCTCTGCACACACCCACATGCAGCAGCCCTGATTCCAAGACTTTCACCCTTTAGTTGTAAATCGCTAATTACTAATTTTCTATGATTTGAACTATGAATTAGTTACTTAAAAGAAAAATCTTACATTTTTTTGGAAAAAATTCTAACTTCTAAAAAAAAAATCTAAACTCCACTCAGAACTTAAACTCCAAACTAGTATACCACTAAGCCTTCCGTATTTAAGTTTGGCATCTAATATTTATTTGTAACTAATATGACGCTCTTTTTCTGTCCTCGTTCATTATATAGATTGTTAAAAAGTTTTCTGAAATAATTTTATAAAGGTTTTTTTTTACATACTTATCATATTTAAATTAGTCGTTTTCATTAACAAAATGCTTTACTTTTATTGAAATTATGCTGACCGATTGTGATGTGCACTTTTATAACCTTAAAAAAAAAAATTAAATTTTAAGGACAGCATATTGTTTTTTAAGTATGTGATAAAAAAAAGAATACTTTTAAAATTTATTTTTTAGTATATGATTGACCTATATTAAAAAAATATATCGTAAAAGTTTTTAATTGCACTACTTTATAAAGTCACTACGTTTAATTTAATTTAAACACTGTCGTTTAAGCTGATTGTATTTTAACTTCAACTAAATGCAAATGCATGCATTTTGACAGAGTATGGTCAATTGTCTATTTCCTTGATAATAAGTAAATTATTATTGATTTTTTTATTTCTTCGTTTCATGATTTTACATTTAAAAACTGCTAGGTTCTTATTAAAATATATAAAAATAAAAAACTAAAGATTTTAAAAAAATTATATTAATAAATGCATGGATGTACATATTTTGGGAATGGCAATAAGATACAGAAAACGAAAATAAATAGTTTAAAATTCGAATTGGCAAAAAATAGAATGGCCGGACAAATAGCAAAAAGAAATGATTGATGAGCAAGAGAAATTCTAAATAAAAAGTATCCTAATATGAGATAATACGATGGAATGAAAAATGTTACATCGTTTTCTAGTCAGATTGTTAATGATGATAATAATTGTTAACCAAAGGTTTATTATCATCATTATACAACTGCTATGAGACAAGTTCTGTACAAAGAACACATTTCTATCATTAAGTTTTAAATAAATCGCAATTGATTTTATTTAAAATGAAAATCAAACATTTTTGTTTCATTTGACTTTCATAGCTCTTCCAATATATATTTTAAAACATCCTTACCTCTTAGAAATTTTTTGAATATATTTGTTAATAAAGTAATCTAAAAAGCAGATTTGTTAACTCAGAAGAGTCAGTCAGCAAGGGTCAATATGATCAAATATACAATAACAGTTTATAGCTTAATAATATTTAAATATTTTCCCTTGGAAATTTATTATTATTGTACTGTTATTATTAATATAATTATAATTTTTATTAAACTATTATTCATATTTCTATTTTCAAATAAATATGAAAATAAAACCAAAAAAAAAAAAAAGGTGATTGTCACAAAAATTTAATTTGTAACCAATAAGCTCGTTGTCTAATGATACTGCACTTGCGAAGAACAGATGGGATATCGAGCTGAGACTACTTTTATTTCTATTCACATTTCATCATGAATGGAGGATAGTTTAAATGTTAGCACAAGACAGTTATTACATTAGCATAAGCTTTCAAATAGATTGAGATTCAATTTTGCTTACTCAGGGATTTCTCCTTGTGGAATGACAATATTGATGATATCAGAAATGAGTTTGTACTTGCGGATACGGTCAGCACAAGTGGTTGACGTAAGGGAGGGGGATGCATTCACCTGAAAATAATTAAAAAAGAAGTTAGATCATGGCAAATATTTAATGTTGTGTATGAACAATATGTGATCGTAACTTTATAACTGACTAATGTATAATTAATTTTCTATCATTTAAAAAAAACATTGGAAATATATATATAAAGAAAAGAATAATAACTTTTATAATGCTTATAAATCTGTATGTATATATTATTTAATTAATAATCTTGCTTTTAAATGTAATAAATCCATTTTTTTAAGTGGAAAAAAATTATATTAAAAACTAAAACAGATAATAATATATCAAAGTGAGTAAATATACACTTCACTAAAAATGTCTTTTATTAATGCAAATTAAAACATCTATTAGTAATATTTAATAATTAATGGTTATAAAATAGAATAGAATTTAACCAATCAGATTTTAATTTTGTCAGTGCATTCATTTACTTTAAACCTTTCTTCTTTGCACTCCATTATATCACAACTATTCACTTTTAATATAGAACAATCCCAATCTTATCCAAGATAAGCAAATACTGTGCTCAAGTTAGTCTATGCATAATAATTACCATAGTCCAAGATAATAAAATACTGTGCCCAAGTTAGTCTACGTGCAGTCAAGCGTTGTTAGCCGAGAGGCCATCGCAACCACCTTGCAAGCAAGTAGTTGGTTGCAGACGGTTGTGGGTTTGCATCCCGGCCGATGCTATGACATATGAAAAAAAAAGTTAGTCTATGTGTAATAATTACCATAGCACTGTAGAAGTATATGTTAATAATCAGTTTAAATTTGTTAGTGTATTCCCCATTGCACCACTTTTTTACTAAGTGGAGACAATTTTTATTCACTTTATAATAACTTGTGAATCAGTGAATAATCTACTGCAAGGAATGTATGTAGCAATTAATGAATTAATCATAGAAATATTTTTAACCAAGTAGATTCCAAATTTTATAACTTATATTTCAATTAACCACTACTATAAAAATACAGATGATCACTTTTCACTATATCTTTACTTATCAACTGATCTAGATGATTAAAACTTCTGGATCTTCACACTGAATTGATAGTCAAATTACTTTTTATATTCTGTAGAAATAATCTATTTGAATTTAAAGTTTAAATTATATTTGCAATAATATGTACATTTGTGCTGAAACTTTCAATGATTCACCAACACAAATCTCATAAAACATGATAATTAGTAGTTGGAAAGTAGAACTTATTCAACTAACTAGATAACCAGATTTCAACCTTATCAGTGCACTCTTCAGTTTTGTATATCAGGCCATTTTTTCAAAATTTATGATGATTAGAGATCATCCCAGACCATTTTTTCTAAATACTCTTGTCACATGTGATGATAATAGCTATCATCTTCTATAAAATCACCTGCTAACTTTTTTTCTCACCTTCTGTAGAGCTTCCACCATATTCCTTGTAATTCCTGCATTCTGTTTATATTCAGCCTAGTATTTTTTCCCAGCTTTTTCGATAAATAATCCTTTTTTTTACTTACTTTTTAAAATAATATTGGAATTGCTACTGTTCCAATTTATTTTTTTCTATTCTATTTCAAACTTCTATTGTTTTCTAATTTATTGCCTTTCTCCTGCCACTATTATTTAAGATTCTTCTATATATAAAAGTACGCTTAAACTAAACACTTAATAAGTATCCCTTAATTTCAAATAATCATAAAATATTTCATGATAATAAATAGATTGAAGCATCTGTGTATAAACAATTCGAAATCTTTTAAATATGTTATAAAATTATCTTAATATTTTTAGCTTTACTTCCAGAAAGTCTAGATATCAATGCAATCAACTCCTGAAGTAAACATACATACAATTTTAAAATAGATGTTTAAGTTAATATATTTAAAAAATCTCCACTGACGTTACAGAAGTAGGTAAAAATAATTATTATTTATGAAATCAGTGACAAATGCAAAAGTTTTATGAACAGAAATAAATAATTTTTCTTTCATTTAAAATAGCAAAATTAAGCAATATTCAAGTTAAGCTAAAAAATTAAAAAATCAATTCAGTAAATTTATTAAAACCTCAAACAATGGAACATGCTGCTAGTGGTACTTTGAATATAAATGTCTTTAGGATTTACTCCACAAAAGATTCATTATCATTGCAAAAGCAGATGAAACAAATGTTAACTAGAACTTTTGTGTCTTATGAACTAACAATAATTTCGCTATTAAAAAAGTTAACTAAAAAAAAAAAAAGATGGGAAAAAAATTTTAAAGTAATAATTCAAAGAAAAAAATATTGTGATAACAAAGTTGATTACTTATTGAAATAAAATTAGACTCTGTAATCATTAAGGAGAAAAGTCAGTTCCCAATCAAAAAAAAAAAAAGGCTGATTTATACATGGTGACCAAAAACCTTCAGAAGTTTTTTTTTTGCATTAGAAGTTACTTGTCACTTAAATAAAGTCCAAAATTTATATTAAATTCACCTAAAGAGATTTTCAGGGTCACTAATGTAATTGAAAACTTTTTGAATAGAAAACATTTTAATGCATACATGTCCAAAATGAGCAGTATAATTTATTCAAACTAAATGTTTGAACATTTAATAAAAAATATTCTTCAAATATTATTGACACTATTCATAATATTGTTTTATTTTCAGAGCAACTATTTATTTCAATTGATTATTAATCTAGAGGATACTAATGAAAATTAAACTGATACAAATTTTAAATAAGCTATTTCTTATAATGAGTACATTTTTGGTAAACCAGTGTTCTTAGTTAGGATGATTTTTATATTTAATGATTTTACCTTTTATTTACACTGAAATCTACCAATCTTTCATAAAAACAGTTGCATTTTTTTCATATCTTTATTGTCTTTCTTCTTCTTTTCATTTTTCTATTAATTGTTTGTATTATATTATTATTACTATCTATTTATACTGAGCAAGAAGTGATATATAATGATAATTAATAAAAGCAAAGCATTATTTTAAACTATAACAGCTATTGTATATTATATTGATTATTTTATAAACAAGTAGAATTTTTATGTGATTTGGATTAATTAGCATTAATCTGGTGACGTATAATAATAAATATTAATAATATAAAAATATTATAAATTAATACAATTTAATTATTAGATTTATTAATGAGAAGATTAATTAGTCGTCTTATTGAAGTCTAAATCAAAAAAGTTATTAGCAAAAATAACATTATAAAGGTAGAGCAAGTGAAATAAAGATGATAATTTAAGGATATTTGAGTAACAAGGTTTAATATAAAATAAAATAGAAGCCTTATGAGACATAAAAAATATATTGTGTATTGTTATTCCATTTAATAATAATAATAACAATAACAACAACAACAACAACAACAACAACAATAATAATAATAACAATAATAATAACAACAACAACATCAACAACAACAACAACAAAAACAACAACAACAACAACAACAACAACAACAACAACAATAATAATAATAATAATAATAATAATAATAATAATAATAATAATAATAATAATAATAATAATAATAATAATAATAATAATAATAATAATAACAACAACAACAACAACAACAACAACAACACCAAGATTAATAATAACAATAATAATATTTTTTAGGAAGTAAATCCACTTTTTCATGATTATATATTACAATAGTTATCTGCATTTAATTTTTTTTTTCCAAAATCAGATCAGGAATTTTCTCAAATTACATAGCTGAGAGTGACTTTTGAATGTTGCCTATATTATTTCATATAACTTCTGCAAAATGACATAAAAATAAAACTGTGAGGTTTAGTGCAGTTGTAAAATAGTGGACTTTAGAGTTAATGGTTTATGTGATCTCCTGAGTATCAAACTATTCACATACCTTTTTACTATTTTACATAATAATCTTATATGGGATCCTATTAATAATTGTATTGAAAGAACATGAGTCTCTATGTTTCATATTTAATAGTAATAGGAACTTATTGCGATTAATTATACATCAAATGTTTTCATTTTGCTAAGACATAAAAAAGCTGGGCACAAATTATTCCTCATTGTTCTCAATTTTTCTTTGCATGAAATATTATAATAATTAATTCTTTGTAATAAAAATATAACTGTTTTTCATAATATGAATTTAATAACCAAAAAAGCAAGTCATATATAAGGTGACATTACTTTTATGAATTTAATAGAAAAATAGTTTTCAAATTCAATAAAGCTGAATGATATCTAAAATATATCTGAAATGTGCTTTATTGATAAGCAAGAACAAAAACAAATAATTAAAGCAAAATCAAAAACAAAACCCAAATTAAAATTGATGCTTCTTCACATGAAACTTTATATCTATGACTCAACTGATTAACGAATCTTTAAACTCAGCATATGATAATATTTCTAATATATCTTTAATTGTCTAAATTAAAATTGCTACATTGAGCATCAGAAGAATATATAATAGAGGATATTGCAGTTATTAAAATAGAAAAATAGCAGTCTACATAGGCAGTTGGTATGAATATTTAGATATCAATAATAAGACAGAAAAACCATAAGTTGAGAAACAAATTACGAACTTTATGAACAGGTTTTGAAGGATTTTTTAAAAAGAAAAAAGAAAACTTTTTAAATATTTTATTTATACTTTTTTCCTAAGTTTTGAATATCAACTACAAACAATCATTAAAAAAGTAATACTACTATTTGAAACCCAAAACTTCTTAACATTCACACTCTTCAAAGTCAGCCATCTTGGCACAGCAAAATAAATATAATAACTGCAACTCAACTTGAATTGCTAAAAATTTAAGTTATGAGATAACTGCAATACATATAGATTCTCAACTTTTTTTAAATATAAAGCAAAAAGTTTGCAATTCTATAATCTCCTCAAAGCAAATTATAGCAGAAAACAAAGGCAGAAAACATTCGTTTAAGTAGCTATCATGGTGTAGTTAAACATATACATCAATTGCCAATTTCCACAGGGAAACTTATTTATAAAAAAGTTGCAATAGTAAAAAATGAGACTACTTTATTTGTTATTTATTCTTAATTTATACAAAATATAAAAACAAAAAGCTTGCAATATTATCTAAACATTAATGCTCAAAAGAAATGTCAACATAAAACACTGACAATGAATCTAATATTTATTCTCTTTTACATCCACATGTAAGCCTGAAGATTACAATTTGTGAACACCAAACGAGTATAATAAAAGACAAACTTTCATAATCACTATTTCTATGGCATGTGCAATGCAGAATTTCTTTATAATCAAACAAATAGACTACAAAAAATAATTTTTAATTTATTTTTTTTAAAATAATAATTTCCTAATAAAATGTGTTTAGTAAATTATACTAACAAATTATATTTAAATAAATTTAATAATAAATTATACTTATTTTGTTTAATAAATGCTGCTTAAATTTAGTTTTTTTTTTAAAAAATTACTCATCTTTTTAAAACAGATAAAGGAATACTTTTTAAGCAATAACGTTTTTACGATTCTAATTATTTAAAGGTTTTTATTAAATTCTGTAAAATTTAATTTTATCTATATTAATTATTTTAAAAAAATAAGATGACAAAACTATTAAAAAAAGAGAAAATATTTTACCTCAATAAGCCATGGCTTTAAATTATCATCTATAATGATGTCAAATCTGAAATTAAAAAAAATATTACACAAAATGTTAATACGCATACATACAGGGATAGACCCAAACACATATATACATGCGTAAAAGTCTCATAGTAAAAAAAAAAGGGAGTTAAAGAAATATCTTGCGTGTGGTAGTTTGCAATAATCAATATATTGTGCGTTAACTAATAATAATGTAACAAATTCTAGCTTATTAAATAACATATGGTCAACATGGGTGTGATGAGAAGGTCACCTCAGGGTGAGCTTTGAGTGTTTCATCATCAGATTTTCATTTGGATAGACGGTTGAAGAGTTGAAGGGTGGAGTGGAGTGAAGCCTGTCCATTAAAGCATGAAGATTGGATATCTTAATATATATCTGAGCACTTATTGCATATATGTGTGGAGAAGATAATCTAGACCAACCGATGAGTGCTGGTTTAGCACGGAATACGTTTATTGGTAATTATTTATCTTTTCCACATTTATGTGTTCAAGTGTATCAGTAGTATGAGATAGAGTGGAGAGTTGTGGCTTAAATGAAAGTCTGTGCTCATATACCCTATATATTACATATGATGATACTGATATATAATAAGCCTGTATTTCAGTCATTATTTATATATTTATCTACAAAGATAATATTACTCACTAAGTTTATGTTGTGCCATTACAATTTAGTCATTAGCTAAATTTATCGTAATGTGCATGAAAGAAAATGCTGAACAAAAAATCATCATCACATTTTTATATAATAAAGGAAGCTGTAGGCACCTAAGTTTAAACCCTACCAGATCTAGTTCTAAAAGCTTTAGACAGAAAGAGAATGGGTCAACAATTATATTCTTTATTTGTTTGTGTGTTGATAGAAAGGTAATACACACATTTAAACTATTCAATATTTAATTTTTCTGTTAAAAAAGTGAAGTTATAACGCATATGTATAGGCAGTGTGTGTTATAAAAGCTATTTAGTTAGCCACTTTTAAATTTCAGATATTAAACTTTCTTTAAAACTAACCTATGCTTGATCAATTTTAATATCTTATTTTATACATCTATTTTTGCTTTTCTATAATTGTAATTTGGATTTAACAGATAAGGATTTAATTTTAAATATTAGGGTTAGAATTACTCAACTAGCAATTAGATTATTTTAATGTCAGTTTATAAATAATTTGAATGAGTGTGTGTGTTACATCACATAAATATATCTACATTTATTATATATTGAGAGAAAGAAGAGTTAAATCTGTCAAATTATTTTTTTTACAATTTTGTGTTAAGGGAGAAAATCTGTTGAATCAGATATATATTTTTGTAGCAATTTTGTTTTTGTAAATGATTGTTTGTCATTTTGGAGTTTAAGCTTGGTGGGAACTCTAATTTTGAAATTGTCTCATCTTAAGATCAAAAGAAAGAAGCTCCAATTTTAGATATTACAGATATACATGAGGAAAAAGGATTAAGTTTATTTTTTTCCTTCAAAACAAAAGTCTGAAAACCAGGTGTGTAATTTTTTTTTTTAATGTTCCTAAAAAAAGAAAAGATTGCACTTTCCAACTAAAAACGAATTGGTCAAAAATAGCAAGTCACACTGTCACTCTAATTGGGTGAGTTGACTCAAAAATTGGATATAAAAGCAGTCTGGAAAATCGGTTGGGGGATTATTATTATATTATCATTGTTATTAGAGAGACTTTTAAAAATTATTGAAACTAAAGCAGACAAACATTTTTAATTCTGCTAGATAACCTTTTTTTTAAATCATTTTTTATATCAAGTTTTGAATGTTGAAAATATAAGGATGGCGGGGTAAGAAAAATTAATATATGTTCCATCTGTCTACCAGACTCATCATCAACTAGCACATCATATAGGAAAGAAAAGATGTCTTGTCTGAGAAATAATATTCTACACCTTTCAACTGACTGAGAGAAATAAGATGTTTTTAAATAGAAAGAAGAAAACATTCACCTGCATTTAAAATCAGAAGAAAAGAGTAATCTACTGAGAAATATTAAATCATCGAGTCCAATTAATTGTTTCAGTAACTGAATTTAAACCCAGAAAATTTATAAATGGGAAAACAACTGCTGTACTTCATCCACTAAAAGAATCATGCTTGACAGGAAGAGAAGAAAAATTAATATAATGATTTCCAAATTGTCCACTAAAGCAAATAACCTCAATAGGATCATCATCATCAAACAATTATACACCTCAAGAAAGAGATTGTTCCAACGTAAAACGGAAATGGTAGCTGCAGAAATATAGACATTATACAAGATAAGTTTGAGCCCTTGGAAGTTTGCCACAAAACAAAGGATCAGTAATATGACTTTTTATATCTATTTTCTTTATGATATCAGAGTCTTAATAAACTTTTAGCAATAAAGTGGTATATTTTATTTAAAGAACTTTTAAAGACAATTCAGATCGATTAAAACCAATAATTTCTTACTAATAATAACCTTGAGCTTCATAAATGATTTTGAATGTATCAAAATTATTTGTTTATTAATTTACAGTTATGAAATATTAATGTGTAAAATAATTTTTTGTATTATTATTTTGGTTTTAGATAATATTTTGGTTTTTACGGGGTAAACACACACATACATAATAATACTTTATCTGGGTATAATTGCGAGTGAATGTGAAGGAATGAGCAGTATTAAAATATTAAATTATTTTGTCTTAAGAAAGTATAGATTTCAGAGTGTAGAAAAGAGGGGGATAGAAATATACTTTAAAACTTGTTCGGTAAAACTTGCTCTTTCACTTCTACTAACATTTTTTTTAACATTCTGCTTACATGTTAGATTTATAAGGTATGTGTGCCAATGAGTGAATATTTTTTTTTATGAAATACTTTTCTTGTGGATGGAACATTTTAACAAATCGGTTACCCAATTTAATACCATATACATTTGACGGGAAAGGGGGAAGAACTTGAAATTAATCTGAAGATTGCAATATAATCAATTATTATTGTTATTATTTTTCATATCAATTTTCATGTTTATCTATAAATTTTCATGTAGATATTAGTAATGCATTAATAAATGTTAATTTGTTTTATTAAATGAGGTGTATATATTTCATTAAGAGTAGTCTTTATTAAGTGTGATCATTCATCATCAATGGTTGAATATTGGTTATTTAAGATATAATTAAATATACTAAAATTAAGCAATAATTATGAATTTCTTTAACAATTAGGTTTTATGATTAGGCTTAGTCCTAAAGCTGTGGTTGAAACCATTATCGTTATCATTGTCATCATCATCATCATCATCATGCTTTAATTAATGAGCTGTTTAAATGTTCAAAGGCCATAAATAAATATTGATTTCATAGTATTTAGTGATTTCTTAGTAATTATTATAACCACCATCCCATCATCTATTTCATGCAAGGATGAGTGAATTGCCATCCTAAATTAATAGTAATCTGAGCTAGTAAAACTTATAAAAAATATTGAAACACATTTATTATGTTAAGATCTAAGAAATGATTTCTGTCTAATGAATTTTATATCCACTTTAGTTTAAAGATGTTTTATGTTTACCTAAATATTAGTGCATACAGTGATATGGCTCTAAAAGCAAAAATCCTCCATTTTTATTAGAAATAAAGTACCAAAATGGGATTCAAACCTGGTACATGTGAAAAGGTTATTAGATATAACTGTGTCTAGATTCAGATAATCTAGTGGCACCCTGCTAGACCATATTCACTTGGTATTTGTTTAAATATGCACTTAACATCAAACCAAGAAATGAAAGTGAGTAAAATCTACAGTTGGATATACCTGAGAAGATATTTTATTGAGTTACTAGTGTACTCACTCACTTGATTTCCATATACCTGAGTTATAGTAGTTGTTCTTAATAATTTGTTTATAATTATTGATATTGTGATATCTTGAGAAATCTAATTATAGAAGTATGTTTCATTTAATCCAATGACCCTTAATATGATTGATAACTCAGTCTGATCTTTTGTTTAATAGCTTATGCTCAGCAAGTTACAATGTTTAATTCTTTTCTCTTTGATATAAAATTTTTATTACAATTCTTTTTCGTTTATTAAGCCAAATATTTATATTTGAATCTTTTCTTTTGATCACTTTATTTATGTTACAATGGCAATATGTTTGAGATAAGCATTTTGATGTTTCATATATTTTTGGCTACAATGCCTTTGGACTCAGGTAAAAATATTTACAATGGAATATTTTATCTTAATATCTTTTGATCTACATTATTAAGTTACAATTGAATCTACTTATGTCGATAATATTTGATCATCTTTATTTATGTTACAATGGACGCCCAATGTGGGGCTTGATATGTCACCATATACCTGAAAAAGGGAGTCTATAGAATGATAGATGTGTGGTTAAAAAGAGAGAAATTTTTTTTTAGTAAATTTTTTTTTTCAGTAAAAATTTTTTTTTGACTTACAAAATAGTTTTTTTTTTTTCCTCTACCCAATTTTGAAAATAGATGAATATCACAACTTAAGACAGAGGTGAAATAAATAATAGAAATTTTTTTTTGGAACATTAAAATGATTTATTGCCAGATAGGATAGGCATAGTAATAGTGATGAATTATGGGATAGTAGTCTCATGTGTGTTTGGGGAGTTCATTTTGTAAAAAGTCTATGATTTTGGAGGTTGGATTGGATATCTGATCGTTGGAGTTTGGTTGGTTAGATTGCAGTTTTGATGATGAGTGGAGAGTTTTGTCATTGCCTTGAGAATGCTATGTATTTTTTACTTTTGTTTATTTAATCCCATTCACTGCTCCCACCCCATTTATAAGTTATCTTTATTTTATCATGAAGCAGTTAACAGCAGTCCTGCCATGATATCAGCCTATAAGTCTCCAAGAGAGAGAGCAAGGCTTAGTTTTCTGTAGTCTATAATAAGCAGGGCATTCCTTGATACTTGCCACATAAGACTCCAAGAGAGAGAGCAAGGCATAGTTTATCTATTTTAGCCCCTAAGACTTAATACTTCTTTTATTGCAACTGAGTTTGCATCATTCAATCAAGGGTTGTGTAGTTAATAGTGATCGAATTGGGATGATCTTCTGAGTGCTCATGATGCATTGTGTGATTATAGTGCTGTGACTGAATTCTTTTATTTATCTCAAGATTGTGAACTGCTAGTCATTCTGTGGACTGTCAATATCTGTCAGATCTCTAGGAGAATAGATGAATGTATAATTTGGGCTATTGCAGACAGACATGCACTATATAGATTATTGTTGTGTGATTCATCAAATAAGGATATTAAATATTTTTTTTTGTATTTGTAATGCATGATAAGGTGAAAAGCAAATCAGTCAGTTAGTCAAAGATAGGTGTCAGACAAGGAAAGGATGTGTAGGTTTTTGGTGGTCAGGAAAGCACAGATGGGATATGTATAATTTTAAAACATGAGTAAACTAAATAATACAACTGAAGATGTTATGGAAGAGGAGGGTGACCCAATCCCAGGTATCAGTGATAGTTTTTATACTGAAGAAGAGGATGGGGAGGTTTTCTTAAAACAATCACAAAAGGAAAGAGAGGAAGTAGAGGAATATGCCTCTAAAGTTAGTAGCAATAATAAGGCCTCAAGTGTGGAAGTAAATGAGGAGCCAGAAGTTGGCCAGACTCAGATCAAAGCAAGCACCATCAGAGATGGAATTGATGATGATGCATATGCTCCAAGATTTAGGACAAAGTATAAAAGGTGAAAAAGTCATAAAAGTTTAGAACAAAAGATGGAGAAAAATAATAAGAGTATAGAAAGTTTAGAACAAAAGATGGAGAAAAGTAATAAAAGTCTAAAAGAGATACTAAGAGTTTAAATAGAAGAGTCTAAGAGAAGATAGTAAGCAAGTATAGAAAGTCTAGGACAAAGGATATGTCAATCCATAGAGAGTATAATAGAAGATAGTCATAGCTCACTAGTGTTAAAAGATAAGCTAGATAGTCAGACTACTGATAATGAAGAAAGGGATATAAGGAGTTAGATGAGACAATAAATAAAACAGCTAGTACACTGATAGAGGAGAGGCTCCCAGAAGTAGAAAGGCCGATAGTAGCTGTAAAACCAAATCTCACAGTAAAAAGAATACATGAAGTGATGACCAAAGAGCAGGTTAGGATAGGTTATAAAGCAAAAAGAAGGAGAAGAGAGTGGGAGGAAAAACTTCATGCACCAGATGAGGGTGATTAAGTTAAGAGAGGAATAGATAAACCAGATGTTTAGAAACAAAATTTCAAGTTTAGTTCTCAATCTATATCAACGCATTTTTTAAAATCTTCTTCTTAAATGTTGGATACTTTTTGTATGAGAATCCATCTCTCTGAAAAATTCAACTGCTCTGGAAAAGTTAAAAGTAAATTCCAGTGTATATCGTACAAAGAGTCAATCTTTCTTAGAAAACTTACAAGGAAAGTATGTATGGTATAGAGAGTCAATCTTTCTGAAAAACTTCAAGGCATATTATGTATGGTACCAAGAGTCCACATTTCTAAATGGAGTCTGTAATAGGAGGTTATATAAAATAAATCCTCCGGATATGTTTTATAAATATCCAGTCAAAATGAAAAATGGAGATATCCAAAATGGACTGGATGTACATTTGCAATTTTATGCAGACCACAATATGATTTGAAAAAGGAAAAGCCCTATTCCAGAAATTACTTAAAAAATAGGAGAGAATGCCTTTATGCTTGCTACTCTTGATGGGAATAAGGGAACCTATAATGCTAGGAGTTTGATCCCTTATACTTCAGCAGAGTAGCTTGGCAAAGATCTCCAAATAAATTATATTTAAGTTTCCTAATGAAAAGGGGATTTGGTAGGCATCTAGATGATGTTTGCCAGTAGTTAAAAATTTTTTTATTATTAGTGTGTTTATTATTATTAGTGTTATTTTATTAGATATGATTTTCTTATATAGATATAGTTAAAACAAAAGTGCTGATGATTTTATCCAGAGGGGGGAATGTTGTGCCATTACAATTTAGTCATTAGCTAAATTTATAGTAATGTGCATGAAAGAAAATGCTGAACAAAAAATCATCATCACATTTTTATATAACAATAAAGGAAGCTGTAGGGCACCCAAGTTTAAACCCTACAAGATCCAGTTCTAAAGGCTTTAGACAGAAAGAGAGTGGGGCAACAATTATATTCTTTATTTGTTTGTGTGTTGATAGAAAGGTAATACACACATTTAAACTATTCAATATTTAATTTTTCTGTTAAAAAGCAATGTTATAACGCATATGTATAGGCAGTGTGTGTTATAAAAGCTATTTAGTTAGCCACTTTTAAATTTCAGATATTAAACTTTCTTTAAAACTAACCTATGCTTGATCAATTTTAATATCTTATTCTATACTTCTATTTTTGCTTTTCTATAATTGTAATTTGGATTTAAAAGCTAAGGATTTAATTTTAAATATTAGGGTTATAATTACTCAGCTAGCAATTAGATTATTTTAATGTCAGTTTATAAATGATTTGAATGATGTGTGTGTGTTACATTACAAACAGAAATTTACATTTATTATATATTGAAAGGAAGAAGGGTTAAATCTGTCAAATTATTTTTTTTTACAATTTTGTGTTAAGGGAGAAAATCTGTTGAATCAGATATATATTTTTGTAGCAATTTTGTTTTTGTAAATGATTGTTTGTCATTTTGGAGTTTAAGCTTGGTGGGAACTCTAATTTTGAAATTGTCTCATCTTAAGATCAAAAGAAAGAAGCTCCAATTTTAGATGTTACAGATATATATGAGGAAAAAGGATTAAGTTTATTTTTTTCCTTCAAAACAAAAGTTTGTCTGAAAACCAGGTGTGTGATTTTTTTTTAATGTTCCTAAAAAAAAAAGATTGCACTTTCCAACTAAAAACGAATTGGTCAAAAATAGCAAGTCACACTGTCACTCTAATTGGGTGAGTTGACTCAAAAATTGGATATAAAAGCAGTCTGGAAAATTGTTTGGGGGATTATTATTATATTATCATTGTTATTAGAGAGACTTTTAAAAATTATTGAAACTAAAGCAGACAAACATTTTTAATTCTGCTAGATAACCTTTTTTTTTAAATCATTTTTTTATATCAAGTTTTGAATGTTGAAAATATAAGGATGGCGGGGTAAGAAAAATTAATATATGTTTCATCTGTCTACCAGACTCATCATCAACTAGCACATCATATAGGAAAGAAAAGATGTCTTGTCTGAAAAATAATATTCTACACCTTTCAACTGACTGAGAGAAATAAGATGTTTTTAAATAGAAAGAAGAAAACATTCACCTGCATTTAAAATCAGAAGAAAAGAGTAATCTACTGATAAATATTAAATCATCAAGTCCAATTAATTGTTCCAGTAACTGAGTTTAAACCCAGAAAATTTATAAATGTGAAAACAACTGCTGTACTTCATCCACTAAAAGAATCATGCTTGACAGGAAGAGAAGAAAAATTAATATAATGATTTCCAAATTGTCCACTAAAGCAAATAACCTCAATAGGATCATCATCATCAAACAATTATACACCTCAAGAAAGAGATTGTTCCAACGTAAAATGGAAATGGTAGCTGCAGAAATATAGACATTATACAAGATAAGTTTGAGCCCTTGGAAGTTCGCCACAAAACAAAGGATCGGTAATATGACTTTTTATATCTATTTTCTTTATGATATCAGAGTCTTAATAAACTTTTAGCAATAAAGTGGTATATTTTATTTAAAGAACTTTTAAAGACAATTCAGATCGATTAAAACCAATAATTTCTTACTAATAATAACCTTGAGCTTCATAAATGATTTTGAATGTATCAAAATTATTTGTTTATTAATTTACAGTTATGAAATATTAATGTGTAAAATAATTTTTTTGTATTATTATTTTGGTTTTAAATAATATTTTGGTTTTTACGGGGTAAACACACACATACATAATAATACTTTATCTGGGTATAATTGTGAGTGAATGTGAAGGAATAAGCAGTATTAAAATATTAAATTATTTTGTTTTAAGAAAGTATAGGTTTCAGAGTGTAGAAGGGAGGGGAAGAAATATACTTTAAAACTTGTTCGTAAAACTTGCTCTTTCCACTTCTACTAACATTTTTTTTTAACATTCTGCTTACATGTTAGATTATAAGGTATGTGTGCCAATGAGTGAATATTTTTTTTTTTTATGAAATACTTTTCTTGTGGATGGAACATTTTAACAAATCGGTTACCCAATTTAATACCATATACATTTGACGGGAAAGGGGGAAGAACTTGAAATTAATCTGAAGATTGCAATATAATCAATTATTATTGTTATTATTATTCATATCAATTTTCATGTTTATCTATAAATTTTCATGTAGATATTAGTAATGCATTAATAAATGTTAATTTGTTTTATTAAACGAGGCGTATATATTTCATTAAGAGTAGTCTTTATTAAGTGTGATCATTCATCATCAAGGTGAATATTAGCTATTTAAGTTCCAATTAGATATACTAAAATTAAGCAATAATTATGAATTTCTTTATAAAAATTAGGTTTATGATTAGGCTTAGTCCTAAAGCTGTGGTTGAAACCATTATCGTTATCATCATCATCATCATCATCATCATCACGTTTTAATTAATGAGCTGTTTAAATGTTTAAAGGCCATAAATAAATATTGATTTCATAGTATTTAGTGATTTCTTAGTAATATTATAACCACCATCCCATCATCTATTTCATGCAAGGATGAGTGAATTGCCATCCTAAATTAATAGTAATCTGAGCTAGTAAAACTTATAAAAAAATATTGAAACACATTTATTATGTTAAGATCTGGGAAATGATTTATGTCTAATGAATTTTATATACTCCACTTTGGTTTAAAGATGTTTTACGTTTACCTAAATATTAGTGCATACAGTGATATGGCTCTAAAAAGCAAAATCCTCCATTTTTATTAGAAATAAAGTACCAAAATGGGATTCAAACCTGGTACATGTGAAAAGGTTATTAGATATAACTGTGTCTAGATTCAGATAATCTAGTGGCGCCCTGCTAGACCATATTCACTTGGTATTTGTTTAAATATGCACTTAACATCAAACCAAGAAATGAAAGTGGATAAAATCTACTGTCTGTATACCTGAGAAGATATTTTATTGAGTTACTAGTATACCCGAGTTATAATAGTTGTTATTAATAATTTGTTTATAATTATTGATATTGTGATATCTTGAGAAATCTAATTATAGAAGTATGTTTCATTTAATCCAATGACCCTTAATATGATTGATAACTCAGTCTGATCTTTTGTTTAATAGCTTATGCTCAGCAAGTTACAATGTTTAATTCTTTTCTCTTTGATATAAAAATTTTATTACAATTCTTTTTCGTCTATTAAGTCAAATATTTATATTTGAATCTTTTCTTTTGATCACTTTATTTATGTTACAATGGCAATATGTTTGAGATAAGCATTTTGATGTTTTCATATATTTTTGGCTACAATGCCTTTGGACTCAGGTAAAAATATTTATAATGGTAATATTTTATCTTAATATCTTTTGATCTACATTATTAAGTTACAATTGAATCTAATTATGTTACAATGATAATATTTGATCATCTTTATTTAAGTTACAATATATATAAACAAAAACATTCGAATAAACGGTACAATATTCAAAATATGGAGATATAATAATAAATAATAGCTATATTCAGTTTATATGTCAGCCATCCTGAATATCTATCTCTTCACAGTTAAAGTTTTTTTTTTTTTAAAAAATCTCATTAAGACACATAACTGTAACGTTGTCATATATTTCCATATTCCATATTAAGAATTTTTCTCAAAAATGAAAGTCTGATAATAGGTTACAGATGATTATATTAGGCCAGGGGTCCCCAACCCTATGTCCGTGGGCACCATGGTGCCCACAGACCATTTTAGTGTGCCCGCTGCTCTCTGAACACAATAAAAAATTATTTATCTGATACAAATAAATTTAATTTTTAAAATTTCTTATAAATTATTGTATTATATTGTAATCAAATTATAGGGCATACTATATATACATTTACAGTGTAAAAATATAAATGTTAATTATATGATAAAATTTTATTTTTGAAATAAATATTTGTTTGTACATTATATGTATTATTAACAATGTCCAACCATAAATTTACACTGAAAAAATAAAAGGTGCCCGCCACCTGGCCGGTATTATAGAATGTGCTCTTAAGTGCAAAAAGGTTGGGGTCCCCTATATTAGGCAAAGTATTTTGTCAAAAGACTCAATAACATGAATACAAAATATAAATGAAAAAATATATTTTGCAAAAAAAAAAAAAAAAAACAGTTTGAAAAAAAAAAATCATAGTAGTGATTTTTGAAATTAAAATCATTAAGAAAAACTTAAAAGACAGTAAACATACATTCTTTCCTTTTAAGATTTGGAGAAAGCTTTCTAAATTTATTTTATTTTAGCTTTGAGAATCCCATTAAACTATCAGTTGTTTTTTTACTTATCTTTATGAGACTACTATCAAACACATATAAAAATTTACAATCATTTTGGGCATTTGTATAATGTCTCTACATACATATATATGACAACAAATAATCCACTCCAGGATGAAGGTCTTTCCAATTTCAATCCATCTCTGATCATTAGCTTCTCTTTCCACATCACCCCTGCACACTTTCTTATTTCATCCATCCATCTCACATGTAGTTTCTTTCTGCATCTTTTACAATCTCTTGAAATCCAATTTAAGATTTCAATTGTCCATATATATCATCTCTTCTAGCAATATGTCCAGCTCAACTCACTTCAATCTTTTAATTTTTTCAATGAGGTCAATTACACCTGTATGTTCTTTTGCCTACTATATATTGCATTTTCAATCTTTTCTTGTTACTCCTAACATGTATCTCTCCATACTTCTTTGAGTGGTCTGAAGTCTCTGTATTGCACTTCTACTAAGGGTCCAAGTCTCAGATTCATAAGTAAGAACTGGTAAAACACATTTATTAAAAACCTTCCTTTTCAAACACATAGGCATATTTCCTTTTAGTATCAAGTTATTTCTAACAAAAGTACCACAAACAAATTTAATTCTATGATTAATTTCATCCATTATGTTTCCATCTGTATTAATAATCTGACCAAGATATTTGTAGCTGTTAACTACTTCTAACTCATCATAATCAATCTTTATTTTCATATTTTGAGAAAATCCATTGAACATTACTTTAGTCTTTTTAACATTTATCTTTAGTCATACTTTCATCTGATAACTCCTGCAACATTTCCTGCAGCTCTAAACTGTTATTTGAAAAAACAACTACATCATCTGCAAAATCTAAATGACTTAAATAATTAATGCACAAAATACTTCTTGCAGCACTGCTGTAAAAAGTTTTGGAGATATGGAGTCACCCTGTCTTAAACCCTTCTCAATGTTGACTTTCCTAGTATCATTATGTAGTCTAATCATTGCTGTTGCATTTTTATAAATATTCTTCAAAATATGATAATATTATGGATCTATACCTTGATGATCCAATGCTTTAATCACTGAAGAAATGTTTATAGAACCAAATGCCTTTTCATAATCTACAAATCCAAAGCATAATGGCAACTCAATATTCATTTGTCCTTTCTATAACTTCTCTCAATACCTGGATATGATCTACTGTACTAAAACCACTTTTAAATCCAGCTTGTTCTCTTGGTTGATAGAAATTAATGTTCTCTGTAGATGAGTCATAATTATTTTGGTAAAATTTTTGTATAAAACTGATAAAAGGCTGATAGGTCTGTAATTTCTAATATCTTCTTTATCATCTTTTTTTAAATATTAGTATTAATACTGCATTCTTCTAATCATCTGGTACATCTTTATCATTTAGACATTTGATATATAACTTTGCTAAAAAAAATTTCTATTTCTTCAACTGCTTCTTATAATATATCAATTATAATTCCATCATTACCTGGAGCTT
The DNA here is from genome assembly GCA_028023455.1 of Epiperipatus broadwayi. Taxonomy (NCBI): domain Eukaryota; kingdom Metazoa; phylum Onychophora; class Udeonychophora; order Euonychophora; family Peripatidae; genus Epiperipatus; species Epiperipatus broadwayi. Next base: position 3,054,938 of record JAQFVV010012520.1, on the reverse strand, counting down.
TTCCTTCATAAATTTAATTGCATGTCTCACTCCTCCTTTTAAAATTCTGGCAATTTGGAAGATATAATAGATATAGGACATACTTGTTTTTATTACTATATAATTCTTGATAGAACTTTTCTACCCATTTCATGATGTCATTTCTCTTTTTAGTAATAATTCCATCTTTTTTTCTTATTGCAGATATAAATTTCATACCAATACCAAAATGTTGTTTTACACTCTTGAGACTTTTATTCTCTTCTACAGCTTTCCTTGCTAGTTCACAGTTATACTTTCTTATATCATTTTCAACTCTTTTCAGCACCATTTTACAAAATTCAAGGTATTCAATCCTTTTTAATGCATCATTTTTATATATTTTCATATTAATTCTTTTCTTCATAAATTCTCTAGTCTCAGTAAAAATTTTATTGGTCAATTGCTGCTTCTTGTTACCACTATCTTTGTTGCAGTTTTTAAAAGTTTATTAATTATTTTCTTATTAATTTCATTCAAATCTCAATCATGTTTAAAATCTACTAATGCTTGAAACCAATTTGTAAGTTCTAATTTAAAGTCATTAGAATGTTTCTGAAGATTAGGAATATCAACTGTAAATATTGTTTTTCTTAATAATTTTTATTTCTCTAGTTTTGCACTAACACCTATCTTACATTTTATTAATCAATGATCACTTCCTACATTAAATTTCAAGATTGTAATGTTCTTAACATATATATGTATAGTAATGTAAAATATAGGTATGACTTTCACTTACATTTGAAAGATGCACCTGAGTAAGATATGTTTATAATTCTATATATTACAGATTAATGTATTAAGTGTTAAAGAATAAATTTTGTATCACTCACATAAAGGTATATTAAAATAGGCAAAACTCTCTCCATACAGTAGTGCCACTCAAAGCAAAACAGAGTAATCAATAGATGCCAGAAGGCTTGTGCATAAAATCCCTATCTAGTGACTATTCATCCAATATCCCCAAACTAGTTTCTGGCTTGTGGCCTTCATCAGCAAGGAGCCTTGGATCTGAGAGCAATGTATCTAGATCTTAGGATCTTAGATGAGTAGGCACTAGATAGGGATTTTATGCCCAAGCCTTTTGGCATCCATTGATTACTCTGTCTTGCTTTGAGTGGCACTACCGTATGGAGAGAGTTTTGCCTATTTTAACAACAGTTATGATCAAGCATGGGAGATAGTGATCATGTGATGTTTAAAGGTTTAATAAAAGTATATTGAAAATAATTTACCCTTTGGATTATTTGCATAATTAATTGCACTAATCAATTACCGTTTATTCTCTTTTCATAAATCCCATTTCTTAACTCAGAAAGAACGAAAAACATTGACATAGTTAATCATTTAGATTGACTGATTACTTCCATATAGATTCTGTATTTTACATATAATAATTTAATATACTGTTAATAGAAGACAAAATAAAATATTGGGATTTTTTTTAATGCCTACACACTTTCTCTTTTATTATTTTTCATTAATGTGTTATAAACTTTAAATAATTTAAATAGTTTTCTATTTTATTCTACTTGAGCACAGACTTTCACATGACCCACCACTCTCCACACTATCTCATAACACTGATACACCTGAACACATATATGTCGAAAAGATAAATAATCACCAATACCATTTCATGCTAAACCAGCAATCATCAGTTTGTCCAGATTACCATCTCCACACATATATGCTATAAGTGATCAGATATATGTCCATTAAAGTATGAGGATTGGCTATCTTAATATATATCTGATCACTTATAGCATATATGTGTGGAGATGGTAATCTGGACCAACTGATGATTGCTGGTTTAGCATGAAATACGTGTATTGGTGATTATTTATCTTTTCGACATATATGTGTTCAGGTGTATCAGTGTTATGAGATAGTGTGGAGAGTGGTGGGGTCGTGTGAAAGTCTGTGCTCAAATACCCTATATATATATATATAAACCCAGGTATATAATAAGCCTGTGTGTTTTAGTTATTTTATTCTACATAACTTGAATCAATATGTGAAATTCTTCGTGCGCGCACACACAACCATACACATATGGACATGGTAATATACCCATCAACTTATTAGAAAACTCTGATATCTTTATATATTTTTATTTGGCAGTAAACACGAGTTTCGGTAAGATTTTAATATTATTTATAATAATAATAAATAGCCACTTATAAACAAGTACGGCCATTACAAGTCCAAAAAGAAAGAAGAGGGAGAGAGAGACCAGTGATTGAAGAAATCTTTGCTTTTAATATGTACATATTGATTGCGTAAAAAAATGTACAATTGTTTATACGCCAATAATAAAACAATATCATATTTCTCAAGATCTATGAAATATATATAATGACTATTATACAAATTAATAATATTATTATTCTCCTAATAATTATTATTTGCTGTGTATTACTTGTGATATGAAGTGCTTTTCAGTTTTTCTCCAGTATAAACAATGCAGAATGACGTAAATATGATATAATATTTGTCATTAGCTTATTTTTCATGTAATTTTTGTTTCCAAATATAATAATATGCATGATTTTTGGCGTTAATACAATAGAGATGAGAAGACAATTTTAAAAGCACTTAGATTGGTTCACTGATCCTGGGCTTTGCTTTTTTATATTTTTTTTTTATGAATAATAATTAAAGGAGAGAAATCTCTAAAAAAAAACTAACTCTCTTTGATTTCTTCTTTATATATATTGACATTGTTTATTTTCCTCATTAGAAAAAAAAAAGTTTTCTTACTTATCAATATACTTTTGGATTTACTACTTCTTTATATTTTAATATTTTTATTTCAGCTTGTTTACTATTTTCAGTCTGCGCACCCTTCAAAAGCCAAGAGACATGAATGGACTGGGACTGCATTCAATAAATATTCGCAATACAGAGAACTTACAATATGATCCATAAACTTTATTCTGATTGCAGGACCTTCCAATGTCCACTTCCCAAAGAGCAAGTGCTTCCCACTGATAGACCGCCCCCTCAGAGGTTCACTCCCATCTGGCTTCAAATGCAGATCTCATACATTTTTACGCACATAGTACCTTCCGTGACCATGTTCAATTCAAAAATAACCTATTGGGAAGCCTTCAACCTATCCAACTCAAATACCCAGAAGGCACACACTTACCTCCCCATCAACATAAACAAACTGCGCAAACTAGCCTGTAGATTGAAACTAGCACCTAAACACACAGACTTCCTTCTCAAAATTAACCTTGATAGCCTCTCTACTGCTATATTTCTTAATAGAAGAGGCTTCCGCATAGATCCCATATGTTGTCTCTGTCTTTCCAGCCCAGAAGATATGGACCATATCCTTCGCCTTTGTCCGGTCTGGCAAGGACTAAGACAAAACTTCCAGAAACACATTGATAATAATGGTCCAGATCTAACATCTCTTGAAGGGGTTTTAAATAGAGGCATTTTCGCTGAAATCAGGCTCGCCACCTACATAAACTTTGCCATCTGGTTGATCAGATGCAAGGTGATTTTTCAAAAATTACCGCTTAACAAAATCAATAACTGCTTCCTCAGCATAATTAAAAATATCCAAGAAACAGACAAGAGAGAGGCCGATCCATACCTGGCCATACTAACCTGGGAATTCACAACTGGTCTAAACAGCACCTCTCCAACCAACCCCTAAATAATTTATATGAAAATATTTATTATGATCTAATATCTTATTATGATTTAATAAAACCCTCCAACCATAACTTGCCAAAACAGGGTTTACCAACAAAGGTATTTCGTTATAGACTAGATGATTAATATTCACCTTGCATCCACAGGTTATATTCTACTGACTTTTGAATCATTTCTTCTTTGTATATACCACCCTGTAACCTCGTCTAGTTATTTCTTGTTATTTTTTTGTTTTTATTTTTTTTGTAATCACTTATAGGTCAAATAAAATTATCTTGAAAGAGAGAAATAACGTAATTTTAAAAAAAAACCAGTTTGTCCATCTGATAATTTTAATGAACTATTTATTTTATTAAAGAATGGGCATCATATTTATATCTTATTATTATTTTATTAAATTTAACAATACTCTACCCAAAACAGCACTTAGAGTCCATTACTTCATATTTCTTTCATTGAAGTAAAGCAATAATACAAGAAAATATTATTTTTTTTATAAAAATTATTTAAACAGATATTGGTGGGATTCGAACTCAGACTTTCACACGATCCACTACTCTCAGTGCTATCTTATATTGCTGACCCACCTGATCACACACATGTTGAAAAGATAAATAATCATCAATATACGTATTTCATGCTAAACCAGCAATCATCAGTTGGTCCAGATTACTATCCTCACACACATATATAATCAGTGCCAAGCTTTATATTACAATAGCCAATCCTCATACTTTAATGGACAGGCTCCAAACTATTTCAACTCACAACTCTTCAGTCTTCCATTTCATTGAAAATCTGATGATGAAACGTTCAAAGCCCTTGTTAGTGCCAAGGTTGTCATCCTACCCATGTTAACATATTAGTCATTCTGACCCTCATGTACAGGAGAATAATCCATTTATACATACATACATACATATGTGAGAGATGGGTAGACCTTATATTGGTGATTATTTATCTTTTCAACATGTGTGTGATCAGGTGGGTCAGCAATATGAGATGGCCCTGAGAGTAGTGGGTCATGTGAAAGTCTGAGTTCGAATCCCACCTATATTACATATATAAATGCAGGGTTTAGCCTGTGCAATGTATTAATTTATATAAATAGGGTATAAAAGGTCTGACCATCCCTCACATATTATGTATAAATGGATTATTCTCCTGTACATGAGGGGTCAGAATGACTAATATGTTAACATGGGTAGGATGACTACCTTGGCACTAACAAAGATTTGAACATTCCATCATCAGATTTTCAATGAAATGAAAGACTGAAGAGTTATGAGCTGGAATAGTTTGGAGCCTGTCCATTAAAGTATGAGGATTGGCTATCTTAATATAAAGCTGAGCACTGATTATATATATGTGTGAGGATAGTAATCTGGACCAACTGATGATTGCTGGTTTAGCATGAAATACGTATATTGGTGATTATCTTTTCAACATGTGTGTGATCAGGTGAGTCAGCAATATGAGATGGCACTGAGAATAGTGGGTCATGTAAAGGTCTGAGTTCGAATCTCACCTATATTACATATATAAATGCAGATTTTAGCCTGTGCAATGTATTAAACAGATATTATAAATAAAGTGTCACCTATTTACTGATGATATCCATTACCACATTTTTCTCTTTAATCTTTAAAAAAATATTTTTCCAACTTTCCCAACATTCCATATTTTTCTCTCACATATCTCCAGAATATTTTAAAATATATAAATTTGTTTATAAATTCTTGATTTACTTTCTGGGGAACATTATTGTATCTTTCATCCAATCCAGCCTTCAAATCTTAATAATATGCAATAAAAAAGTATAGGAGTAGCTCATCTGAGTAAATTACACCAAAATTCTATGTACTTTGTAACATAAGATTTTTAAAATTATTATGTTATGTTTCATATTAGCTTCGATATTATGAATACTGTATCACCTTGTTATAAAACCTCATTTCCTTTTACATTAATTATATAATTAATTACATTAATCATTTGACATTTATTCTACTTATATATCTCTCAGTATTTAATTCAGGAAAGACAAGAATCTTTGATATATTTAATTCTTTTAGATTTAATGATTGTTAAAAGATAGCTATTATTTGTATGTAATAATTGAATATATCAAATAATACTAATTAACAATAACAAGTTCACCAATTATAAGTAAACAATAAAAAATATTTGAATTTCTTTGAGTTGTTAAACATTTTTCTTTTATTATGCTTATTAATACATTATCCTTTATTTTAAATGACTTAAACATATTTTCCTTTTACTCTATCCTTATTTGAAAACAGGTTTTAATTGACATACATGACAATAATACACATCTGTACAAAAATGGATAAAGACTAGTGTATTAATCTTTACATCTAGAAATCTACATCAAAGAGAAAATTATTAAAAAAAGATTTTATTCTCTGACAATATTTGTCTCTACTTACACTATCATTTCATGGATGATTTAAATATTCAGCATAAAAGCATTTTAATTTTAGTTATATTTTTCATCAAAAAATTGAACCACTTATAAACAAAAAGGACATTTGTGATTGCAAATTTTTTATTTTTATCTTTTTCTACCAGACATCATTAATACACCTTATTATCATTTTTAATGCAATTTAATAAATAATAAATAAACATTTAAAACGTTAATTATAGATACTTTTTATTAATAATTCATTATCTATATTAATTATAGAACTTATTTTATTTTTATCTTTTTAAAGTTTGTAAATATAATAAACCTTTGTTATATTACCAATTAAAAAAATATCCAAAATGTATTTTTTTATGAAAATGATTTAAAATATATTTCGAAACATATAGTTATAAAATATAATAGATAAACAAATTTTCTTTAACAAGTATGCTACAAATTAGATAGGAATATCTATTTTTAAACACATCCCAAAATCTTTTTTTTTTGTTTTTTGCAAGAGAGCATAGTTAAATAGAAACATCTACTTAAAAAAATCTTATACATTTTGTATATATATACATTGATTATACAAATATAATAAGATTGCTTATATGCCAAACATACGATATGATCATATAATTTAATGTTTAATAAAAAAAGTACATCATTGATGTCAGTAGCCTATCGGGATCTTTAAATATCTAATAATATGAAAAAAAAGGAAGGAGATATGTTAGTTGCTACTTTGTGAAATAAGATAATTCAGATTAAAATGTTGAGTCATCATTAACATCATCACCATTATCAATCCACTGCAGGATGAAGGTCTCTCCAAATTCAATCCATCTTATCTGATCTTTAGCTTCACTTCTCTACATCACCCCTGCACACTTTTTTATTTCATCTATCCATCTCACATGCGATCTCTTTCTGGGTCTTTTACAATCTCTTGGAATCCAGTTTAAGTTTTCAATTGTCCATCTATTATCATCTCTTCTAGCAATATGTCCAGCCCAACTCCGGTTCAGTCTTTTTATTTTTTCAATGAAGTCAATAACACCTGTTTATTATCTTACTCATATATTGCATTTTTGATTTCTTCTTGTTACCCTCAATATAAATACCATATCACCAATGTTATAAAAGCATATTCAATCCCATTTCCTTTTTATTAATTGTATAATTAACTGTACTAATGATTTGCTACTATTCTGACTATATAAAGAGAAGACTACTTTTAATCATTTAGATTTAATAATTATTAACAGATGGCTCATATTATTTATAATTGAATATAAGAAATAATATTAATCAACAATAGCAAGGGCATTATCTATAAGTAATAATATAAAACATTGGAATTTCTTTTACTTGTTAAATCTTTTTTTTTTTTTTTACTGTAATTCATTAATACATACTCTTTTACTTAAATGACTCAAATATATTTACCTTTTATTCTGTGACTTCAAAACATGCTTGAAATACTTCATATATATGAGGATAATACACAAATATACATAAAAAGGAATAAAGACTAATGCATTAATCCTTACTTGTAGAATTCTGCTGACAATATAAAATTATTACCTTACACGAAGTTGCTCTCTGATAATATTTCTTTCTTTAACACTATCATTATACTGTAATTTTCATTAAAAATTTTGAAAACCTTTTGATGTTTAGACACATTTGTATAAAAAAAATGGAGCCATTTGAAAAACTGAAAAACTCATATTTGTGAATTTTAAAGTTTTATAGAAATAAAATACATTTTCTTTAACAAATAGAATAAAAACTTTGGTCTATTTTCAAAAGTACTCAAAAATATTTTTTTAAAAGTGAATATTGTCTGGTTGATTTATCTGCTTAAAATCTGAAAAATAATTATATATTTATCTTTTATATATTGACTGTACACATACATAAATATTATTTATATGCCAAATAATCAAACAATATTATAATTTATTAAATGTATCAAATATACATGATGGTTATATAATTTAAGACTAATAAATTATATTATAAAAAAAAGGAATGGAAATTTTGGTAATTGATATGAATATCATTCATTGTTATTATGGACCTAGTAATATTTGCTTGCAAAATGTATATTAATTACATAAACTATTTTTCAAAGTTTTCATCCAGTTTAAATAATGCTGAATAATGTAAACAAAACTCAACATTAGTGAAGAATTTACATTTCATATATTTTTATGACAAATTTTTAGTAATGTAGATATATTTATCATGAATATAATAAACAGATGAGTTGATACTTTTGAAAACATTTGGTTAGTTCAACACTTTTAGATTTTACTTTTTTTGTATTATTTGTTGATTAACAAGTAAAAAAGAGGAATCTATGAAAAAAAACGTATTATTGATTTTCTTGAAGGTTTGTGATGATGGTGTTTTAGTTATAATTTTATATTGGACTATATCTATAATCTAATATGTGTATTGAATGTCTTTAGAAAAATTTAACTTTATTTAAATATTCCAAATATATTTAACTATTAGTAATAGCACATCAAACAGGTTAATATATGCACAAAGTTTCAAGAGATGTTATTCTCCCCTCTTCTTCAGGTGTTGCTGGACTGAACAGTGACAGTACTAGCATGAGATTTGAACAGTAGATTCTTAAGTATTGAATTTTAAAGTAATGCTCTAACCACGAGAGCCATCCTGCCAACAACAATAGTCAATAGAAATTTCATATACTTATCTGTGAGTTTCCTCTTGATTTCTTCACTTTTTTCTCAGAGCAAAGTTGATTAGTGCTTTCCACACATTATGTATAGAAACACTAGGTTGGTTGGCTTATGGGATTGTTTGCATTATCATGTGAGCAACTTTTTTAAATTTTCTTTTTGTATCTTTTCTTCTTAATCCAATATTTTTATTTTACCATTTGAACATATGTTCACTGGCACATACATGATCTGCAACATTAGACACATCTGTTTTTTTCTCTTCTAATTATCAGTTAATGTTCTTGCAAGTGCTTTTCAATGAGACACCTGGTCTCACCAATATATGTTTTTCCACATTCATATGATATTTCATAGATGCAATTTTTTATTTTCAGCTTAGTATTTGTAGATGTTAAAATTCCTCATAGTGTGGCATGGCTCTGGAAAGCTGTCCCCATGTTATACTCAATGCAGATTTTCATAAATTTGTCTGCTATTTGTGGAATGTATGGGTACACTACTGTACCAATAATTGTTTTTATGGTATTTTTGTTGTCTATTTAAGGTTTTCCTCATTTTATAAAATTTTGTTTTATATAGAGCTTTTCTTTCAAGAACAGAAATTTCAGTATCTATTAAATGTTTAGAACTGGGATTTTAACAGATGAAGTTGGTACACTACTTGGTACATTATGAATTTTGATATGCCTGTGTAAGTTAGCAAGTTTCTTCTTTTGGCATTTTTTTTTATTTTTTCCATGTAATGTAGAATATGATTGTTTTACAGCTTGAAAAACACTCATGAAGTCTTCATCAGTAAGATTATTTTTTAGAAAACATTCTACATTATTAATGGAACACATTGTTTGATTCTTAGAAAACCTTTGAGCATTTATTCTTTCTCTTAACAGAGCTTCACTTGCTTTTTGAGTAAATTTTCTCAGCTCTCTGGGAGTGAATTGGAGGTTTTAGTTGCTAACCTTTAGGATTAAATAAATTTGTACTTTGGCCAGCTTTAGTCATAATTTTTCATAATGTTTAAAGTTTGATATAGTATTGGGTCCATACTGAATACTCAGTGTTTTCTTGAACGTTTGTATCAAGCAGTGTACGAACTTTGTCTGTTAAAAATCTCAGTTCTAAACATCTAACAGATACTGAAATTTCTGTTATTGAAAGAGGATTAAACTTTGCCATAACACCAGCTAATATCCCTTTATTAGATATAATGGCAGATAGTGAGGAAGTCACTCAAAAATTTCCTTTAGAAGAAGCAGCAGAATTGCATTTGAGAATAAAAAGAACACTTGACAAGCAACAAAAATTGAAGTCAAATGTATCCTACAGTGAGAGGAAAGCAATTAAATCTCTCAAAGTGGATAAATCCTTAATTATTCTTTCTGATGACAAAGGAAATGCAACAGTTGTATGGATACAACTAATTATGACAACAAAACACAAGAACCTTCACAGCAGGCCAATGTAGAAAATTGGCAAAAAATCTGATTCTGAGCACAGAAGCAATATTACAAGCATTACTCAGAAAGTATTGCAGGTACTTCACTGATTCACAAAAAAGTGACTTAACATCATATTTCAGACAGATATATCATCTTTATGGTCTACATAAAATCCGTAAGGATCATGTTCATTAAAATCTATAGTCAGTTCTAGAAATTTATCTCGCCAAAATTTGTCAAAATTTCTTCTTAAAGTTGTAAGTTCTTTGGCATACAAGACTCAGTCCTTTGTCAAGGATTCTAGATACTTTGTAGAATTAATCAAGAACACAAAAATTGAAAGAATTGACTTACTGGTAAGCTTTGATATGGAAAGTTTATTCATGAATGTATCATATGAAGAAGCATTGTCTATTGTAAGAAACAAATTAAATTGTGATAATAGTTTACAAACCAGAACAGATCTTCCTATTGATAGTATAATGAAACTATTAACATTCTGCATAAAAACAACCTATTTTCAATATAACACATAATTCTTCTAACACAAATCAAGGAATGGCTATGGCCTCATTATTGTCACCCTTGATTAGCAATATTTACATGTAAGTGCTTGAAATCACAGCCATAAAAACTACTCCATATCCACTTAAAGCTTGGCTTCACTATGTAGATGATACAAATTTGTATGGTGAAACACTGCTACAAATTTTCTGGAAACATGTTAGTACTGTCACTGGTCATGCCAGCAACATCTGAAAAAGAGGGGAGAATAATACTTCTTGAAACATTGTGCATATACTAACCTGTTTGATGTGCTATTAGTAACAGCTAAAGGTATTTGGAATATTTAAATAAAGTTAAATTTTTCTAAAGACATTCAATATACATATTATATGATGGAAATAGTCCAATATAAAAATACAACTAGAACACCATCATCACAAACCTTCAGGAAAACATAAAAACAACATATACCATCAATTAAATTCACAATACAATCAGAACAAGAACAAAAATTGGCATTCTTAGATGTTCTTGTGGCAAGATTACCTCATAGCAAAATCAAAATTACACTTTACTGAAAACCGACACATATAGGAAAATTAATAGCCTATACATCCAATCACACCATAAACACAAAACATGGGAATATTATCACTATGGAACAGAGCCAAAAAAGTTTGTTCAGAAATCAGTGATTTGGAAAAAGAAAATATTTATACAGAACAAACTCTTATGAAAAATGGTTATCCATCAGCTTTGAAGCATTATTTGCAAAAATCATATCTGCAAAATCTAGATGGCTTAAACTTCTCATTTTAATCAATGAAATATTTCTTGTAACTGCTATAAAAGATTTGGAAATATAGTATCACTCTGTCATTCACTTTTCTCACTGTCACTGCTGTTGCATTTTAATAAACATTTTTCAGAATATGACAACACCAAAACACTAAACATCACAATATCACAATTCTTTATTCTTACACAAGCTGTTTAACACAGAAGCAAAACTCTCCATACAGTAGTGCCACTCAGTGCAAGCCAGAGTAATCAATGAATGCAGGAAGGCACTAGATAGGGATTTTATGCACAAACCTTTTTGCATCCATTGATTACTCTGGCTTGCACTGAGTGGTGCTACTGAATGGAAAATTTTCCCTCTGTGTTAATATGACAACATCCTGGAAATAATACAATGCTTTAATCACCATAAATATGCATATAAAATCATATGCCATTTTGTAATTGAAGCTTTCTATAACTTCTCTCAATATTTGAATGTAATTTACTATGCTAAAGTGACTTTTAAATCCAGTTTTTTTCGGATTGGGTAAAATGAGTTATAATTATTTTTGTAAAAATATTATATAAAAGTGATAAAAGACTTTCTTTATCACCATTCTCCCACCAGTGTTAAATATCAATATTATTATTGCATTCTTTCAATCATCTAATACATTTTTATCATTTAGACATTTGTTATTGAACTTTGGCAACTATTTTTTTTTCTTCACTTGCTTCTTTTTAAATATTGATAGGGCTTTTCCCTTCACAAATATAATTGTTTGTTTTACTTTATTTAAAATATAAAATACTTCAAAAGATGTAGTAATTATAGAGCATACCTTATTTTCTTGTTCTTTGTTACTATGTAATTCTTTATAAAAAATTTCCCATATTTCATGATGTCATTCTATTTTTAGCAATAATTTCATCATTTTTTCATATTGCAGAAATAGATTTTCTTACCAATACTAAGATATTTTCAGAATTATTTTCCTTTTCTTTATTCTCTAGTAATTAGTAAAGTTTCAATGTTAATTAATAAAGTTTTAACATTTTAACATTGGTTAAGTAAAGTTTATTCAGTTTAGTGTGTTAACTGTAGCTGAACATGCATTTGGCCAGTGAAGCCACAATTATAACACTCATGGTATATGCTGTAGTATTTAAATGAAAATGCTTATTATAAGTATGTCAAAAATAACCCTGATCATAAATTTACTTTTTTTTAAGCATAAACAACTTTCTCACCACATTTTGGATCTGATAAATGTGAAAATTGTCTGTATTGAAAGAGATGACAGAAAATGTAAAGTAAAAGAAGCATGGTTTGTTGCTAATAATAATCATGCTATTAATAAAAAAGAAAATAGTGTCCAACCTTCCAAAAAATGAAATATGCAAATCATTAATTTAAATAAGCATTTGCATTTTAAGTATTACAACACATTCAGATGTCCACAAGTTCTATGATTCTGGCTTCACTGGCCAAAAGTTGACTCAGATACAGTTAACAAAAAACTGAATAAACATTTACTTAGACAGTGTTCAAAACATTGAAACTTTAATAATTAAGATATTGTTTTACACTTCTGAGACTTTTATTTTCTTCTATAGCTTATTTTGTTAATTTACAAGCATTTTTTCTTTTATCATTATTTATTCATTTTGTAAAACTCTAGATATTCAATTCTTCTGATTGAACTATTTTTATAAAATTTCACATTATTTTTCTTTTTTTCATATATTATCTTATCTCAATAGAAAATGTACTGGAAAATTGCTCTTTTTTGTATCAGCTTTCTTTTTGCAGGTCTTAATAGAGTATAAGTTATTTTCTGATTAATTTCAGGTAAATCTAAATCACTTTTAATTTGCAAGTTCTAATTTAAATTAATGGTTCTGTAGATTAAAAATATCAACTGTTAAAACTGATTTTCTTCTTGGTTTTTGTCTCTCTAGTGTTGCATTATTACATATCTTATATCTGACTGATCGATGATCACTTCCTGTGTTGAATATATTATGGTCATTACAATTTTGAAATATATACTTTTTGTTAATTAAATATAATCCAAATTTTTTGTACTTTTATTTGGTTGCTTTCATTTCCATCACCATTTAATATTTTCCTCAAGAAATTTGTTATATATAGGTTTTTTTTCTCTGTAAATTTTCCATGTACTCTTTTATTTCTATCATCATAAGTAAATTTATTTACTATTGGTTAGTAAATGGATAAAATAAGTAGCTTTAGCTGGAAGCAAAATATTTCAATCTATAAATAATTAAATGATTTGTGAACAAGAATTCATATAAAGTTTGAGCACCAAAAATGACAGAGTTTAACTGTGATCCTTGAATCTTTAATTCTAGAGTCCATCATTATATCACTGCACTAAATCATGCAATGCAAGGCTCCAGATAACCAATATATATTGATATATTGATATCAAAGCATAATATGATGCAATTTCTATCACTGGTGATGTAGGTACCATGCACCTATAGAAATCTCATTGTTTAACTTTTTTCAAATTCATTATATTTACAAGTTATGATAAAATATCCTTTAAATAATCTGTTTAAAGAAAGAATATATCCAATAGTCCTAGAAAAAGTGAGAAAGGTGTTATTCTCCATGTGTGCCAATGGCAGATGATAAAATTTTGAGATCAGTTACTTGAAGAAAAAAAATCCCAAGATTACGGAAAAGATTTTCAAATTTATTTGGCTCAATTTGAGGCTTTGCAGGTAAATTCACTATAGCTGTGCCATGAAGTTTTATATAAATATATTGTAATATTGTATACAGTGGACAACTCTGCCCATGTCAGATATAATAAGTATTAAACATATATAATAAGTTATTTATTTATTTTAGCAGTTAGATTAAGATTTGCCTGTACATATATGCTTAAGTAAAAAAGTTAAGTTGGATTCATCTTATCTTTTCAAAAAATGTTATCTTGTGTTTATAAGGAAGAGTAATTTTACATATTTAAATCTATACAGTGCATGTGCAGAGGAGTGATTCCATAATAATTATTACAAAATAATAAGTATTGATTATTTAAATATTTTTTTAAATGATAATATAATAATTATAAAAATTTTGAATAAGAGAGAGAAAAGTACAAAATAATGTAAAAAAATTATTTTTCTTCAGTAATTATTTACTAGTTTTAATGCTTAAATGATAAATAATTTTTTTTCCTTAGTAAATTACAAAAGTCTTAATTTTAATTTATAAAAAATAATAAAAGTTTTTTAAAAAAAAAAAAAATAAGATTTTAATATTTTTATTTTTCTCAATATTTCATTCCAAAACAATGAGCAGTGTTTTATCAAATCAATATAAAAAACTGATTATCTTATTTTTGTGTTGGCACAAAAAAAAAAATAACTAAGAGAATTTTTTTTATGAGTGAAGTTTAATTTTTTTTATTTTTGACTTATTTTGCAATTTTAATTTTGAAGAACCTAATTTGGTCATGTGGAAAATAGATTGTGATTGGATGGAGACAGGATTGTTTCAAAAAGTATTATTGGAGGTGAGGTAAATCAGTAGGTCTCAATGTCCTGTAAAGAAAAGTCAGTCCTAATTCAGCTGTGAGAAGCAGAAATTCAGATATTAAATTGGTGTTAAAGAAAATTATGTGCTAAGTTTTAGCAAGAAGCTGAACATCAAACCTCAACTATGTCATGTTCACTGGAAAAATCTAAAAGAGAATAATATCCCTGAAATAATTTGCAACAAGCCTAGTCTCCATCCAAAAGCATGAATGTCTTTCTATGTTTTATCTTGATCTGGAAAATTATTACATTAAAAAAAGTGGATAAATTCTTTCTATGTGTTTAGCCTGACCTGGAAATAATTAGACTGCACAAATAAATAAATTCAGCTTGTAAAACCTGAAAATATTATATGGCAAAAAATGTATAAATTAATTGTGCACATTAGCCTAGAAGTAGGTATTAATGAAGAACAGGAAAAACAATATGAAAAATTAAAAATTACTACTCCCAAAAAAGAACTTAAAAGAAAAATAAATTCAAGATTAAAGGTATTTAATGTGGACATTATTTTTATACTTATAGATAATTTTTTTAATGGAAATAATACTTGGTCATAATGAATAATTTTACTAATTTCTTTTAAAATGTTTTTTTATTCATTTGATTTTACTTCCAAAATTATTAAAGGAGTTTTTAGCTAATTTACAATTTTCTTATCTCCTATTGTTAAAAGTTGTTTTCAAATTTTAGCAATTAAACAGGAAATGATTTAATGAAAATAAAAGCTAATTAATTTAATGAATGAAATCAACTGGTTAATCATACTAGCTATAGAAAATTATATTTTTTGGTAAAGTATATTTAAGTTTGGATTATCATATTATCACATCATTTTTAATTTTTTAAATTAATAATCAGTTAGTTTATTAAATAATTGTTTAAAAATATTTTAGTATTAAAGTCTTTATTCCTCCAGTTCTCTGTTCTATGAATTGGCAATATGTGTGATTTTATTTTATTACAGCTTAAGATTTTAGGGATTTTAAAATTATTCCAGTAAAGCTATTCAATTACAATAGAGTAAGCCTATAAATTTATCTTTTCTTTGGTTCAGAGTCATAGATCCAAGGGTCCTTTCTTCCTGAGTTATTTTAGAGTGATAATAGCATATTTATATGTAGAGGGTTATTTCTGTGTTTGGACACCCAGACAATAACTGTGGATAGTGCAAATGAATCACTGCAAATTTTATTTATTGTTAGAGAAAATTTAGTTTATAGCTGGCCTATATACTATGGCCAAAATATTGATAATGATCAACATGTCTCCATATCTCAGAATTATTATTTTTATGATAGATACTTGGGCATTTAAGAATGTGCATCCAAATAATTGTTTGTATATAATGCCATAGGTTTGGCAATGACTAGATAATTAGATGGTTTATAATGTATCTCTTTTAGATCCAGTCACATGGAATGATTATTGACTGTTGAATTTATTATTCTTGTGATTATTATTAGTATAATTGCTGATGTTATAGCTTATTACTATTATTGTTATTAGTATAACTACTTATAGTTTTATTCAGGTTGATGATCTCATTTGTGTTAAATATGAAGGATGATGATGGTGGTTTTTTATCTCCCCATATTGATCTCATCTCTCTAATAGTTATCCAATCTTTCCTACTATTACAATATATATACAGTACATATATTACTTATTGATTTTTGTTTATTTTAGTTAATGCATTTTTAAAATTCTGTTGATTCTACTCATTTTGCTTTAATAATTATTTCTTAATATCAAACTTTTTTTTTAAAAAGTGAAATAATAAAAAATAGATCAATAAATCGAAAGGAAATTGTTTCTTTCCAAAGTAATGAAACTGGTATCATTATTATAAAATTATGTAAAGTAATCGTTAAAATGTTTAATATAGTTTTAATGCCATAATAAATATTGTTAAAAAATTGGCAAGCAATGGCAAACTATTACTGATGATGATCCAGGATTATCATCGATTGATCGCAGTAATTATTACAATGACAATTTATTTTAACTTACTTAATAGCAATACGGTTGTAGTAATAAATATAAAAATATTCTTTGAAAAAAAGATTACTCTTTGTATGTTATTATGTGTACAAATGCTGTTATTTTTAATGTATTAACCATATAGAGAGTGTTGATTAGATTAGAAATGTTCACAATCCAATTACCCTTTCATTTTGGCACTTTTCTAGAAAGAAAAGAAAAAGATGTCACAATAGCCAAGTCACAAATTTATCAGCTGTTCATAATTGCGTTAATTCTATTTAATCAGTAATTCTTAACATATGCTTCTTTTGTAAATCCATCTGTAGTGTTCAATATTATGACTCAAAGGGGTAGAAAGATGTGTTCAGATGAAAATAGTTTGCCTATAACTAATGTTTTGTTTATTTTAGTCTTGATAACTTTTTAAAATGCTTGAATACATTTATAATTATTTTTAAATCAAATAATTTTTTTTTTTCAAAATATAAATAATTTTTCGTATTATATTTCGTTATTTTTTCTAAATATAAACTTTGAAATATAGTTATTAACATTTTTAAAAATAATAACTATAGGCACACACCAGAAAATAACTTTTGAATGGGAAAATCCTATATATATATAAACAGTAATCAGGAAATAGAAAATTGGACTTTTTTTTATTATTCAATGTATTATATAAGAATTTAGGTCGAAAATTTAACATGTTTCTACTATATCAGTGAACTGGAACTACTTCAAATTTATAAACTATTCTATCGGACGTATATATATAATAGAAAGCATATGTATAATGTGTAATTCTTTATTATTATTTTATAAATTAACTATTATAAAAATCTTTTTTATAGCTGCTGAGTAAACTTAAGTTTTTCCAAGACCTCAAATTAGAAATGAAACTCCCATATTTACTAATCAAACCAACATAGATTAATATAAAATTACAAACTAACATTCTTTATAATAAGAATAATTAGTTAGGGGATATAGTGATGTTTAAGCACAAAAATATTAATTAACAATAGTTTTATTAAAAAAAAAAGGATGGTTTATTGTTCAGGAGTTCATTAGGATATTAGTATACCAGAATTGAGATCTGGAGTCATAACCCATGGAACTTGAGTCCATACTTTGCAATATACCATTGCAATAAGCTATGCAGGAATGCACTAAATTAAAAAAGAAAGCTGTTTAATTGATTATATAGATTTTTTTCTCTTCTTTTTAATTTTAAAAAGTCAGAAATAACTTTTGGAATTTTTAAGTCAGAACCAGACATTTTTGACACTGGTGTAATTGGACAATATACTTTGCAAAATATTACCCTGGCACCTCTCTGAGGAGTGCCAAAGCATGAAACCATGGTCAGGAGTTTGGAGGGGGTGGGGTTCCTGACAGAGATATTTTAAGTGCTGGCTCTGGCTAAGAATTTATCATAAAGCTTGTTGAGGAATTGGCAAACCTCACTATTTATTACAAATGTAGTTTTTTTTTTTTTTGTTAATTCCCTCGAATATTACTGTGAGATTCTAAATATATATAGACTTGGGTTCAGAAATATTTTGACTTGCTAATTAAACTAAAATGTAAGTTTAATGATATAGATATATTGTAACTGAAAAGTTAGTCAATAGAAAATTGGCTCATGTGGAGAGCTAAAAACTGTGACAAAAAAATCATATCCCAGATTGTAACAGGCTAAAATTAAATGATACAATGCAAAGCTGTTACAACATAATCTGGTCATGTACAGGTTAACTGTTAAGACCTATCACAGCATTACTTAAAGATACATTAAGTTATCTAATATATATTGTATAAATCTTTAATTAAATATAATTCTTCCTAACAGCTGGATCTCAAAACTACATTCCCAAATTTTAATTTACAATTTTATTTATTTGAGATTCGCTGACATAATCTATAAAACTGCTAGTCATTAAATGGTAAATATGGGCCATTTAATAAGATAGTAATAAATCTAATTAGCTTCATAACATAATTGGCTGTAGCTCAGATATCCTCATGCTCTAAGTATAGAAATGTTCTATAAGCTAATGCTTTGCAATGGAAGGTGAGTAATATAAACTTTAAGTTCTTTCTTTGTTAACTCAAATATCAAATCAAATCAATAGTAATGAAATTCTTAGTGGAATAAATAAAATACCTGTTATAGTATTAGTGAATAGGTTTAATTGTTATATTGTCTAGCATATTTATTATTAATTTAAGTATTAATGTGGCAAATATTATTAGAGGTAACAGATTCTGGATTATATTCCAGAATTAACAAAGCAAAGCAGGGTTTTATTGTATCTTATACATCACGAATTACCTAAAACAAAAGCATTAAAATATTTTCTGAATGTTTCAGTAGACCTTGTATACATCTCTGATTCTATGTGTGAGTAGACCTTGTATACATCTCTGATTCTATGTGTGACAAATAGAAATTGCACAGATAGGTTAAATTATAAATTAACATTTATTTATGACTTAATAAACATTTAAATAGTAATTGGTTAACAATATCATAAATTAAATAAATGATAAATAACATAAAATATCATCACATGTAAATTATTCTACGTGGATAATATATATTAATTAAATAAAAAAATAAAGTAAAATATCATCACATATACTTAACTCTGTACATGAATATGTGCACTAGTTTTAGATAATATAATCTAAGATTTTATTACAAATGTATTGATTTAGGCCTTTATAGGGATGAGAATAGATATGATGTGATGTACTGTGACTTCTCCTTAAATGGAGTCAGGAATCTCTCAGCAGCTATGCACAGAGAAACCTGTTAGCCACTTTACCTTCTTTTTTCATTGTCCACCCTAAGTTTTCCCATAATCTGCTCCATCCCATTTCCACAACATAATCTTTGTCAACTCCATGACCTTCATATCTAAATCCCCTTTATTTTTTCTCAAACCTAGCATAAAAACCAATAACTCACTTTCTGTATAATCACTTTGTTCATATTTAACCTTCCATAACTTCATTATTTGTACCCTTTCTGCTTCCAAACATTTACATTGAAGTAACAAATGCCTAATATTTTCTATGCCTTCCTTACACAACTTGCAGACTAAATCACCCATATTTTTCCATTTACGTGTATATTCCCTTGTTGCTAAAGATCCCATTCGAGCCTTAAACAATAAACTACTTTTCTTACTATTATCATAATATTACTATTTAAATTATTTAAGAAAAGTTTTAATTTAACTTTTTTCTTTGTCTTTAAATTCTCTCTTTTTTTTTTGAAGAGTAGTTTTCATTTTTATTATATGTTTAACGGTAAAAAATAATAAAAAATTTCTATTTTACATTTGCTGTTACATCAATTCTTTAAAAAAAAAACTCTGGCAGTTCTATTTTGTTTTTTAGACAATTAAATTTCTTCTTATTTACATGTCTGTTAAAAAATGAAAAAGAAAAAAAAAAGTGTTTATCTTACTTATTCCATCAATAATTAAAGACAAATTAGATAAATCTTTTAATTAAACTAAAATAATCTTTAGGATTATTTAAAGAGAAAAACAAATAATAATTATTTGTTTTTATTTATTTTACTAAACTCAATGTAATATGCAATTGGTTTTTTATAGGTTAAGCACAATTTATTCAACTTAGTGTTTGGAAACAGCAAAAACAGTATATGAAAAAATTATATAATCAGTAAGGCCAATAAAATGGAATTATATAATCTCATCATTAAATTAATTTGGATAAAAGTGTCAAGTAAACAAAGTACTAGCTGTGATAATCAAGTCATCTAGAAGAAGATAGAGAGAAATTTTAGATAGTTCTACCAAGCTATATATTTTATACTAAAATATAAGATTACAATATACATAGTATACTTAATGTTTTCAAGGTTATATAATGTAAATAAAGTAGTTTTTGGATTAAACCATGTATTATTTTTAATTACTTCCCAATGTTTTGATGAAATAGCATCTGCCATTGTCAAGGTTAGCTTTTCAAAGAAAAAATATTAGATCTCAAATAGTAATGAGCTTGAGTGTGATATAAAGAATGATATTGAGCATGAAGTAGTTGAGCATTCAGAATATGTGGATTAATAAAATGTTTATTTTCTTCAGTTTTACTATTAATTGATTTTGAGTTTTTATTAGAAAAAAGAGATAAAATAAGTTGTCTCCATAAGGCTAGTATATGTTGTGCTTCATCCGCTCTATTTAAACCAGTTGGTCTTCTTAATATTTCATTCAATTCCCTCATGGTTCTCAAATCATACTTTTACAAATTAGCGAGTATTTTAGCATTATCAAAATCAGGTTTGTGACCAATTTCTAAAAAATGTGAAATAAAAGCTAATGTATTTAACTTCTGATTAAAGGCATTTTTATGTTCAGTAATTCTGGAATTAATTTATCTATCAGATTGACATACAGCTTTTTTAGCACTGTAAACATGGAATTTTATAAACATCCTGGTATTCCAAAAATACTGTCTTTAGGTTTATTGGGAAAAATCATATTTTTTTCTAGTAGAAAAAGTAGTCTTTATGTTAAAATTAGATAGCCTTCTACTGATTTTATCAGTGACTCCTTTAATAAAGGTAAAATCACTCTATAACTAGTTGAATTATCAATTTTATCCTCTTTCTTCTTTTTAGTATCAATGCTATGTAACACTTTATATATGATGTTTTTATTGGAATCATTAGAAAGTAGAATATTTTTTGTTAGTTAAATTTCTTGAGTAAGATGATCTTTATCAGTTAAACTAAAATGTTCTCATCAAAAGATTTTTTGCTACTAAAAATATTTGCACAGGATCTGTTTGTATGAGTGGATTTTCTGTAAACAATATTGATAAGGAGTCATTATGCAGTTAAATTTATATGATCAAAAGTTACTAAACAAAAATTAAAAATATTTTTTTACTCAATTTTAAATCAATAATCTCTAATTTCTTTCCCATATTCAAGATAATGCAGCTTTTTTCATAAATCTAAAAAATATACTGTATACTTTTTCAATACTGACAAAAAAAGATTTAGCAATTAACTGTATATTAAATTTCTTTGTTTTATCATTTTTTTTATTTATTTTACTGCATTTATGTAAAATAAGTAAATTTATGAAGTTTTGTTTTTTGAAAAAATTAACTGCAGTGCAAAAACAGTTTTGTTTTATTGGTTTAAAAATAAAAAAACTTTGATAATAGATAATAAAATGCAAAAATAAATTTTTAAATGTGCATTTTATTTTATTTTTACATATTAAAATATATACTGTAGTTAGTTTTTTAGTTTAATTTATGAATCAGGAAATATTCCCTCACTATAGCTATCAAAATACTTCTATACAGTATACATTAAAATGAATAGTGCAGGTTTAAAGGTTAATTTCATTTTATGTAATTACCTACAGGTTAGTAAATTTTTTTAAGTAATATGCTTAATAAAATATTTATTCATTAATTAATATTTTTAAAAATTTAAGCTTGATTTTTTTAATCAAATTTTTATATACTTGTTTTTAAAGTAGCAAATTAATTTTTTCACATAGAAACACATTATAATTGTACTTTTTAAAATATAAGATAATTGATTTATATGCATTTTGGAGCACCAAAATCTGAGTAAAGGTATGTCTTAATTTTAATGTTTTAATTAGTGACAAATTTAAAGAACTGTATTTTAATCAAGCATAGCAATACCTTCCAAAATCATAATTTTGTTATAAAAAAAATCTATCCAATAATAAATAGAAGTATTCTTTTTCAACTAATTTTCAAAATCATTTTAGGATGAATCAATCAATTTTTTGAATTAATTTAACAATTTAATTTGAATAAAGTGTCAATAAATAGAACTTGTTTCATGTTTATGAGAATATGTTTTATTTACGCTCAATGTATAATTCAATGGTTTTTTTTTTTTACAATTTCTTTAACATCCCCCAATATCTGTGATTATTGGAATAATTGCAAAATTAGGACTAAAAATATTATTGGATTAGTTTTTGCTTAAAATTCTAAATTATCCTTAGTCCAAAAAATACTGGTGAATATTAAAGATAATATTCTTAACTAAAATGATTCTATCCTGAAAAGAATCAGTTGAATTAGATAAAAATAATACTTTTTTCATCTTAGAAACAAAACATAAAATTTAAGTTCTTGTACTATCTACTTTCACCACTATCATAAACCATGATTAGTTAGGAAATGAAATGACATTTGAGATCTATAGTAACATATTATTACAACAATTCTGTTCAGATGACTAAAAATTTATCTTCAAATGAAAATTTATCCAGAAACTTTTTGAGCCAGGCTCTTACAATCAGAACTAAATTGATTAGAGTAAAAAACAATCTTCATTTCATGAGGTAGTTAGATATGATGGACATCTTATGGTTATATCAAATTTGAATTGCTAGATATTTTATTATTTATGATTTAATTGCTATTAATTATTTTTAAAGTCTTTTCAATAATCTGCAATCAAAATGATTATTTCATTTTTCCTTTAATACTGCTTCTTAATCAACTAATATGCTACACAAATCTAAAATATGTTCTGAAACTTGCCTTTTATCACTTAAAATTTGACTGTTGTCAAAGTAACAGTTTGAAATTGTTGTTTGTTATTGATACTGTCTAAATACTGATTGGTTTTTAATTATTACTTATAAATCCATTTAGCCTTGAGCATTATTACACTTATTATATGATATATATAAATATATAATATTTTTAGGAACTGATGAAATCTCTAAGTACTGATTGTATTAAATTTAATTAAATATTTTATGTTACATTCTCATACCTATACAGATAAAATGAAAACATTACCTTCTGCTTTCTGAGTTGTTATTGGAATCGTAAGTATATATAATAGCATTTATGAGATTTAATATCAAATTCAATGAGCTCATCTATGAATTTATTTTCATTTGATTAGATAGTTGGATAATGATGTAAAGCCTGATGAAGACAGAAGAAAAAATTTAAATTGTAGAAAAACCAATGAATAAAAAATGATTAACTTTTAAAAATGCAGACTTAGTTTTTAATCTTTGTATATTTTACTAGCTTAATATCTTATAAGCATGTAAATTATTTTATTTTTATAGTTCTATTAATAATTTTTGTAAATTTAGTAACATTTTATTTACATGTTTATTTATTTACATTATTCATAAGAATATTTTAAAATTAGAATTTAAAAACATAGTTTTGATTATATAATACACACTTGTAGTATTAATATAGGTACTGCTTTACTATAACTAATAAATTATAAATATTTGCATAGTTGTTGGAATAAAATTTTTATTTATATTTACAAGAAAGTATAGATTAAAGTGAAAGCATAATAAAAGATGCTCTCCAGAAAACATTAAAAACTTTTTTTTATATATTATTGAACACACCTATTGAAAAAGGATATAGTTGTCATTGTTTTAAGAATAAAATAAATAAACTGATGTGTGTGTGTGTTTTATACTTTTACATGTCTTTCTACTTTTCATGTCATATTTTTGTAATGATTAGAATAGACAACTATTAAGCATAAAGGTTAATATCTTCACTGGTAAAAAAGTGTTACTCATATACACAAAAATAATACGTATAACAAATTATTTATTTTTAAAATACAGAATTAGTCTGTTTTTTTTTTGTTTTCTTTTTTTTAACTTAGTAAAATAATCTCCTTGAGCTTTCTATATAAACACATTTATATATTTTGAATACTTTTACATTTTATTAGTACATTTTTCATCTCAATTCCAACATAATACAATTATCTAACAGTACAGAAAATCAGGCTATCCTCTTCATTATTTGTGTATTTTACAAACAACTTTTTCTTTTTAGGTGAACTAAAGATATTAAACACTTGAATCTTCATATTTCAGTAACTTTCTCTATATACTACTACCGCATATAGTAGTATATATGTAAACCCTGATTAAATTTTTTTTTGAATCTTTCATTTTATTTTTAGAAGAATCCATAAGAAATAACCTTTTGAGGAATTGTGTACAAAGTACAATAATGATTAACTGATAAACAAGATATTTATTCAAATCTTATATTCATGTAGTGAAAACAGATTCAAAAATAAACATGTCCAAATAAAAATGAAGTTTTAAAAATAGAGATTTATAGTTTTAAAAAAGATCATGAAAAAAGGGAATATAATGGCATAAAAAGACTCATAGTCTAAAATATTTATAAATATTTAAAATAAAAAAAACTCTAGAATTATAAGATAAACAATGAATATTATAATAAAGTATTGCAACATGAACAAATTTAAAACACAGATAATGAATTAAAGATAGATTTGTACAATTAGAAAACTACATATTGATAGTGTCAGTGCTATTCATTTAAGTTAGCCAGGTAGCTGCTTAGGTTATTCTTTTAGGGAATGAATTACTAATCTTGGAAATGTGTGATTATATAGTACAATTTGACACATGAAAAAAATGGAAATTAATTTAAAGTCTTTCAAAAATGCTTGTATTCTATTTTTAATATATATATATTGTGCCCTTTTCTATAGGTCAGAAATGGCTCACCACAGTAAATTATTAAAAATTTTAAATTTTAGAATATGTTCTTTTGATGTGTTAATTATATTGTATTAATAATATCCTAAAGTACAATTTAAAGCTAAGTGAAATTACGCAGTGCTTAAAATTATAATGAATCACTTAAGAACAATTAAATAAAGCTAAAAATATTATTTCATATGGTTGCAAAAGCTGGCCATAATAAATAACTCAGCTATAAATATTTAAAAGTATATTTAAAAGTTCAATTTTAATAGTTTAAACTTATAGTTAAGTAAAAGTTATATTTAAATTTATAAATTATATTTAATAATCATAATTAATATCGTATATTTTAAAAGTAATCTTTATGGTAGTGAAAGTTGTATTTAATTCTATATTTCCAAATTTTATCTGATTGTATTATTTTATTTAATACAAGTGTAGCAATTTATTTATTCCCAGACAGAGAAAAAATCGGATAGTCTGTCATGATTATTAATCATGTGACTTATGTAATATAGAGTTACACACGCTTGCTAGAATTTATTAGTAAAGTTTAAAATATTGTAGAATTGCATTATAGAGTTAAATGTAATTATCACCTATCATAAAGCAAATAATAAATATTAAGTTAACTATCGTATAAAATGTTTTAAATAGTGTAATAAAAATGAGTACAGTTAATAAAAAGGTTAAATATTTTATTAAAATAAAAATAGATAAATTAAATATTAAAAGTGGGATAATTCATTAAATATTGTTTAAAAAATTATTTTAAAATATTTAAGTAATTTAGTAAAGTAATAATTGATTCAAAAGTTATATTTTAAATAATATTTTTTAAGTTTTAATACATCATAATTCTTATTTTGAAATTTAATTGTGTAAAACTGAAACATATGCAAATTTGGTATCGAACTAAAAGTAAGAATCAACCAATAGGATAAGGTATTCTTACGGGGTATAAATACTGTTGCAGTTGATTTATCAGTGTGTGATTAATAATGTTTTAAAGGTATCTGAATCATATCAGAAGCTATCAAGGTGATTGTAATTTTAATTTTATTATTTTAGTCAATTTTAGTGCTCTTTTATAATTTTTATTTGCAAAGCTAATTGATATTTTAAAAAAGTATTTTGCAAAAAGAGAGTGTAAACTAAAAAAATATTTTAATAACTTCATTTAATATGTGCTAGTTTTTTAAAAGTTTTCTTACCAGGAGTATTTTGTCAAAAATCTAATTTAGAACTTCGCGATAATAAAATGGATATACCAAGAAGTAAAATATATTCAATTTATAATATTTTAAAAATGTATATAATATTTGTTGATACAGTTTCATTAGTGCTGAACAAGAGGACTGTTCTAATGAATAAATAACAGCATGGACATTGTACAAGAAACTTAAATGGAAAAACTATTTGCCATCTAAAAGTAAAGATGCATTATTTTATATTGTAAGGTGAGCTTGTCCAAAATTAAGAAGCAGTAAGACAAGTATACTTTATGATAATTTTATAGAAATATCATATTAAAAGTAAATGTTATATCCTTTGTGAAGGGAACATTAAATAATTTTACAAGAAATTATTTTTAAAACAAAAACTCATGGAGAATATTTACTAAAGCGTATATAGTATAAAAAAATCTAAAGTCTAAAAGGGTTCATACGCACTTATAAAAGTTTGTTTGAAAAACCTGAAAATTAAGATAATAATAAAACGCTGAAAACAAGTATTAAATGGAAATAAATTCACTAAGGAAGAAACCTATAAAGAAAGTAAATATATGATTAAATAAAAGGATGGAACCATGGAAATATATTTATATTGTGCAAAAGTTTATCGGATAGATCAAGCTAAGCCAAACAGAATATAATGCATTACTACTCCAATATGGAATATTCTAGGAAGCTTCACAGGATTATTTTAGTATTATGATTTCAATAATTATCTTTCTGGACTATGGAATCCATAAACTATTAATCTATAAACTCTTATGGGATGGATTGATAATTATTTTGTTTAATTTTCAAGATTTAAAAAGACATCGTATTATTTTTTACTACTATGTATTTTTTTTTAAATTGCTCACTGCCGCCCGTCTGACAAATTGTCTTATTCATCACCATAGCAACAGGGGAAAGGTGAATGCTCTTGAAGAAACAAAGCATTTTGAGGAGAACATTTTTAAAAAAAAAACTCTTGAGAAAATAATAAACATTTTTTTTGAACTTTATCAAGAACCTTCGTCAATTGAAGATATATGTAATTATAGTCTTGATTTTTTTATTTATTTATTAACTTAGTTAAAATGTAAATTTTTGATTAATAAGGATAGGAACATGAATATTACTTATTTATGGTATTAGAATCCTATAGTATAATATTTAATAGTTTAAATTAGAACATTTAAATAGAAGCGGATGTTTTTTTGTTTTTTTTTTATGTATGCAATGTTATATCTAGTTGGAGAAAAGAAGACTGCAAAAAGTGATAATGATGAGCTAATGTCACTTGGTAACAACTAATGAATTATTGATATTTATTATAATGTATTTTCTTGTTTTTCTTTTTTTTAGATTGCCTATGAATAATAATGAATGAAGTATAATTGTTTTAATTATATGTAAATGCATTTTATACAACATTTTAAAACATCGTGAGATCAGGATTTATTTGGAATATGCATACTATGATTTTATACTGGTAATATAACCCAACATGATATTAAATATGTGTGTGATTCTTTTTTAAAAAAAACTTTCATATTATTGGATGTTCAAATATTATCTGATTAGTTTGTATATGATTAGTTTAGAATAAGAAAGTAAGCAGACTTTTCTCATAGATTAGTAAGATTGCTCTAATTATAGTTGAATTTTATTTATTATTTGAATATGCAAGCTAGTAATTTGTCAATGTAAGACCTGATAAATCTTTAGGAAATAAGAATAGGATAGTGACCTGGTATTAGTAATATGGTGGGCATAAATCCAGGAGATTATTAAGTTAGGATATTTAGGGAATATGAATAGTATTTTTATAATATTTGTAGATGTGCAATGCACTTAACAAAGCCCTGCAATTGTATATTTATTTTGGACAGTGTTTTATTTTCTTGGAGTATTGATGTTCAATAAAACTGAAGAAATAGCTTGACATCATTTATAGTATTTGAGGACATTAGATAGAATAGGTCAGACCTCTAGTTTTATAAATACACTGTGCCATGATATATGTTTATTCGATATGAGTTATGAGTTATACTGTAGTTTTTCTTCCCCATCCTACAAACCTATTTGCTATCTAGATTTCCAAAAAGTAGCTACATCGTACAGTATGGTGTATTTAAAAGAAAATAATAAATGATTTAAAGTTAAAGATATGCAATTGTTTGGAATGAGATGAGTTCATTTACTTGTATGAAGAAATATAATTTGTATGAATTGGAATTGAAAATCCAATGGACTTCAAATGAAAGAATCATAAAATATGTTAGAGATTTATTTTATTTTGGAAATAAATATAAGATCTTAAGAATAAAACATGTAAAGCAAAGTTGCTTTTGAAATATTAAATAATATTAAAATATTTATTTCAATTTTTTAAAAATGAGTACTGCATATTTTTAATATAATGCTATAAAGTAAAAACGATCTACACAATAAGTTTAGGTACAATTTATATTTATTCAATAATAGAGAATGTATCAGTAGTTATAATTATATAGTATTATAATATTGTTATAATGGAATGTATTATAGTTAATAAATACAGTGTTGTGAACAATAGTATCCATGATTTAGAAATAAATTATCAATAGATATTTTACATGATATTGTTAATATTGCTAAAGTGAAATTGTCTAGTAAAAAAGATATCCATGTTCTCGATTAGTATTATTTTATATTTATCCATACTATATTTCTATGGTTGTTTTAATTAAAAAAAAAAGAAGCATACTTGAATAATAGCTAAAGGATGTAAAAATATTTTGAGTAAGCATTAAATAAATGTAATTTTTTTAAAATATAAGATTGATCAAACAGGGATTAATAATATTGTATTATTTTATCTTTTTTTTTTTTTTTAATTTAAGTCAGAGTAAAGACTTAACGAGGTTCGAATATAAAAAATGTATAGTGGTACAAATCTTTAAGATGTTTTAAATGTACATATTGTAAATAAGTTGTTATGTTGTTAATGTAATAATAAACTTTGTTAAATTTGTTTATTCAAAATTTGTGTGTCTGATTATTTATTTTTCCCATCATTATCATCATGCATCAAAAACACAGTGTCACTAAAATTAAACATATAATTTTTGCACAAAAAATAAATAAAGAATTATTTTAAGAATTCGAATATTTTATTGGTATTCATTTAATTAAGTAATCATGATTTTACATTATCTTATGGTCATAAATTAGTTATCATAATAATACATTGAATTATAAGCTATCCATTGCCACACACTTTTGTTTGTCAGATTATCAAATGCTACCACGTATTTATTATATTATTACATGAAGATAAAAGATTATATTATATTATTTATTATTTTATTATGGTAATAAAAATATAATGAAAAGAAAAGATATACAGAATTAGTTATACAATGAAGAATATTATTATTATTTATTATTATTAGTTTAAGTGTAGTAGATTATGACATAAAATTCCCTTCTCATATTTTAGTACCGTAATTTTATTAACTTAGAATAAATTTTATGAACCTGAGATTTTATTGAGCTAAATTATAGTAGATAAAGATTAAGATTCAATTATTAGTTTAATCTTAGTGAGTAGGATTTATTAAAGTCGTAAGAATGCTATAAGTTATTATTTGAAATAATAGTAATAGGGGGATAGTGTTCTTATACCATTGAGGTAGTATCCTGTAGGATATTGGCTCAATGTAATCTATCTTGTCACCTGTATTTTCACATCCAAGTCTCATGAAAATATTAAATATTTATTTAGTTTATTTTATAAACTGAACCTTATTCGTATTTTAAATTTGAGCTAGTGAAACATTTAATTTTAATGCTGAATATTTTATTTATTAATTATTAACTGAGCTAGAACCCGTTTTATTTTATATAATATACTGCCCGGAAGTGAGGATGCAAACAGACTAGGTTAGAATATATATATATATATATATGTGTTAATAAATAATATATATATATATATATATATATATTATTTATTAACACATGAATGAATAAATAATTATTAGTATATATATAAATAATTTTCAAAAGATGAATAATTTTGAAATAGTTCAAATCAATAAAAACAAGACCCAAGTATTTGTTATTAAGGCATTTATAAAGCATGATTTAGAAATAATTACTGATTCAAACTAAATCTTGAACCTACATTTTTGTGCAATAATTATTCAGAAGAAATGCTACATCTTTTTCAAATCTTCCCATATTTCTTATCTCTACAACTATTCATGTTTCATAAGTGCACAATCAATCTCAAGCAATTACTTAAAAAATATAAAATACTTTCAGCCCTATAATGCATCTTTATTTTTTCACATACTAAGAACTATATGGCTTTCACATTATTCCACAATTTTTCATAATAAAAAATACAATGTGCTAAAAAAATAACAAGGAATAGTTCAAGTCATACATTTTTACTCAGGAACATCATAACCAAAACAATCTACCTCAGTTGTGCTCTCTCATAGCTTAAACTTTTATTTCCATTAACACTCCACTCTTATCAGATTTCACTCTTGAAAATAAATATCTGAACTCCTTTTCAGTTTAGTCATTATGATTATGCAATATTAGAATATTCCACTTTTCAAATTTCAATCATATTCCATTAAAGTTAAGCAACTTATTGTATTGATAGTACCATTATGGTTGAAGTTCATCAAATTTTTGCCTATGTAACATAAATTTATCCTACTGTAAATATGATAATATTTGTATATAGTTTGTTACCAATAAAGTTTTTTTAATGAAAATAAAATTGAAATAATTGAAATACATACTTATAAAGATTTATTTATAAATAAGTACAAAAATTACAAATAAATAAATGGACATTATTTTTTAATTAATTAATAATTAAAAAGATTTAAACATGATTTCTTAAAATGAATCATTTGATTTCCTAAACAATAACCCTAGTTTTTCTAATGCCGATATGATTATTATTACTATTTTATATCATATTTATGTATATGCTATTAAAATATTGAAAATGATTGTTTAAAGACAAATAAATCTCATAAATCTAGCCAAGTATGTATTAACTTGTAGTAGAATCTACAAAATTATAAACAGTTATGATATGAAAATAGAAAAATCCAATATTTATTATTATGGATTACAGATTGTAACTTTAATATTTAAAAAGATATTACCAATAGCTCAAACAAGCTCTTATTAATAAGTGCAGTAAGAGAAAATATTTAAAATCTCTATCTGGAATATTTTTATCCCCAGACCAATTGGTTTTGAGCTTATGGATCAACTCAGTGAGGAGCTAGAATGTTCAGACACTAGATCTAAAATACCAACTCAGAAACCCAGCACTTGTTTAATATGTAACTATTGAGGAGAAACTCTGAAATTTTCAGACATAACAAAGTATTTAACTACATCTATCTAACTCAAATAGCTATATGAGACAACCAAATTCAGATCTACCATATATTAATAGCCCTAGCATCACCAAAGCCTTAAAGGTAAAATAATAATAAATTATTAATTACAACTTTAAATAATCAATAAATCAATAAAAAGCTTGTATTTACAAAAATTCAATATGGAGAGCATACCAATAGCCCAAACAAACTCTTATTAATAAGTGCAGCAAGAGAAAATATTTAAAATCTCTATCTGGAATATTCATATCCCCAGACCAATTGGTTTCAATCTTATATAAGCTTTTTATAAAGCAATGTCATGATATATATGACTTGCTTTATTGATTATAATAATTTTACCTTTAAGGCTTTGGCAATGCTATGGCTATTAATATATGGTAGATCTGAATTTGGTTCAGTTCCATATAGCTATTTGAATTAGATAGCTGAAGTTAAAGACTTTTTTATATCTGAAAATTTTAGAGTTTCTTCTCAATAGTTACGTATTAAATAAGGGCTGGGTTTCTGAATTGATATTTTAAATCAGGGTTAGTCAACCTTTTTATACCTACCACCCACTTTTGTATCTCTGTTAGTAGTAAAATTTTCTAACTGGTTCGACGGTAATGGTGATTTATAAAGCAGGGAAGTAACTTCACTTTATAAAATTTATAAAGGAGAGTTACAGCAAGCTAAAGCATATAAATCTCTATGAAATTTTTTTAAAAAGTCAATTAAATAAAAAAAAAAAGAAAGTGCTTCAGTGTCAGACAAAACCCCTACCACCCACCATGAAAACTGGAATGCCCACTAGTGGGTGGTAGGGACCAGGTTGACTACCACTGTTTTAGATCTAGTGTCTGAATGTTCTCGCTCCTCACTGAGGTGAGCCATAAGCTCAAAACAAATTGATCTGGGAATAAGAATATTCCAGATAGAGATTTTAAACATTTTCTCTTGCCACACTTATTAATAAGAGCTTGTTTGAGCTATTGGTATGCTCTCTATATTGCATTTTTGTGTATACACTTTTTATAAAGCAAAGTCATGATATGTATAACTTGATTTATTGATTATTAAAAAGATATATTTCAAAACATATATTATTATTATTATTATTATTATTATTATTTTTTAAAGCTTTTTATTATTATTATTATTATTATTATTATTATTATTATTATTATTATCAAAACATATATTATTATTATTATTATTATTATTATTATTTTTTAAAGCTTTTTCTTTCAATACAAGAAATTATGATTGTGAGAAAATGAAGTTACAATATCTATGTATAAAAAACCAAGTAAAACAGTTTAAAGATAGATAAATCAGCAAGATTTAAAGTAAAGAGAAACTAAATATGTTAATATTGCAATGTTATCATTTTAAAATGGTTAGAAGATACAACCAAGAGAAAGGGATTAAAATTAGATGAATGTATAATACGTATCATTTATATATGTATATAAAAAACAATCTACAGCCATGAGTTGTTTCAATAACCTGTATATTAATTCATAGTGTTTATTAAAATCTTAGACTGACACAAGGGGAATATACTGAATGCTGTTAAAATTACTCATAGTTATAAGAATTTAAATTTAAAAAGAACAAACAATTCAAAATATTTAAGTATTTTATTTTTTAAAATCTATACTTACAAATACTGTATGACCAAAAGTATAATAGTTTGAGTTATGAAGGGATGATACATTACTTGTGAATAATGAGGGATTTATCGTATAAAATAACTTTTGGGTCATGTAACTATATATTTTCAAATAGTATTATAAATAAAGGGGTTGTTTGAAACTTTGAAAATCACAAAATATGCTTTGGAATTATTAATAATTATATTAAATAAATAAATTAATATATATATATATAAACTATTATTAAACATAAAAAAATCTGTTGTAAATAAATAAACATGTTATTTTAATAGATAAGTTAATTAACTCATTTAGTGAATAGGATTTAAAAGGAAGCAATATATATCTATTAATGATGAAATGTTATCAACAATATCCTGGAAAGATATAAAGGCTAGCATGTTAGTTTGAGAAAGTATATTTTCTAATCAACAGTTAATTTGGCTATAAAAATAGAAGGAAAGTAATTTTCAGGCAGTTGTTAATGAATTAATGAAGAGTTGTTGAGCAGTTATTACTAAGATTTGATGTTTCTTTCTTTGCATATCTGCTCTAACTGCAATTGGCAAAGTTAAAATACTACTTGACCATATTAGAAAAAACAAGTTCTCAAAACCAGTTGCCATCCAGCTGGACATTTCTGAGGCCTTTGACTCAATCAACATTACCATTCTCCTGGATCTACAGAAGGACTTAGAGATCTCAGCAGAAATAATACAAATTCTAGATAATCTACTGCATAATAGGAAACTTCATATTTCACTGGATGGTTCATTCACAAATGGCTTTACCCCAGGCATCTCAATACCTCAAGGCTTCCCACATAGTGCCACACTGTCCATCTGCTATATAAACCTCCTTTTAAAAGAAATTGAAAATTCCCAGAGTATTTGTTCCCCACATTAAAAAGACCATAAAGTCAATAGCCTACATCCTACCAACCCTTTATAAAATTATTGACAGATTTTCCCAATCATTACAGCTGAAATTTAACACTACCAAGTCATCTACATGGAAGATATGTTTGGGGAAGAGAATTACATTCAATTTTCTTGCAGAGCCCCAGGATTTTCTAGGGTTCCCAATTTATAAATCACGAAGGGCAATGTCAAAACAACTGCAAAGCACAATCATACATTCCACAAGTCGGATCACTCAAACCCTGTCCAGAATATATCTCTTCATTCAAGGTAAAGTCACCCTTTTAAACATGAAAATAATGGAAAGATAGCTTACTACCTTCCAGTCATGACAATCACCAAGTCATTTATCACAAAAATCAGTAGACTTTGTGCCAAAGTGTTCTGGAAGGGACACATAGCCTCCATTAGTATGTCCAGAATGCAGCACCACAGGAAAACAAATGGAATGTCATTTCACTCGATTCCAGCTATATACTACCAAAAGGCACACACCCTTATTCTAAATTTAATACATACAGATACACACAAATCACTCAAACAGTTCAACCAACTGACTGTTCCCCTACCATTAAGGCATGCTGGCTGAACCAAATCATTCACTTGACCCATCAACATAACAACACATCGGAGAGCTCATTTAACTCAAAAATCATGATTTGGGAAGCCCACCACTGTATTAACTCACACCAACCACATTCAAGCTCATACTTGGCATTTCTAACCATAAAGTCACAATGCTTTTCATATTCTGGGCCCTGGAGTCCAAATATCTTGACTTTCTAATAAAAGTCAACCTTGAAACTGTGCACTTCCTACATTTCAAGAGATACTTGAACAATATAGATCCTATATGTCCAAACTGCTTGAAACATGATGAAACCTTCATTCACATCATTAACACATGTACTGGGCTGGGCAAGATTAAAATGATCATTTATGACAACTCAAAAGTGGATTATTACAAAATATTATCCCTCAAAGATTGTATTCAGAACAGAGACTTTTCTACAATAAGATTATCTATCTTCTTAACTTACTCAATATGGATAGTAAGATGTGAAAGACAATTCACACTTCCTCAACCAGATCCAGACACATTATTCATTAAATTATTGATCAAAATTCAAGAAAAAGACAGGATACTCTCATCCAAAATGCTATTAGAAGCAACATGGAAGCTCTTTCAAATTCCTAGACAACTGCCAGCCTTCTGAGTCCTTGTTGTATAATTAAATATAATGTATTTATATTACTGATACACTGTCAGTTCTAAATACCCAAAGATCAAAAATATATTCTTTGTTAAAACAATTATATAATTATATACACCAATTATAAACCTTAATAAAATTGATTTTAAAATAAAATTTGATGTTAAGTTGAAGCCAAAAATAAAGAAAATTCTACAGCAGTGATTATTATAATTAGCTAATTTTAATATTATACACTAATCATGACAAAGGGAAAGCATTCCAATAATATTGAAAAATTACATTTTAATATATTCCTAAACCAAAACTATAGACTTCCTCATTAAAGCTGTTATGGTAGTAGAAGTGAATTTTTTATTTGTCTCATGCAATATCATTTCACAAAAGTGAAACACCAAATTATAAAAGTTAAGCCCTGAAAATTTTTTTTAGCCTAAACTGTTTGATTGCCTAACATGTTAATATGAATTACACCATGTCTAGTTTACCAATTTATTTGCCCAAAATATATTGAGAATAAATGATGGACTTAAAAAACTACAAACCTACAAACTGAGGAAGAAACTATACTAAAATTACAGATGATCTTGCAGTAATTTCAAATAATATTTTATTCATTTTAGATATCAGTACCCAAGAAAAAAACATCTTCAAGACTTACTATGGACAGTTTAAATATATGGTTATATAAATATATCTATGACTATGAATGTGTACAAATACCAAGCTAATTAACAATAAGTGTTTAGGTTATATTCAATTTCTGAAAGAACTAAGTTTATTAACATTATTGTAAAGAACAAATAATTTATTTGCATTTTCACCATGATTTGAAAATATATTTATACTTTATTTTTTCCCTTATAAAACCTTGCAAGAAATGGAAAGTTGGAAATTGCATTGGGGAGGGGAGTGAAGAGTTATGAAGTTTTTTTACTCTTTTTTTGGTGTTCTCTCCACAAATGAATATAGAAAATATAGCACATGTTGTGAGTCTATTTTAAGAAAAAGTGAATTGCTACATTTGATATAATTTTAACTAGTCTCCCAAATAGCTGATGTTATCAGGTTTGATTGACTGAAATATTCTACAAGAGTTAATTGATTTTCATCAAATGTTGTGGTATGAAGAATCATAAATTTTTATAAATTCCCATGGATGTAAATAAAAACTAACATTACTAGATTATATATTTGTATAATATTTAATTAATTAATATTTAATTAAAATGTTTATTTCAAGGCAATGTTGGATTATAACTCCGCCTTCTCAATTAACATTAAACTGTTCCAAAGAAAATTATCCCTAAACTTCTTAACCAAACTTTAATATCAAATTGAACATTAAACGTATATTTAAATAAAAACTAAGTTGCTATGTTTGATGTGATCTCAATTGGTCCCTGAGCAATTAATGACATCAGATTGACAGAAACATGACTTTTAATTGATTTTATTATTATTATCTAACATTGTTATAAATAAGACCATAACTTCATATAGCTTTTTATAATGTAAGCAAAAATAATGTTAACAGATTATATATATATATATTAATGTGACATTTAATATATATGTGTTTGTGTGCATGCGTAAAATACATATGTATATCTTTTTGTAGAAACTTTTTTTCATGTGAACAAATAAACAATATATTTTCATATTCACTATCAATTATGGAAATTAATATGTATATAATTAAATAAAGTTTATTATTTTTTCATTTATCTTTTATTTGCAATCTTTTGTGAAGCATGAAGTAATATATTTTCTTTTCTTCTCCATTATTAAGATTGATTATATTGCATCAAATTTTGTTATTCACTTCAGTGCCTCAAGAGCAAAAAAGTTTTAAATTTTTATATCATTTTTTAATTTCATTTCTCTTTTTAATCATCAATCATCATTTGAAATATAATATATCCCAATAAATATTTTCATAAACATACATTTAGAAATTTAGCTTATGTATTAATTATATTTGTACTTTATCAGAATGCACTAAAAAAGTTCATCCTATTTTTTCTAAATATTTATTTTCTCAATAATCACTAATAATTATTGTATTAATGATCAAAAACTACTAATAATTATTTGAAATGCAATTTAATATTTTTGAAATATATATTGAAGCCGCTTACATTAAAATATATCACTAGTTTGTTTTTTTCGTTTGCTGTATTATAATATTTTTCTATAAGTATTTATTCTATTGTGCCCAAGATTGAAAATTAAATTGTTTGCATTTATTATTTATTTAGTTTAATAAATGTAAATTTTTATTAATATTAGCAGATCTAAAAATGAAGTAAAAAAAATAAATTAGTCTTTATTATCTCCCACTACGCGCATGCACAAATGGCACAATTACAAAACCATATATACACACATTTTAAAATTATCATTTATAAATTAGTAAAGTTAATATCGGCATGACCCAATTGTTTTGAGCAATAAGTGAGGCATTCATCAATATGAATTGGTCACATCACTACAATAAAAGTACAATATATATATATATAAATTATTTAAAAAAATACATAATTTTTATATAATTAAAAAATAGAAATTTACAAATGTAAGGGAAAAGCTTGGTTTTTGGGGGTATTAAGATAACATTCTAACCAATTAAGCTATTGGTTATAGTTAATTTAAAATTCAATATTCAAGAATCTAAAGTCCAGATTTTGTCATTCTTCAGACCAGCACCTGAGGAAAAGAGGAGAATAATATCATTTGAAACATTGTGTTATATACTTAACTATGTGCTATTATTATGATTAAATGTATTTGGAAAGTTTAAATAAAGTTTCAATTTTTTC
Source organism: Epiperipatus broadwayi (assembly GCA_028023455.1). NCBI lineage: Eukaryota > Metazoa > Onychophora > Udeonychophora > Euonychophora > Peripatidae > Epiperipatus > Epiperipatus broadwayi. The sequence continues at coordinate 3,016,000 of JAQFVV010012520.1, read as the reverse complement.
TAAAGACATTCAGTTCTCAATATTAGATGATGGAAATAATCCAACAAATAATAAATGCCAACATCACAAACCTTCAGACAGACACTGTTATCAATTTTCTCTGTTAATATAAATATTGTGGATGGCTTTTTATAATTTTTGTAACACATCATTTATAATTGATATAAGCAGAAAATAAATATTTTAAAATTTAAATAATTAATTTTCATTGGTTGATAATTAGAGGAATCTCTTATTTAATCAAACGTCAATTAAGTGTTAACGAATGAGCAAGAATGAGAAAAAACATATACAATTTTATTATGGTTATTAAGGTGGCATAACGTAGAAAGTCATAAGTTTCATATAGGCAACAGATCATAAGTTGCTCACGACTGACCTATATGCAAGTTTTAAATTGTAATAATTTCTAGACTAATAAAAATGATTAAAATTATTGTGATGATATATATGTTTCTAATAATAACACAAAAGTATGCAATATAGAATAACATAAAAAGTTTGAAAAACAGATATAAAAAATAGCACTGGATGCAAAGTAAAATATTAAATATATATTGTGAAAAAAAGCATACATGAACAATTTAACAGTAGTGCATTTATAGTGAAAAGCTATTAAGTGATAACCATTAGCATTATATATATATATATATATATATATATATATATATATATATATATATATATATATATATATATATATATATATATATATATATATATAATATAAAAAATGTGCCATTACAATTTAGTCACTAGCTAAATTTATAGTAATGTGCATGTAGAAAGGTAAACCAAAATCATCATCACATTTTTATATAACCATAAAAGAAGCTGTAGGGCATCCAAGTTCAAACCCTACCAGATCAAAATTTTAAACGCTTTAGACAGAAAGAGAGTGGGACAGCAATTATATGCTTTACTTGTTTGTGTGTTAATAAATCTCAAAAAGAGCAGTACACACATTTAATATTTAAATTTTCTGTTAAAAAGCAAAGTTATAATGCATACGTATAGGCAATGTATGTGTAAGCTATTTAATTATTTTACATTTCAAATATTCAACATTTTAACTTTCTTTAAAACTAACCTATGCTTGATCAATTCTAATATCTTATTCTATGCTTCTATTTTGCTTTTCTATAATTGTAATTGGGATTTAAAAGCTACAGATTTAATTAAATAATAGGGTTATAATTACTAAGCTAGCAATTATATTATTTAATGTTAGTTTATGAATGATTTGAAATAATGAAGTATGTGTGTACATTACATACAAAAATTTACATTTATTAAATATTGAAAGAAAAGGAAGGGTTAAATCTGTCAAATTATTTTTTTGTACAATTTTATGTTAAAAGAGGAAATCTGTTGAATCAGATATCTATTTTTGTAGCAATTTTATTTTTGTAAATGATTGTTTGTCACTTTGGGAGCTTAAGCTGGGTGGGAACTCTAATTTTGAAATTGTCTTATCTTAAGATCCAAAGAAGGAAGCTCAAAAATTTGAAATGTTACCTAGGTGTTAAAAAAAAGGATTAAGTCTATTTTTTTTTTAAAACAAAAGTGTCTGGAAAAAGGATTAAACTTTTCAGTTGAAAAATAATATAGTTGAAAATAAATTAGAGATCTAATTAAAATGAATTTGTCCAAAAATAGCAAGTGACGCTATCTCTGATTGGTTAAGTTAGCTAAAAAATTGGATATAAAAAGGTGTCTGGAAAAATCAGTTGAATAATTATTATTGTGATTATGATTCAGATTATTAGACTATTAAATTGAATGTTGAAAATATAAGAAATGACTGGTTAGAAAAATTATATGTATGTCCCATCTTGGCCTGACCCTCTGGGAAGCTGCACATCATATAGGAAAGAAAAGATGTTTTGTCTAAAATAATATTCTACACCTTTCAACTGACCAGAGAAATAAGATGTTTTTAATAGAAGGAAGAAAGCATTCACCTGCATTCAATGAAAGATGAATTAATCTACTGACAAATATTAATCATCAAGTCCAATTAATTGTTCCAACAACTGAGTTTAAATCCGGGAAATTTATAACGTGAAAACAACTGCTGTATTTCATTCACTAAAAGAATAATGCTTGATAGGAAGAGAAGAAAAATTGATATAATGATTTCCAAATTATCCACTAAAGCAAATAACCTCAATAGGATCCTCATCATCAAATAATTATATACTTCAAGAAAGTGATTGTTCCAAAGAACACGGAAATTGTTGCTGCCAAGTATAGACAGTATACAAGACAAGTGAACCCTTGGATCGGTAATATGACTTTTATATCTATTTTCTTTATGAAATCAGAGTATTAATAAAAATTTAGTAATAAAGTGACATATTTTATTTTAAGAACTTTTAAAGACAATTCAGATCGATGGAAACCAAGAATGTTTTAATAATAATATCTTTGAACTACATAAATGATTTTGAATGTATCAAAATTTATTTGTTTATTAATTTTAGTTATGAAATATTAATGTGTAAAATAATTTTTTTTTTATGGTATTATGATTTTAGTTTTAACTAATATATTATTATTATTTTGGGGATAAAACACGCACATACATAGTAATATTTTATATGTGTATAATTGTGAGTGAATGAGAAATAATAGGGGGTGTTAAAATATTAAATTATTTTGTCTTGAGAAAGTATAGATTTCAGCGCTTAGAAGGGAGGGGAGATAATGATTTAAAACTCTTTTCTAGAAACTTGATTTTTCTAATTTCTACTAACATTTTTTTTAACATTCTACTTACATGTTAGATTTATAAAGTATGTGTGCTAATGAGCGGCTAATATTTTTTTTCTTGAAATACTTTTCTCATGGAGTGAAAATCATGGTCAATGTGACATCCAACTTAATACAATATACATTTGAAGAGAAAGGGGGAAGAACTTGAAATTAATCTGAGGATTGTTATATAATCAATTATTATTAGTATTCTTATTCATATCAATTTTCATGTATGTCTAGAAAATTTTATGTATATGTTAGAAATGCAGTAATAAATATTAGTTTGTTTTATTAAACAAGGTGTATATATTTCATTAAGTGTAGTCTTTGTTAAGTGTGATCATTCATCATCATCAGTGGTTGAATATCAGTTATTTAAGATAAGTAAATATGCTAAAATTAAGCAATAATGATGAATTTCTGTATAAAAATTAGTTTTATGTTTAGGCTTAGTCCTAGAGCGGTAGTTGAAACCCTTGTCATTATCGTTATTATTATCATCATCATCATCAACATTTTAATTAATGAGCTGTTTAACTGTTTAAAGGCCATAAATAAATATTGATTTTATAATATTTAGTGATTTCATAGTATTATTATAACCACATCTCGTCATCTATTTCACGCAAGGATGAGTGAATTGCCATCCTAAATTAGTATATATAATCTGAGCTAGTAAACTTATAAAAATATTGAAACACATTTGTTATGTTAAGATCTGAGAAATGATTTATGTCTAATGAACTCCACTGTGGTTTATAGATGTTTTACTTTTACCTAAATATTAGTGCGTATAGTGATATGGCTCAAAAAGCAAAATCTCCCATTTTATTAGAAATAAAGTACCAAAAGGGGATTCAAACCTGGTACATGTGAAAAGGTTATTAGATATAACTGTGTCTAGATTCAGATAATCTAGTGGCGCCCTGCTAGACCATATTCACTTAGTATTTGTTTAAACATGCACTTAACATCAAACCAAGAAATGAAAGTGGATAAGATCTACTGTCTGTATACATGGTTATATTTTATTGAATTACTAGTGTACTCACCTCACGTGATTTCCATATACCTGAGTTATAATAGTTGTTATTAATAATTTGTTTATAATTCTTGATATTGTGATATTTTGAGAAATCTAATTATAGAAGTATATTTCATTTAGTCCAATGACCCTTAATATGATTGATAACTCAGTCTGACCTCTTTGGTTTAATAGCCACTACTCATGTTAAATAATTCTTTTCTTTTGATATAAAATATACAATGCATTTTTCGTTTATTAAGCTAAAAAGATTTATATTTGAATCGTTTCATAATTATTAAATACATTTGGATTATTTGATCATCTTTATTAAGTTACATTTTTTTAACAATACTGGAATATTTGAGATTTTTACAATACTTGAATTTTTTTGATTCTTTATAGACCGGATCTCATTTGGTTACACTGGATCTTTGATCTATTTTTAATTTGGTTACAATATATATATATATAATGTGACACATTCTTGTTGTAATTTTATGACAGATTTCATTTACTTTGATGATAATAAATTTGTTTTAAAAAATCTCTCTATTTATTGTTAATATATACAATTATTTATTTATTTATTTATTTATTTATTAAAATATTATTATGTTTATTATTTTGTTCTATGAATTTAAATAGTACTTGATTTAAAAAAAATTGTTACATGTTACATTGTATCAAATAATATTTTATGTGCTTATAGTTTATTAGTTTTATATTTTAAGCCAATAAACAACACATGATCACTATTTCTTATGCTTGTTTATAACTATTATTAAAACAGGCAAAATCTCACTATACATATTGCCACACTGCAAGCTAGAATAGTTAATGGATGCCAGATGGCTTGTGCATAAAATCCTGTCTACTCATTCAATATCCCTAGACTAGTTTCTGGCTTATGGTCTTCATCAGCAAGGAGCCTCGGATCTGAGAGCACTACACCTAGATCTTAGGATCTAATGCAACCCTCCAGCAGCCACCTTTTATCTCTATTTAACTATAAAAATATGAGTCTTAAATTGAAAACACCTTAATATTTTTAATCAATGCCCATCAGTTTATATAGTCATATAGGTCTGAACTCAGTTCAGTATCCATACATTGCAGTGTAGCAATATATATATATATATAGTGAGTTTTTGCCTGATTTAATAAGTTATAAGAAATCATAAGAAATTATGATCATGCAATGTTTATTGGCTTAAAACCAATCCTGCCTAATAGGATATTGATGGCTATGGTTATTAAAGAACCAAAGACACCAAAATGTATGGGTACTGAAGTAAGTTCAGACCTATATGATTATATAAGTTGATGGGCTTGGACTGAAAATATTAAAGTGTTTTCAATTTAAGACTCATAGTTTTGTAGTTAAGTAGAGATAAAAGATAGCTGCTGGAGGGTTGCATTAGAATCTAAAATCTAGGTGCAGTATGCTAGATCTCCACTGAAACATGTCATAAGCCAGAAACTAGTCTGGGGATATTGGATGAGTAGGCACTAGATGGGGATTTTATGGACAAACCTTCTGGCATCCACTGATTACTCTAGCTTGCAGTGTGGCAATTTTTTGCCTGTTTTAATTTAGTTATTGGGAGATGTACTTTTTTTTTTTTTTTTACTAAATATATAATTTGGGAATAGATGGAAATGGGGTTATGCTTGTGCAGCAATATTTCTGGAGACTGTGATGTATATAAAAAATTAAAAGAGAATTTTAAAGTGGAATGGTGTATAAATATTTGATGTTAAGCATTGCTATCATTATCACTTATCTATCAACCAGCAGATTCATACTCTAAATCAAATTATATTCTTCATGCCTTTTTGTCTTTTGCTCTGCTTTTTAAGTATCTGTATCAATTTTCTTTTTTAAGATTACCAATCATCTTCATTCTTTTCCTACATGCTTTCCTGAAATCATCTACAGACTCTCTAACATACATTTCATAATTCTTTTTGAAATTTTTTTCAAACATTATTTGTTCTTTTCAAGATTTCTAAATTTTATTTTTTCAACTTATATTCATTTTTCTTCAAATCCACATTTCTAAAGCTTCTAACATTTTATGCCTTACTTTACATTTAATGTTCTGGTTCATGGAATAACTTTCTATTTTTATCAAAAATTTATTTAACCATTGTAGTGCTGTTTGTATTTTTTTCCTATTTCCATTATCAGTTATCTAGCTTTCCAAATGTTTAAAAGCATTACTCTATTTTAAAACCACCTAAATCAAAAACGTAATTTTTTTCTTCTCTTTATCTATTTTATTCTGATTTAGTTTCATTAGCAATTATTTTTAATTTAAATTGTCTGCAAGCTTAGTCAATCGTATATAATATTTTAATGAGTGAAGACTCATCTGCAAATTTGATAAAATTAACTCTTCTATAATCAATGTGAATTTCATTCTTACATCAAAACAACATTCATTTAATTCATCTAAATAAAAATGAAACAAATATTCATATTTCTACACAGAATACTATATAATAAGAATTGCCACCAAATAGTGTTAACATTTTTCAGTATAACACAATTTTTTTTTCACATTACCTGGTATCAAATTCAACTACAAACATGATATCAGATATCATGGAAAAACTTTGCTGGATTCAAAAATGTTATCATTAATTAGTTAATATTTATTTCATTAATAAATATTGCAGGAAAAATTACTTTTTTGCCTAAAACTAAAAAAAAACACTTAACCATATTTTGTGTTTAATTTCACAAAATTTTCATCCAATATTTTTTCCCCCAGTATATTTAGTAAACTAACATGGCAATATATGAACAAAATATGGAATATGAAGTTTTTTAAAAAATGATCCATTAAAAATATCCAATATCTGGAATTTTGGGAAAGTGATATAAAAAAGAGTCCATGATGATATAAAAAAATATAAGAAAAGCTATAAAAAAAGAGCAAATATTTCAAAAGTAAAATACAACATCTTTGTAATTGAAGAAAAGTTATTTTACCAACAAGAAGAAAAGATAACACGAGTACTAAAAAAATGGCATTATGAAGTGCATGGAAGAGTTCCCCAAAAGGCAAGAAAACAAAGATGTCCTATAATTTAATTTTTTAAAATGCCAGATATTTTAAGTGAAGAAGTAAGTCATGTAGTTAAATCTGTTGGCAAACTATATGCCAAATTTCTAAAAAATGAAGATAAATCAGATAATTGGAAAAGTACAATACTGTTATTGATATTTAAAAAAGGAAATGAAGATATTAGAAATTAAAATCCTAAGCTGATTACAATACATTTAGAGAAAATTTTTGACTTAAATCAATCAACAAAAACAAGCTGGATTTACACAGAGAGACAGTTTTAGATATAATTTCATCTTTGCAAAAATACTTTTCAAAGATAATTAATTAGTTATAGTTTTTTTTTCCGTATAAAATTTTCAATATGATTAAAATTTCCACTTTCATAATATTTACAGGTTACTTATTAAAATGAAATTAAATAATAAATGGTACCAATTTATAGAGCACTCTGACATTTTGAACTCTAAAGACTGGCCAAAACCACCACTGACACATCCAAATGATAAATGACACAGAATAATCCACATGTGGTTGTGATATGACCATTCATTACAAAATTGCAATTTACATAAATAATTAAAAAATTAAAGTGCAAATTTCATACAACTATGCTTGATCAAGTCACATGCCTAAAATATATAAAATATAAAAAATGGGACGAATGAATAAATTTCAAAATACTAAAAGCTTATAATTTCTAAAATACGAATTTAAAATACTTAAAGAGAAAAAGTGAACAAAAGAAATAATGGACACATATATTAATTAAAAAAAGAGAAAGATATTAAGAAAGTAAATAAACCATGTACTTGTGACTTCTGAATTTTTTGGACAAGACTTCATATCGTCAAAATATCCTTCCCCCTCCCTGCATACTTTGGCACAAAGTACCATTATTATTGTGATATGAATTATAAGTTTTTAGTATTTTGAAATTATAAGCTTGGTTTGATCAATTTTACATTTTACTCAACATGTGGTTATTGGCATATATTGTAATAAAATTCGTATTTTAGAAGTTATGAGCTTTTAGTATTTCAAAATTATAAGCTTAGTTTGATCAATTTTATGTTTATTCAATATGTGGTTGTAGACATGTAATAAAATTTGTATTTTAGAAGTTATAAGCTTTTAGTATTTTGAAATTATAAGCTTGGTTAGATCAGACCAATTTAGAGTGCATTCTAAAAACCACCCAAAAACACTGGTGACACATCCAAGTGACAACATATGGGTTATTCAACATCATTTATCACTTGGATGTGTTAGCAGTGGTTTTGAGCAGTCCTTAGAATTAAAAATGATGGACCGTGCACTCTAAATCAGCACCTAATGATAAATGACTGTCAACATTCCTATTGATATTATTTTTTATTAAGTTTAAAAGAATATTTTGATATCATTGTTCATGGTAATTCTTTCTTCTGTCAAAGCAATTTAAGTCACCAATGAAGGCAATTATTGACATGGGTAAAAGTAATTTTAGCATTCAGCAAAATAGTGAATTAATCCACCCAATTTTGATTACAAATTATAAAATTATAGTCATCATAAATTCTCAAGAATACCATCAATATCTAAAAAATACCTGAAGTAATTAATGAAAGTAATTAAAAATATTTCTCAGTAATTAGGGTTCAATACTTTATATAAATATATGAAATAGTATATAGGATAAACTTTGTAAATACCTTCAAGCTATGCTGGTTCCAACTGTGGATATAATCATGATAAACACACATAAATTATGATCTTTTATTCATAACATCAACTCAATTTCCAAAAAGTATTATACAGGTATTTATATATATATATAAAAAATAAATAAAATGTCCGTTAATTAAAAACAAAATTGTAATTATAATTGAAATAATAAAATTAACGGTTTACACACTATTACAAACAATCCTTAAATCTGCAGAAGTCATCATTATCAACCATTATCAATCCACTGCAGGATGAAGGTCTCTCCAAGTTTAATCCATCTTCTCCGATCTTCAGCTTCTCTTCTCCACATCACCCCTGCACACTTTCTTATTTCATCCATCCATCTCACATGTGGTCTCTTTCTGGGTCTTTTACAATCTCTTGGAATCCAGTTTAAAATTTCAATTGTCCATCTATTATCATCTCTTCTAGCAATATGTCCAGCCCAATTCCACTTCAATCTTTTAATTTTTTCAATGAGGTCAGTAACACCCGTTTGTTCTCTTACCCATACATTGCATTTTCGATCTCTTCTTGTTACTCCCAACATACATCTCTCCATACTTCTTTGAGTGGTCTGAAGTCTCTGTATTGCTCTTCTATTAAGTGTCCAAGTCTCAGATCCATAAGTAAGAACTGGTAAAACACATTTGTTAAAAACCTTCCTTTTCAAACACATAGGCATATTTCCTTTTAGTATCAAGTTATTTCTACCAAAAGCACTCCAACCAAGTTTAATTCTATGATTAATTTCTTCCATTATGTTTCCATCTGTATTAATAATCTGACCAAGGTATTTGTAACTGTTAACTTCTTCTAATTCATCATAATCAATCTTTATTTTCATATTTTGAGCAAATCGATTAAACATTACTTTAGTCTTTTTAACATTTATCTTTAGTCCTACTTTCCTACTTTCATCTGATAATTCCTGCAATGTATCCTGCAGCTCTGAAGCATTATTTGCAAAAACAACTACATCATCTGCAAAATCTAAATGACTTAAATAATCTCCATTTACTTTCACTCCTTTAGTTTCCCATTCTAATCCACAAAATACTTCTTGCAGCACTGCTGTAAAAAGTTTTGGAGATATGGAGTCACCTTGTCTTACACCTTTCTCAATGTTGACTTTCCCAGTTTCATTATGTAATCTAATTGTTGCTGTTGCATTTTTATAAATATTCTTCAAAATATGACAATATCCTGGATCAATACCTTAATGACCCAATGCTTTAATCACTGAAGAAATGTTTATAGAATCAAATGCCTTTTCATAATCTACAAATCCAAAACATAATGACAACTCATATTCATTTGACCTTTCTATAACTTCTCTCAACACCTGGATATGATCTACTGTACTAAAACTACTTTTAAATCCAGCTTGTTCTCTTGGTTGGTGGAAATCCAATGTTCTCTGTAGACAAGTTGTAATTATCTTGGTAAAATTTTTTATATAAAACTGATAAAAGGCTGATAGGTCTGTAATTTCTAATATCTTCTTTATCACCTTTTTAAAATATTAATATTATTACTGCATTCTTCCAATCATCCGGTACATCTTTATCATTTAGACATTTGGTATATAACTTTGCTAAAATTTTTTCTATTTCTTCACCTGCTTCTTTTAATATATCAATTATAATTCCATCATTACCTGGAGCCTTTCCCTTCTTCATACATTTAATTGCGTGTCTCACTTCTTCATTTAAAATTCTGGGCAATTCAGAAGATATAATAGATATAGGAGGTACTTGTTCTTTATTACTATATAATTCTTGATAAAAATCTTCTACCAATTTCATGATGTCATCTCTCCTTTTAGTAATAATTCCATCTTTTTTTCTTATTGCAGATATAAATTTCCTACCAATACCAAAATGTTGTTTTACATTCTTAAGACTTTTATTTTCTTCTACAGCTTTCCTTGCTAGTTCACAGTTATACTTTCTTATATCATTTTCACCTCTTTTCCGCACCATTTTACAAAATTCGAGATATTCAATTCTTTTTAATGCATCATTTTTGTATATCTTCATATTCCTTCTTTTCTTCATAAATTCTCTAGTCTCAGTAGAAATTTTATTGGTCAATTGCTGCTTTTTTCTACCAGCTATCTTTCTTGCAGTTTTTAAAAGTGTATCAGTTATTTTCATATTAATTTCATTCAAATCTGAATTATGCTCAAAATCTACTAATACTTGAAACCGATTTCTAAGTTATAATTTAAATTCATTAGAATGTTTCTGAAGATTAGGAATATCAACTGTAAATATTGTTTTTCTTAATAATTTTTGTCTCTCTAGTTTGACATTAACACGTATCTTACACCTTACTAATCGATGATCACTTCCTGTGTTAAATTTATTAAGAACATTACAATCTTGAAATATGTATTTCCTATTAGTCAAAATATAATCCAATTCTGCTGTACCTTCATTTGAATGCTTCCATGTCCATTTCGTTTTAACATTTTTCTCAAAAAAAGAATTCATAATATAAAGTTTTTCTTTTTCTGCAAACTCCACAAGTCTATGTCCTCTCTCATTTCTATTACCATAACCAAAATTATCTACAGCACTTTCATCTTTCATTTGTTTACCAATTCTAGCATTAAAGTCTCCCATAACGATTTTAAAATGTTGTTTACTCTGATCAAAAGCCTTTTGTACATCCATATAAAAATCTTCTACTACTTCATCACTATGAGAACTTGTTGGGGCATAAACCTGAATTATCTGCATTTAATATCTTCTATTAAGTTGTATTAATCTTGCCACTCTGTCTGATACCCCATCAATCTCCACAATATTGTTCTTCCACTTTTTATTTATAATGAATCCTACTCCACTTGGTATTTCCAATATTTGTGCCTTTATAATAGAGTATATGTCCACTTTTTAAATCAATTGTCTCTTCACCTTTTCTTCTAACTTCACAAATTCCAATAATGTCCCATTTAATATAAGAGAGTTCTTCTTCTAATTCTTGCAATCTTCCTTCACTTGAAAGTGATCTGCAGTTGTAAGTACCTAAATAAAAAGTCATCATCAAATGGCAGCCTGGGTCTGCAATCAGGGGATTCTTAGCACCCTCAACTTAAACCTTCCTCAACTGCCATTAAATTAAAAAAAGAAAAAAGCGGAAGCAAAGGTCATCAATTCAAATCCCATGAATCTCGTATTTTAATATTAGCAGCTTGTCGATTTATTAAATGAATTTTATTCCTGTTTATAAAAATTGTTTCTTTAATTTTTTTTTTTACTATGGTTTCTCTCTTCATGAAGAATTTTCACATTTTCAAAATCAAATTAAAATTTATATTTACATGATTTTTCATGATCAAAGAAAACTAAAGGAGACATTAAATCACCATTAGTTTTACTTTTTACACACTTATATAACAATTCATGCTTCCTCAATCTCTTCTCAAAACTGCACCTAGATTCACCTATATATGATAGCATACAATCACAAAAAATTTGATATATGACATTACTTTTCTGCTTGACAGATATGACATCCTTAGAATTATTGACTAATTTATTAATATTATTTGGAACGTAGAATGAAACATTAAACACATTCTTATATAAATGCTTAAAAAATTTTACTTGTGGATTTGAAATAAATGGAATAGATATCCATTGTTTACTATTCATCTTCATTTCTTTAAATCATTATAACTGTTTCTAAATTGACATAAAGTATTGTTTATTTGCTCCATTTTATAACCAACATCAAGCAATTCCTTGGCAAATATTTCAATATTTTTCAGTTTATCACTTTGGTAATGACATAATTTTTCATTCCGAAACAAAAAAGATCTAAAACTTGCCATCTTATGCATCATTAGTGCTTTTGATTTACAATTTATATATCCTCTTTTTTGCAGTGGCTTAATTATTAATTTATAATTTAATATACTGTTATCTCTTGTAATGATTAAATCTAAATATTTAATATTTTTGCTTGTAGAGGAATTAAATAAATTGAATGGCTTGAAATGGACTATTGAAAAGAAACAGGACAAAAATATTAAATATTTAGATTTAATGATTACAAGAGATAACAGTATATTAAATTATAAATTAATAATTAAGCCACTGCAAAAAAGTGGATAAATAAATTGTAAATCAAAAGTACTAATGATGGATAAGATGGCAAGTTTTAGATCTTTTTTGTTTTGGAATGAAAAATTATGTCATTACCAAAGTGATAAACTGAAAAATATTGAAATATTTGCCAAAAAATTGCTTTATGTTGGTTATAAAATGGAATAAATAAACAATACTTTATGTCAATTTAAAAAAAGTTATAATGATTTAAAGGAAATGAAGATGAATAGTAAACAATGGATATCTATTCCATTTATTTCAAATCCACAGTAAAATTTTTTAAGGATATATATAAGAATGTGTTTAATGTTTTATTCTACGTTCCTAACAATATTAATAAATTAGTCAATAATTCTAAGGATGTCATACCTGTCAAGCAGAAAAGTAATGCCATATATCAAATTTTTTGTGATTGTATGCTATCATATATAGGTGAATCTAGGTGCAGTATTGAGAAGAGATTGAGGAAGCATGAATTGTTATATAAGTGTGTAAAAAGTAAAAATAATGATGATTTAATGTCTTCTTCAGTTTTTTTGATCATGAAAAATCATGTAAATATAAATTTAAATTTGATTTTGAAAATGTGAAAATTCTTCATGAAGAGAGAAACCATAGTAAAAGAAAAATTAAAGAGGCAATTTTTATAAACACGAATAAAATGCATTTAATAAATCGACAAGCTGCTAACATTAAAATACGAGATTTGTGGTATTTGAATTGATGATGTTTGCTTCCGCTTTTTTTTTTTTTAATTTAATGGCAGTTGAGGCAGGCTTAAGAAATTAACCAAAAGTACTTCTGCAGATTTAAGGATTGTCTGTAATAGTTTGTAAACCGTTAAATTTATTATTTCAATTATAATATATATATATATATGCCATAAAGCACTAAAAAGTTATAGAAAAGATATGCCTTAAGTTTTTATGATGTTTATAGCTTTGAATCATCAAAATAGAAACCCAGGACAATGTCAAATTTTGTAATAGAAATAATTAGAGTATATATTGATAATAAAATACTTAACATTATCATGTATCCAAAACTTTTAACCATAGTTTTAGTGGAAGAATTTGATAAATTAAGGGAATAAAAACAAAGGTACCTTATTTAAAGCAACTATATTTTGAAAATGTTGTGATTTTCTTTGCAATTAATGCTTCAGAAGTTCGAGAAATTTTACAAGAACCATCAAATGTAAACAAAGAAATTAGTATTAAAGATAAATTCTAAAAAATTTAAAATTATTATTTAATGCTTTTCAAAAAATAAAATAAAATTGATAGTAATGAACTAAAAACAATTAACAACTACAACTTGGTTTAGATTATTAATATAGATGGAAATATGATGTATGAATTAAACTTGTTTGGTGAATTGAAATAATTTATTATTTAAAGGAAATATGTCTATGTATTTAAAAAGAAAAGTTTTAAATTGTTTTTCCAGTTATGCATATGAAACTGAGGTATGGACATTTAACAGAAAAGCAATATGAAGATATATGTTAGAGATCACAAAAAGGGATTAAAATCAAAATGTATGGTTAAGAGAACAAATAAATATTACTAATATTATTAAAATATAAAAGACTAAATATCTTGTTTGATAGGTAACAATAGATGGGCAGTTGAAGAAATAAATTGGATTCCAAAAGAGTGTAAAATAATATAAATAGAAAGCACCTATGAGATGAATGAATGACTAATGAAGTTTATTGAAGTGATACAAGGAAAAGAAGCTGTGATTTGAAGGAACTGGATTAAAATTATAAGACTTTTTATGAATTGATAATGATTGAAAACAAATGTAACGACAAACTGACTTAATTATTTTAAAAATTTTATTTTAATTAACTTGTATCTACTTTCTAAAGAATTAATGCAATGGTAGAATTAAAAGTTTTTGAACTGAATCTCACTCTCTCATTATTAGCACTTCAACTTTTCATGACCTCCTGAGCAACTTAGTACATGATTATTTACTTATTTTTACTTGGAAGGGAGAGAAAAAGAGTGAATAAAAATTTTGTCAAAGAATTAAATGTGATAGATGTTGCAGAGGATATACTTAAAAGGCTAAGTGTTATCAGTCTTTTAAATATAAAGAAAAATTAGGAGGAAAAAAACATTTCTTCTCCCTGTCTCTCTTTTCTGCATGAATAGATGAAATATTTTAATGCTCCTATTACTTTAAATTATTTAGTAATACTGCAGCTTTTTGCATTTTGTAGTTGATGAAGCAAAAAAAAAAAAGTTAAAAAAACTTAAGATAGAATGCAGAGGAAAAAAAATTAGAAGAAAATTTAAATGTCATTAAAAGCTGAAAATTAAAATATTAGAAAAAAAAAAAAATTCAGTTACAGAAATTCAAAAGAAAATTAAGAGATCTCAAGTTAAATTTATAATTTAAAATAGAAATTTGAAAAAGCAAAAACAAGAGGTTTTAGTTGATTCAAAATTGATTTAAGAAATTATATAAAAAAGATCATTCATTATATCAACTTCAAGATAAAATGAAGCAGGAAGTAAAAGAAATTCAAACAAAATGTTGAACTATATATATATAATCAATAAACGAGAAGATTGCATTTTTATTTGTTTAAAATATCTGAAAGAATTATGATAGTGATATATCTAAACATTTAGGAAAATTTCAGCAAAAGAATTATTTATAGCACTATATAGAAAGTCTGTAAAACAATTCAAATAATGTTAAAAAAAGAAGATATATGAAGAAAAAAGATGTATAAGTAATGATTGAAGTATGATTTACTAATATGCTTATAAACAAGAAATCAACAACAAAGTTAAGAAGAAAAAGATTCAAAATTAATATAAATACAAATGTAGTTGATACACTAATTATAACTATAAAAGGAAAAGCTTAACACTTGTACACATAATGATAAAATAAAAAATAATTCTGCTACCTACAATAGATATAGGAATATCTAGTAAAAATAATACAAATGAAATTATATGAATTATGTTAAATTTCAAGTGAAGTATGGGAAAATCTAATTAAACACAATTCAAAGAAAAAAGTTTAGATATACAGTTCATGGGCAATAAAATAAGGTTAGCTGAAATCAAAATAATTTTAATTTATTTTATTATACTGAAGACTAATGGAAATCTTGTTCCAAAAGCCAAAAACTTATTGGTTAAACATGTTCATTAGAAATGAAAGAGAAAAAAATTTCAACATAAAGAAAAGATTGGTATACAATTTGCAACTAGAAGAAGTTTATAAACTTATCACTAATTCAGTTACATTTAGTTATTTTTATACACATTTAAATAAAACCATTTTGCCTGTTGTTCTTGAAATTACTGATGTAAAAAAATGAAATTATTGATTGGCTGGTGATAGTCATAAGCGCTCGAGAGATTTGAACTCTCTCAGTTTAATTTCAATACCGTCTGAGGTTTACAGAAATAAATATTATATTAAACAAAGCATATGACAAGATATAAATTACAGCAATAATATCTCATAAATAACAAAAAAGACTAAATATCTGCCATTGAAATAACTCTCCATTAAGTAAAGAAAGCCTTTTTTAAAACTCAAAATGTGCATAGTGACAAATCCATGTGCTGTCACTGCTGCTGTTACTGCTGCTGCTGCTGCTGCTACTACTACTACTACTACTACTACTACTACTACTACTACTACTACTACTACTACTACTACTACTACTATTATTATTATTATTATTATTATTATTATTATTATTATTATTATTATTATTATGTTTCAAAGAAAGAACTTTAATTGATGACCATAGGGTTACATTTTCTATAAGCCACTCCAGATACATATGTTTACATTGCTAGTGAATGGAGAAAATTTAAGTGTGTATATGTAATGGAATAAAAAAAAACTAAATTGGGGGGGAAATGTATTTAATCATTGTTGTGTTTGTTGAACGTGTTTTTTTAGAATTATGAATTTTGGGATAGGCATGGTATTATTATTATTATTATCATCATCATCATCATCATCATCATCATTATTATTATTATGAATGAGTGAAAAGTTATTTTACTCTAACATTATTTTATTATCTTAATAATTAATTAATTTAGAATCAAAATTAACACATTTTAAAAAATGATAATATTATAATATAGTAATGAGAAGCAGTTTTATATTTTGTTGAGCAATCTAATTTATGCAAAAATTAAATATCAATATAGTTTTAAACAATCACATTGACATTTAAAAAAAAACTTTTTCTTTTTAAAACAAGCAGCTTCTATATGTCTGATAGATTTACAACATTTTCAAATCTTATTTCTAAATAGACAGGCGATATATGCATGTTTGGTTTGTTACACCTGTAACAACTCTCACAGCAATATTAACCTTGATAGATTATTTAAGCTTGTTTTGATTGAGAAAAGATTTAAATGGCCTTACTTTATGATCATCAGCTTAATACTAAAACAACTTTTATTTAATGGAGTGGTCTGAAGTACTGTAAATTTAGCCAGAGTTGCATGCAAATCATGAACTCAAAGGTAGTATTTGGATCCATTAAGAATTTGTTACTGATTCCATAATCATGCATTCCACAAGTATAATGATCTCTTTAGCACTTTATTTAAAAAATCCATAAAATCACAGCTCAATTCTAGCTTCCTGAACTTTGAGACATAATCTCTCCATCTCCTTGAGTACAGAGATTGAAATAATATCTCTGCATTAACTTTAAGAGTTTTGGACAGAGAAACACAGACAGTAGAGATAGTGCTTTGTCATAATCAAGCTATGCCAGAAGCAAATTATTACTAATATTGCTAACTTTCATTCAGATTTTTTAAATCTTATTACTTGAAGATAGAAGAGCACTAAAAAAAAGGTTGGACAATTTTCCAAATATCCTGGACAGAATTCCTCCAATGAACCAATTTTTGCCATATTAAACTTTTTTTCACCATTGTGGTAAAAATCTGTTATCACAGAATAATCAACTGTGGCATTTTCTCTTCAGCTCCTGATAGTCAAACTTTTGACTGTACCATAACTGATAAATCTATCAAATTCTGCTTTATAATATTAAAATTGTTTTCAAAATTTTAGAATATTTCTAATTATCTTAAAACAGTGTTGACAGTCAAGTATTAGCTATAGTTTTTATAAATTGGGGTGATCAGAATACTTTGATTTATTTGTTAATGTTACACTAGAAGTTATAACCTTCTATTGTTAAAAATGATATATATATATATATATATATATATATATATATATATATAAAATACAAACATAAAATGTCCGTTAATTAAAAACTATTTTAATAATAATAAAAATGATAAGTATAATGGTAATTAATTATTATATACAGTCTTTCAATCTTCAGAAATACTTTTGGTTAATTCTTTAACCACCCTCAACTGTCATTAAATTCAAAAAACAAAATTCAGGATTTATGAGATTTAAGTTGATGACATTTGCTTCCATTATGTTTTTTGAATTTAACAGCAGTTGAGGAGTGTTAAGGAATTAACAAAGTGTACTTCTGCAGATTTAAAGACTGTATACAATAGTTAATTACCATTGTGCTTATTATTTTATATATATATAAGAATAATGTGTTCTTTTGATTTTTAATAATTACTATACAAATATTGTGTAAAAATAATCATAAATCTTAATAAATTTTGCAAAAAAATAATATTTTACTTATTCTAAAAACATTTTCAAAGTAACTTCATAAATGGTGTGGATATTGCTACAAAGAAATAAAGCAATCAAAAAGAAGGCAGTGTTAAAACTCTTTAACTTTGTTTTTTTTTTGTAAAATTAAAAAATCAATATTTAAAAACTATGTGAATTTATGAATTAAAAAAAATAGCAAAATATCTCCACAGATACATGCAATTTTTTAAAAGTGTTATAACAGCACTTTTTTTAAAAATTTTTTGACCAAAGGCTTTCTTGTAATGTTTTGTATAATTAATCATTGACATTATTAAAACTTTAATAATCAACTAGACATTACATTTTTTTAGTTAAATTTTTATTTAATTTCACTGTATTATGTAAAAGAAATAAAATTGTGAAGTTTTGTTTTTTTTTTTAAAAAATTAACAGCATGCAAAAAAAATCAAAGTTTTATTGGCTAGATCTTACAAAAATAGAAAACTCTGATGGTAGAATGTAAAGTGCACTAAAAATAAAATTTAAAATGTATAATGAATTAAGTTAATTTTTTAATTTTTGAAGTGTATTTTTATGCTTTATTTTAATTTAATGAATCATGATTCAGAAATGATCATTTGTTTCCTATGATGAAAGCAAAATGGCATACTCAATAAAAAAATAATTAAAAAAATTAGCTGCTGAAATGTTTTTATACACCATATTTAACTATAGATTAATAATTATTATTGGCTAGTTGTAGTCATAAGTGCTTGAGAAATTTGCACTCTCTCAATTATTTCAATGTCTAGTAATATAACTTAGTAAAATGTTTATTCATTAATTAATACCCTTTTCAATTTAAACATTTTCTTAATTAAATTTTATATATTTTGAATTTAATTATTTTTTTTCCCAGTAGAAACACATTATAACTGCTTATATTTTATGCAAGATTTTTGATTTATAAAGCATTTTGGGGAACAATTGCTCTCACTAACTGTGATAAAGGTGTAGTAACTTAAAAATAAAAGTTTTAATTGTATGGCATTACATCACAAAAGGTTTAATAAAATTTAGGTAAAATAAATAAATATTTATTTATTACAGTGAAAGTACATGTCCTTACTCATATATATATAAACTGTAAGATTCGAGTTCGAATCTTAGTTTTATCTCAGTTCAATTTTTTCTATCATCTTTATCCACTTCTCCATCCCACCTAAGTTTAAACCCTAAATATTGGACTGTGTGCATGTTATGGTACTAGATATATATGTAAACGTTTGTTAAATATGCCATTTGTACACACACAGTCCAATATTGGGTAAATATTAAATTAAATAACAATTTTAATAATTTGTCAAATTTATAATATTAAAATTATATCCCGTGAATAATTATTTAGGTCAATTTTATGTATAATATTTTCGCTTATAAACTTTAAAATTCTGTTTATAACTTATAAATTTATAAATATACAAAAATAGAAATCCCCATTTAATTAATATTGCAAAGTCATAGTGGGTGGGGAGAGACAATAGAATACTGAAAAATATCCCTAAAAGCTTTTTAATTAGTTTTTAAAGAAAAGTAAAAATCTATATTGTAATTAGGTCATGAGTGTCTTTATCCTTCCACGTGTACAGAAATTTAATTGGATTGAAAATGCAAATCTAACATGTGCTGCTAATGCATCAATTTACCTAAAGGTATTTGCATTAGCAGACCTGAGAGACTCTAACTATGTAATGTCAAATGGATCTGCAAAATATGAAAGAAAAGGATAAAAGAGGGAAATTTCTGAATTTTGGATTCTAATCTTATGTAGTAGAAGTGTGCAGAGCAGTCCTGCACTTATAACTTAAAATTAAATTATTATGCTGTTTTATATTACTATGGTTGAGGAGTAGACATGCACTGTTCTTCTCTGGAGGAAGTCAAGTACGCTGACACTCCTACTTGCTCTACAATGAAATGATAGTGCTTATTAAAATCTATATGCTGCTGCCTAATTAAAATGCTGCCATTAAACAAATCTTTAAATGAACTGTCAGAGAAAACTGTTGCTCATTATGAAATGAACTGTAAACGATCACTCATCAACATGCACATTCAACTGAATTCCAAAGGTAACTGGTACCCAAAATCTTTAAAGATTTTCACTCATTAATCTAAAGCTATAGCTTGTATATACAATCTGTATTTTTTTTATAATTTTTTTCCTACTCATGTAGACTCTATTAAAACTATATTAAATATATTAAGGATCTGTAACTATTTAAAATGTTTAATTCATATCTGATCTTTCCCTTTTGTCTTGGGTATATATTTTATTACTATTTATTTATTTATTTATTTATTTATTTATTTATTTATTTATGTAACTGATTTCATGCCTAAATAATTTCCAACTTGGCTCACTAGTTTTACTCAATGTTAGTATTAATAATTGTTGCCATAATGAGCAAAATTAACAAAAGAATCTAATAATAAACTTTGCTTTATTAAGCAGCCAGCTCGGAAATTATCTGTCCTTATTATTGTATAATCTATTTAACGGTGCATTCTCATGATGTTCATATTATTATGCTTCTCATTATTATTATGTATTTAAAATAAGTTGCTATAGAGATGCATCTGACAATCTAATATTAGTTAGGAATGCGAGTGTCCCACAATCTGTTGCGAGCAGATTTATCAAATTAGCAATAGAATTAATTTAGAATTTTAATCTCCTTTTTTTATTAGTTAGTTTACATTTAATTTATTTATTCTTAAACTAATATCAAGTTATTTGAGGGCTTGCAAGTAAAATAACTTGTAAATGTGGAACTTGGAAGTGAATCATCAATTTAAAGCACGTTTAAATATATTATAACTATGTTCTATATGAAATAGGTGTTATAGTCTAGTGATACCATATTCTCTTTTAAAGCCATGGGAATTGCTGGATACTAATTCTCATAGGTAATCATTCTGCTCCCATACAGTAAGGCATATTTTGAAGTGCTCTCATGGGTAGCTGAGTCCATCATGTGGCCGGTAGTAACAGCAACAGAAATTCCCATACACTCGAACCTGCTTATATGACCAGCCTCATAGGGTCCTATGCACAAAGCCTGCCCATGAGTTTTATATTTCCCTTGTGATTTCATTGTATCACAGTTTACTCTTTTAATTAGTATATGGTATCTCTATAAATACCATCTCTCAGCTACTTAATTATCTTATTATTTGCTTATAATTACATTTCCCAAGTCTCCCACATTATATGCTTTCCAATAACATGCCCCTAAAATTGCTTATATGAATATAACTCTTAAGTATATAATCTGTTGCTAAGGTGAGGAGTTTCACTGCCACAAACCTTATTAGCTATTTTGCCTCACATTGTAACTGATATAATTATTAGTTGGGCATGAAATTACTGTTAGCTTTCATCAATACCCAAAGGGCCAGATCAAATTTATGTAATTTAATTTCGTATTAGGAGTCTTGGAAATTACCGAACTCAAGAGTGTATTCGAACTTTATTTTAATATTAAATATATAGTGTTTAAATTATGTCTGCATCCATATGTCTGTTCTTTAATGCCTTATAGCCATAGTGTCTCACCTCGATAAGTAGTTACATATATGAAAATTACGCATGAGTATAGTAGTAATAATAAATTTAGGTTTGGTTAATTAGAGTCTCTTGTACCTCTCTGACCCCTATAACCTAAAAAATGTTTACTAGTGTGATGACATGTGTGTTGTCCCATAATTGTATGTTGTGGAATCGATCTACTAGGTTCGAACATGGTACTGCAGACCTTGAACCCATCTGTTGTGCTGCTCTTCGATTGTGGTGGTTGAATTGTGCAACTAGTTAGCAAGGCATACGAATTCTGACCGTTACTATATATATATATGTGTGTGTGTGTGTGCGTGTTAGAGATAAATTTATAGCACTGAATAATTTCCATTGCTCATTTATTTAATTATTTAGAAAATTTTGACTTTATAAAAAAAAAATGCAAATAATTTTTGGTAGGTAATATTTGGATTTATTCAAAACTAGGTATTGAAATAATTTACATATATAATATTTGTATAATCATTATAAGCTACATCAATTTTGTAGCCTGTGTTGTCAAGGATTTTATCTTTCATTACCGTGAACCCATGATTGATCTTTTTGAATACACACTGCTTGTAGTAAATTTGATTAGTTAAAAAATATAATTGTCAATGATATATGTTTCAAATAATTTAGTAGTTACAGTAGATAATAAAGTTGTCCAAAAAAGAAAAAGGATATTGACAATGTTTTAATGCTTGGTTCTACAAGTCAATCCCAACTGCATCAATAGAAAAAAAACTTATCATTAAGTCTACAGAAGTAAGGAAAAAGCTACCAGTACGGAAGAATACTTTTTATTATATTATCATTGCAACAATAATAGTCACATTTATACTTTCTCAAATGGATTATCTAAAGGCCATTAAATGTGCATTGGCTTATTGCTTTCCAGCTATATAATGCATTAATTAAATGGAGAATTTGTCAAGCCTATTGCCTGAAGTACTAAAAATGTGTTAATCATGCACAGAGTTAAACTGCTATAATATCCTAGTGTCTACCTTCTAATGAAGACCAAAAAATATTAACAAATTAATAAACCATTTCTCAATGACACAGATAGTTCATACATGGATTTAGAACTGTGCTATAAAATGCAACCTTATTTTAAATTAATAATGGATTTTCTGATTAAAGGTTCAACACATATACAAAATACCTAATAATCGTATGTGTACAGAATACCATAGCAAATAATACTGGTAACAAATTTAATTATTTTAATTTTTAAAAGCCTTGTGTTAAAATATGGGCAATTTGCAAAGATTCATTCTTTTATAAATGTATTTTTACTTTTAATTTTGAGAGTTTGAAGAGAGTTGTAAAGTTCATAAATCTGAAATGTTAATTTGTCATATATTTTTAAATTTTTACTTCATTGATATTGATGAATAATGAAGAAAAGTAAAAATATAACAAGGTGAAATTATTTCACTTTTTAAAATTTTATTTGCATTAATAACCCAGTATATTCTTATTTTATTTTTATATGTTTATATTTTCCCGCTATGATTAATTAATTAATATGTGTGATCATCATTCTCATTGTCTATGCTTTATAAGCAATAAGAGAGAATAGCTAATATAACTGCAGAAAGATTAGGAAAAGGTCAGTATAATATATATAACAAATCATTTGCATATCTGATAAAATAAAAAATTTCTACAGGTTAATAATCTTTTTTATAATGAGTTTAATCAATCAACTGCTAATCTATTATGATAAATATCTTAGTTATTTTTTTAAAAAAAACAAACTATTTTCTTATTAAGCAGTGAGACAAGTAATTGTGTTTTATTTTTTATTTATTTATATATTTTCTTTAGTTAGTTTATATATTTTCTTTTTGTTTTCATTGATTTATCACTGACTAAGGAAAATAAGACTATATATATATGATAATTATATCCCAACGAAAAATACCAAGAAATGGAACAATCATCTAAAAAAAGAGCTACATGGAGAAATGATCAGTATCTAATGAGTGCAACTGTTGTTTAAAATATTAAAGAAATTTTAGAAAAAAAAGGAGAACCACATGGATAACATGTCCATAAGTGGAGAACCAATTCAAACAAATAGAAAATTTTTAGAAAGAAATGAGAAGAATATTTTGGAAAAAAATGATAACACTGAACAAGTCAAAAATAAAGAAAATATTGAAAAAGCTAAACTCAATGATGATATTATCAATGAATGAAAACCTGATACAGAAATTGTAAAATAATCCTAAACTATTATAGATTATTAAAAAAACAATGATTCATAAAAATTCTATACTGTTAAAATGACTCTGGAGAAGTCTAAAAGTGATGCAGAGACTGAGGTATGCATTTTTAAATATTTCTATGTGTCTACCTATTTTTCTCTATATATCTTATTGCCTATCCATTTGTAAGTTGACCTGACTGCCTACCCATTTATTAATGCAACCATCAACCATCCATCTATTTATTTGTGTGTTTATCTATCTATTTATCTATTCATCCATCTATCTATCTATTTACTTATTTTTATCTATCTATCTACATGCATACAATGAAAATTCTTTAAATGCCCTTTGTATATCATTTTATCAATCACAAAACTGGGAAAATAATATAGAAATTTCCAGTATAGATAATTTTAATTAAAATTATTTTATGTAAAAGCAAACTTAAAATTTACAAAACAAAAACAAAAAAACTCAAGGGATTAGTTTGTGAGAAACAGATAATGTTTTGCCAATTGTACCATGCTTTTATCAAACAACTGAATATGTTGGAACTGTGACTGTACACAAAGCAGATGCTATTTACTTTGTTTTTAGCAACAAATTTTCCCACTTTCTCTAAGCCATTTTCAATGATAGATGATAGTGCTTAATAGATCCCTGT
The DNA here is from genome assembly GCA_028023455.1 of Epiperipatus broadwayi. NCBI lineage: Eukaryota > Metazoa > Onychophora > Udeonychophora > Euonychophora > Peripatidae > Epiperipatus > Epiperipatus broadwayi. The sequence continues at coordinate 2,991,151 of JAQFVV010012520.1, read as the reverse complement.
CCAGTTCTGCACTGGCATCTATCATTACGTATGCCACTAAAGCTAAACTTGAATCATATGATACTTTATTTTTAATGTATCAGTTAATAAATAAAGTGCATTCTGAGCAAGATAAAAATATAATTTTTAATTTTATACTGTTGGAGGGTGGAGAAGATTTGCTGTTTTAATATTGTAATGGTCATATTTCTACATTCATGTAACAAAATTCAGGCAAAATACACCAAAGATGATCAAGATGAGATGGTGAGACCTTGAATCTGACCAAACTTTAACTCATTTACCAATACTCCATGATTTAACATCTTATAAATGACATTTCTGAGGTTACACTTGGTCTAAATTTCTTCAGCAAGCTGTCTGAGCAAAGGAAGAAACATAAAACTCAGGAGAAAATTTAACAATTTTAAATATAACTAAAAGCTAAATAACTACTTAACACGCTAAGACTTAACTAAAAGAATGCATATTATACATATAAAATATTTAAGAATTTGGATAACTTGGAGTTGGATTGTGAGTAAACAACATGAAACAATTTGTATTTTATACAAGTTTATTAAAATAAATGATTTAAGTAAATGAAGAAACATTAATTACTTAGGTTATGATACATATATAATTAATGCACACAGGCATTACAGAAATGATATTATTTTAATACAGTGATCTCATCTTTAATATTGTGACTTAATTTACACAAGTGGTTGGGGCTACTATTCTTTGTTTGGTTTGCCAATGTTATAAGCAAAAACTCTAGCCAGGATGATTATTATAAACAACATTAATCTGATTGTTATAAATATGTTGCAAATGACAATTTAATAAACTCAATATGCAAATTCAATCGGGTAACCTTGATTATGGGTTCAGACTAAATCTGAAACATTAATAATAAGGAGGAGAAAAAACTGGTTACTTTTAGGGCCACATTTATAGACTATGGTGCTAATAAAATACTAAAGTTAAGGTCACAGTGTGAGTAATTGTTCATGGGCTTCAGTATAAAATACTCAGTGCCCTAAGACCAAACAGCTTACTACAGCATTAAAGAACATTTTAGTTTGGGAAGTTGGTTAGGCTTTAAACATGGTCTGGACCATCATGTCCCAGTTCTAAAGATAGCCATCTGAAGTGTGTGAACAGGAGTTGCTGCCACCACTATCCTATCAGAAAGACATAGTAAGACATTAATGCCCCAATGGATGCTTAGTAAAGACACCCTCCAACACATAGCTCAATACAAATATGTATATAATAATTAACTAAGTGCGTCTAAATGGATAGTTTCTATCTGCTAATTAACTCAACCCAGTTTTCAGACTAGCATATTGATTATGCTAAGAAAGAGCTAACTATATTATGAATTCAGTTTATATACTGAATCTGTATACTTATATAATCACATTTAAATTAAGGAGAAGAAAGTATATCTAACGGCCTTAATGAACATTAAAGATATACTTTTAATATCACCCTTAACTAGCATATACTTCTAACTAACAGATAAAATCATAAGTTTAATAACATATTATGCAAACATTAATAAACTATAATGTAAATAAAATAATGATAACAAGTGCGTAGCGATCGGTTATCTATCAGAGTAGGATTTCGAAGCAGCGATTACTATGCTAAGCAGCATTCTTAAATGTTATGCTGGAGAGCTTAATAATGATCTTTCCTTAAAAGTTTACTAAAATAATTATTCACTGCCTTGAAATATTGGCATATCATAACATATATATTAAAATAAATGAAAATGAAATAATTAAACAGTAATGAAAGGCATGACCGCAGTTTATAAAGAGTTTAAATAATAACTGATTAGAGTTATTTAAATTAAGAAATGAATTACATTTGTTAAGATTCAGGCAAGTTTTACAGTTTTAACTTAGCAATGATTTAATTTAAAAAGGAAATTAATAATTAATTAGATTGAATGTTCATTAGATTTATATAAGCTATCTTAAATATTTAAATTACAGATTAAATATTAATTTAAGAGTTCGCAGTTTTGTGAAGAATATTACCAATATCTTCTGCAGTTTGAACTTAGGCATTGTGGCACTCTTCACTGGATAGGTTGCTTGGTGATAGAGTCTTCTTTCAACAGCAGGCAGTGTCTGGAAACTCTCTATCCCAGTGATGATGATCACATGTCATGGCAGCTGTAGGATGAGGTTGGAGATGACCACTCTCCCATAGGAAGAAATGGCAAATCTACAGTCCTCCTACTCACTCATTATGAGATTCAAATGGACATAGATTTGGGTAGCAACACACATATAAATTTACAGAATATATCCTTGAGTGTCGAAATGTAGACTATTTATACCAATTTTAAAATCCTACATTATTTTTTTACAAGATGAATTCACAGCAGGGTGAATCCATTAACACTTGTTCACAATTTCAATTTTAAATTTGTAAAATTGACTCAACTATTGTTTAATTTTTAAGTCATATAATTTTAGTTTGGTTTGGACAACTCGATTTCCAAAAGAATCTGAAATAGTTTGGTTCAATGTGTTTTGTTGTTGACTAAGTTACAGGTTGGAAAATATTATTGCAAAATATAGATTTAGAAACTCAGCCTAATTAAAACAGGTGCGTGTTGTGATTTTTATTTATTACAGTTAATTTAAATTTAGAAATTTAGCAAATCTTTGCAACAGCATTGGCTATATATGTACCATGGTACTAGGTGGATTTTATACATATATGTGCGAGTTTTAAAGCAAAACTAATAAATTGATTTTTTTTTAATAATTAAATCTATAAATTTAAAAAGATCCAAATTTTAAATACAGACACGCTGTAATATACATAACCAGATAATATATTACAGTCTGCTACTCACATATATATGTGCACTGATACATATATAACTATGTTTATGCTGATATACATGTACTCAAGGGGTTTCAAAGCTAGCACTGATAGAGTTATGGGGTGAAACAGGTGAAATGTATAGTCCACAAGGAATATATTATTTCAATATAAACTGATCACTGATTGCATATATGTGTGTGAGATGGTGACCTGGACCAACTGATGAGTATTGGTTCATCACAAAATATGTATATTGGAGATCAGTTATTTTTTTCACATTCACATTATGTGATCATCTGAATTGATTGTATAAGATGGAATGCATGATTGAAGAAAGCTTGAAAGTCTGAGTTCAAGTCCCTTCTAATTGCATTAAGTTTAGTGTAGACAATATACTTATATTTGAATATTTTATGCTGTTATGATTATATTTACAATATTTATTAATTTTTAAGGCTTAATATTGAACAACAATTTTTGTGTGTCAATGTAAATTGATAATGAAATGCATTAATTTTTATAGTTTTTTATAATTTTCAATTACTAACTATCTGCTATTTGTAAATGAAAATAGACATTCTAATTACAAAAAAGAAAAGAAAAAGATTTGAAGACTAAGAATAATAAGTTAAAGATGAATTTTGTTATGGTACAAACTGATATATAAACCACAAATACATCCCATATATCATATACTAGTTATTTAATCCTTTATTTAACATTTATAAAGCAGTCTTTTAACTTATTCAGTATTTTTACTTTTTGAACTACTTCAATACTGTATCTAATTGTAATAGATCAATGAATTCTATCTTTAGTTAGATTCTCCCAACTTCTTTGGAGTAACTTTAAGATAATCTTTATAACAGAAATTAGATCTATCACTTCCATGGAAATCTACAATAGTAAATTCAATAATATCACCTCTTAAAATGAAAACTGATTAACATAGTGTTTGGTCTTATGATCTTACTATGTTATTCTTCTCCTTCCTTTCTTTGCATATCTTCATATAATCATATATATTACTTAAAATACTTCACTCATATACACTTTAATACAAGTAATTTTCTTAACCTTCTTTATTTTCTTACAGTTTCGACTGTCCAGCAGTCTTCGTCAGAAATATTTCTCACAATAAACGTTAATTTAACGTCGAATTTCCTTGTTAACTTCTCAAATTGTAAAAGATATACCAGTGGTTTTCAAACTTTATATATATATATTTATGCATATATATGTGCATAAATATATATATATAAATAAAGTTTGAAAACCACTGGTATATATTTTACAATTTGAGAAGTTAACAAGGAAATTCGACGTTAAATTAACGTTTATTGTGAGAAATATCTCTGACGAAGACTGCTGGACAGTCGAAACTGTAAGAAAATAAAGAAGGTTAAGAAAATTACTTGCATTAAAGTGTATATGAGTGAAGTATTTTAAGTAATATATATGGTCTTATGATCTTGCTATTATACTTTCAGAATAATATAAACTAGCCTGAAATAAAATTCTTTTAATGCCTTTATATTACAATAGTAAAAATCAATGGCTTGTCACTATGCAATAAGTTGGGGAAAAAATCAGCCTATATGCAACTAATTTAGTTGTGACAATTATTTAACTATCTATTTTTTAAATTGTTAAATGCAACAACATAACATTGAAGCCTGTTTGTATATTAGTCTAAAAATGACAAAAATATTTAAATCAATTTGCTTTCTTAAGTTGACAATCATCCAAGCTAAAGTTGTGAGAAATCGAAATGTTTTGAAAATTAATTATTAAAACAGTCTTATTTATTATATTATAAATAAAAAAGGAAAGAAGATGAAGTTTATGTTTTTAACTCTATAAACAAATCTACATATTATTTAACTGTTCCAAAATCATCATCACAAAAATGAAAATCAATATTGAATGTAATGGACATACTTTTTTAATACCAGTTTTTATATTAAATGCCTTAAGTTTTTTAACAAAAGTAATGTTCTTCTTTCTCATTCAATATGTAAAAGATATATAATGTGAATAAATTTCTGTGGATAACCAATTAAGTTAAAATGTTACTGTAAATCATTTTAATTAACCAAAATTAATATCTTTATATTAGTAGAAGCTATAAACAAATTACTTCTTTTTTCTCACACCTTTTTCTACATTTGTATAGCAAGAAATGTATAATACTTTTTGATTCTTTTAAACCAAATTGAGTCTTTGGTAACTCTTTATCTGTGATAAAAAGCAATCTATTCAATAAAATTCTTGAAAATACTTTTGCTGTAGTAAATAACTCTCATATTTCATGACAACTACTGCATTTTTTGCATCTTATTTATTTTTAAAAATTAGTGCAATAAAAGCAATCTAAACACAGGTGATACAATTTCATTTAGTCTATATATTACTAAAAAATTCCAGCAAGTTTAAATGTAAGCATCATCATCATAATTTAAAACTTGTCCAGATATCTCATCAAGACCTGTAGAATTTAGGATTATAAAAGATTTTCAATTTCATTATTAGTTAAAAAGTACATATCATAAAAAAAACACATCATTTCAGTTTTTGAATTACTATTCAAGAGATGATTAACAAAATTTTCCAAAGTGTTTGAAATTTCATTATTATCATATAAAAAAAAAAGATCCATGGATTTGATAAAAATTGCCATATCATTTTTTCATCCAATATGTTTTCAATTAATCAAAAAAAGGTCAAAAGTAACTTTTTATTCAACATTCATTTTTAAGCATCATCAGTTGCTGAACATCTGCCTTTAAATTTCTATATTGTTAATGAAACTCTACATTCATTATATCAATCTGCCAATCTAAGTCATTATTAATAAAATTATTTTCGGAGGCCAAGACAACATTTTTCTTTTTAATAAAGATAATGACAATCATATTTATATTTGTGCCTCACTCCTTAAAAGAATTCCATGCATCAATAATATGCAATCGTGAAAAAAAACGCGAGTAGTAGTTTCTTATATGGCTAACTGATGAGTACTGGTTGAGCTCAAAATGTGCATCTTGGGATAATACATCTTTTCCACATGTCTTTGGTTATGTGTTTATGATTACACTCCTCTACAAGATGTTAAAAATGGATACAAACCAGTCCCTACCTTGAGTGAAAGTGGTGTAGTGAAAATTACAGAAATGTTATTCATTAAGTGGATAATCTCTAGTTTAATGAATAACTAATAAAAAATTATTAATACAAGTAGCAGTTGCTTCTAAAGACATATAAATGCAATATTTGATATTACAATTAAATACATTAATAAAGATGATGACATTAAAGATTGAGGAATGCTCAAGTATTACATTATGTACAGAGCAATTAGCTGTTCATTTTAATGTGTGGCAGAGTGATAAACTTAAGAGCTAAAGATTTCTGGATCGAAGCTCAAACAATCATTTTCAGAGTCCACATAAACAAAACCTTCCCAATGACTAATTAGATGTTAAAGTGAAATTATAATAATTATAGCAGAAGATTCTGAATTTGTGATAGAATATTGAAAATTCGGCCTTTCTGATGAAATGATCAGTTCAATTAATTTTGTTTCTTTTAATTCATAATTTCATAAAATTCACTTTCAAAGCAATTTATTATTATTATTACATATGCAAATGATGTTAATTTATTTATATAATATAAATTAGTTTGTCTAATCAAAATCATCTCACTGAAAATGCTGCAAGATATTTATAAAAGACTTATTATTTATTGATAATAAATTTAACTAAATGCGAAAAAAATAAATAAATCATTATATCAATATACGAATGTATAAAAAATATTTTTAGCAAAAACACTTTTTCTTATTTTAAAAAAAAAAAAGCTTGTGAAAATCAACAAACAGATATTGTCAGTATATATCATTTTGTTCTAAGTACAGTGATTTGTTATTTTTGAACACAGTGGAGCGTTTCAGTTAGAATAGTCCACATTCAAAGCTTTCAACTTTAGCAGAAAAACCTTATCTTTCCAGTTTGTTTGTTATGAAAGCATATTTCACAGAAAGACACAGGTTTTACTATTTGTCAGAAAAGAAAATGTGACTAAATTTCTTAACAAAAGATATTCTTTGTTTGCAGAGAGAGCAAATGAAATTTAGATAGAATTTCTTTTATCATAGTTACAAAAGATTAAAACTCCTCCAAGGGAGAACATTATTTACCAAGAAGGGGGAGGGTTAATGCAAATGTAATGGTTGTTTTATGCTTGTGACAAAAGTTGGAAAAAGATAATGAAAAAAAAAGTATATTTTTCTGAATGGACCATTAAATATTTAATGTGAATTCCTACCATGTTTTATTTAACACAAAATTGTTTAATTTCTTTTCTTCTAACTTGACGTCTATTTTGTTCAAAGAACTGGTATAAAAATTATCAAATCGGTAAAAACAAAAAAATTTAAGCTTTAATTGTCATTATTTTAGTGAAACGAAATTAATTAACCGAGAAGATTAAAAATTACAAAGTGCATAAATAATAAGAACATAAACATTAATTGTTTCATGTGAGCAATCCATCTTATAGACTTTTGTAGCAAAATCCAAAGCTCTTTTTTTATAGTTGCAAACTATTACGAAAGATGATTAAATTTTATACGGGTAAAAAAAAACCTTGTTGCCTAAGTGTTTCAATTTGGCGTTAAAGAAAAAAACTTCAGATATTTTTAATACACGAAATCCTATATTAATATGTCATTAAATGTATTGTTATTTTGTTTAATAATACAAAACTTATATAACTATATGAAGAAATGTGAATTAATGAAAGCAGTTCACACATAAACAATGCCAATATCATTAACCATCAACAATCTCAATCTGTTGCCAAGGCAACCTTTTAATAAGTTTATAGAGACATGATTATTAATTCAAAGAAACATATTTACCTACGAATAGTCCAATTCTACACTAAAACTTGCTCTTTTTTCAGATTTCAATCAGTCTTAGAATTTTTTTACAATTCTTCTATACTGGGATATAAATGGGGAAAACAAGCATGAAAAAATAATCCTCATCTCTGTCAATTGGCATCTTGGATAGGTGAGTGAAGCTTTTATTTTTACAGTTTTTTCAAGGAAAGTTGTTAGCTATATCTTTTGCTTTGCAGTGGATTACTTAAACACTGTTTTGTTTTTGATCTCTCTGTCTCTCTCTTTCTACACACACACCCACACACAGATAAAATTTTACTGTGCAAATAAATGTGAAATACTTCAAATGATAAAGCTCCAATTGCTGCCTGTATTAATGTGACACTCCTATTATCAAAGTTATCCACATTATAGATGAAAAATGAATACACCTTCATCTACAATCCAAAATCTGTATAAATAGTAGATTAAAACAATGACAATTGTTACAGCAACTATTAAATCTACTGAAATATTCTTACAACTTTATAGAAATTGTTTACATTTACATTTGCAAGGTAATACTAATTTACAGTCATTATAAGAACATTGAAAACAAATCACCAACTATCAAATATATAATAATAGTAGTGACAAATATTTTCTGCTATTCAAAAAGATTTTTGAAAGCAGATGATTGAGCATTTATTTTTTCTATAGTGTAGTTGACTTCAATATTATGAGCCTGCTTGAGCCATCATTTAAGCAATGGTTAGAAAAATGTTATATATTAATATAATACAAATATGATTAAAAAATTATCTGTTTACTTACATTCAACAGAAATATATATTTTTAAAAATTGATAATAATATATTGACTCAATACACTAATATTATTTGACTTAATAAAAGAGAAAGAAAATTAAAAAAAAAAAAACTATCCTTATAAATAATATCAAACCTACATTAAATAAGAATTTAGATTTTAAAAAATGTGTTAATATATATATGACTAAGGTAAATTCAAATAATAAAATTACACGAAAAGAAAAAATATTTACAGAAAACACACACAAAAAGGAAACTGCTATGCAATATAATGGAAGCCAGAAATTTAAAATTTGGCAGTTACTGTGAATAGGGTTTTAATATAAGTTAAATAAAAATTAAAAAATTATTTTATAAAAAACATTTTAAAATAATAATAATAATTTAATAAATAAAAAAAATAATAATAAAATGTTAGTACATTAATAAAAAATTGTAAATTTATTAAATTAGATATATTATTGTTGTTGTTATAATAATATTAATTAGTATGTGAAACATCATCATAATAATACATCTTAAAACATCTCTCCACATACTTCTTGATTAATTACATATTTGCCACAAGTATATTACTTTATAATCTTTTGTGTTTCAAGTTATTTTTTAATAAGTTAGTATCTCCCATTTTCTTAACTCTTTAAGTGAAAAACATGAAATACTATAGATTGCTACAACACCTCATAATAAAACAAGGAATATTGTTTTCTCCAATTAACATAAAAAATCTCCATATATTACATAAGTATCCTCATGTAATTTTTTAAATTTTATTTATACTTTTACTCAATAGACAGGCACTTATTTATCTTTATTGTAAATTTTTGGTTCACTCAGGGTGAGAGCTTTGATTTGCAATTATTGTAAATTCCCATTTGCCCAAGTTAGAAAAATGATATGATTGACCAGACAATATTTTTTTCTCTATATTGTAATTATATTGTAAAACAATAAAATAAAATAATAAGAATAAAGTAAGTTGTATCATGAAGAAAACATAAGTATATGTGGTGTTCTGAGGTGTTCTAGGTGACAATCTAGAGATGATGGTAGTGTATCTAGTTATAATTGTACTGCACATAATAAGTTTACTGCATTTAAAAATTTTGAAGATTATTAAAATAGAAAATGAAAATAAAAATGATAAAGAGCAGTGGGAAATATTGGAAGCAAATACTTCTGAAACTAACCATGAGGAGATAGTTTAGAAACTTCAGATATGGACAATGCCCATCTAGATAATGATTCATGCAGTCAAATAAAGCATAAAGACATTAATAAAGAAATAAAAATGTATGAGAATATTGCAACATTATCACAATTAGACATGGTAAAGATGATTAACACATTATTTAGACAAATGGGATTGAAATTAATGGTGCATAATCAAAAACAAATGGAGTAATTAAAGCAAACTATGCAAAATTATCAAAAAGCTAATCAAAAACAGATGGAAAATCATCAAAAAATTATGGCTAATTTATACAAACTATTTAAATCAGAACAAAACTTAGATGATCTAAAGAACATAGACCATGATCAGAAAAATGAGCAAGTACAAATTCAAGAAGAAACAATGGATCAAATCATGGGCAATGAACAAGTTCAATTGCTTTTAAAGTCAGAAAATGAACAAAAAATATATAATAAATTTTTAAATGAATCTGAATCAAAGTAGAAAAAATACACAAAATGAACACAAACATGTTCAAATAGAAGAACAAATAGCAGAAGGTGAACCTTTTGAATTAACACAAGTAGATAATAATGAGCTAAAACTACTGAAAGTAATTTAAACAAACAGGAACTGTTAAAACTGAACATGACAGTTCACAACAAAAGTTAGATAGATCAAATGAATATGATGTACTATACCAAGTGCCAATCATAATCTTGTAGAAGGATAAATAAATACAAATAAAAATAGAGCAAAGTTTACTTTAGCCCCCAAATGAAATAGAATCATTGTTAACACAAAAACTAAATGAAGACTTGCCTTTCATACTTATTAATCTATTGGCTAAAGAAACCCAACAGAATCAAGCAAACATTAAATCTGTGTGCTATATGTATGTATTGTATTTATATGGGGTTAGGCACAACAAGAATTTCACTGGTTGTCAACTTTATTTACAAACGGGGAAGAAATAAAATACAATTTTCTCCCAAATAAATTGCTTCTTTTCCACAGTTGCCATGAAAGAAAAAACCTCCAGACAGACCTTATTATCAAACTACAACTGAACAATCTTATTTTACTGACAATGGATGAATAAATAGCTTATAAAATGGCCAATAAACTTTAAGAGGGTTTTTAATAAGCACAATCATTTTTTTTTATTAAGTTCAAGAATTTGAATGAACAATCTATTATTCATTTCAATAAAAAATCCCTTTCTAAGCAAAATGATATGCAAATTTGGTATAAAAAAGAACTAAAATGAGCTCAAGAAAGAAACTTAGTTTTGGATATAAAATCAGTTTTTCATTTCTATTTGTAGATTGGGATATTACTTCATTCAAATCCCACAGGATATTCATTTATTCTTGGTGAATAAAAAGAAAGAACACTACTAATAGTTAGCTAGATATAATCTGGAACACTTTTGAATATCTGAATAACTTTAGCTAAAATGAAAAAATAGGCTTATTTAACCCCTTTTTTTTTAAAAAAAAAAAAAAAAAACCCAAAAAACAAAAAGAATTTTTTTTTTGTTTTTCTCCCCACCCCAGAAAAACAAATTGATTGGGGGGGGAAAGAAAAAAAAAAGAGCCGAAAAAAAAAAAAAAAAAGAGGATCGATTTTTTTTTATTATAAATTATTTAAAATTTTATAAAAAAATATTTTAAAAATAATTATTTTTTTTAAAAGAAAAAAAAAAAAACAAAATTATTATAGAAAAAAAATTTTAAAGTAAAAATAAAAATTGAGGAGGAAGGGAAAAAATAATTTTTTTTTTCATAAAAGAAAGTCTTTTTTTTTGTTTTTTTTATTTTTTTTTTTTGGGGGGGATGTATTATTTTAAAAAAAAAAAAATGTAATTTTTTTTTGAAAGAACTTTTTTTTTTTTTAAAAACAAAAAAAATTATAATATTTTTTTTAAAAAAATGTGTGGAGTTGAATTTAATATTGGGGGAGATTTTTTTAAAAAAAGGGGTTTTTTCTTGGGTTGGGGGGTGGCCAAATAAAAGGTTTGATTTTTTTTTAAAACAACCAAAAAAAAAATAGGGGTTGAATTAAAAGACAACTAGAAATTACAAAACTATATCACTCTAAATGAAGTTTTAATATTTGTCAAAAAGAAATAAATGACAATTATTTTGTTTTGGTGAGTCTTATATTAAACTCTAATAAGTGCTTTATTTTAACTAATCTGAATTTGTAAAGAGTACTTGTTATCCTTATTATTTTGAAATAAATTATTCATTTAAAATTACAAAAAAAAAAAAAAGAGAGAAAAGAAATGAATTTGTAATAACTTCTCTTTGTTTGTTAAAATTAAAAAAATAAATAAATTTATAGTTACTTCTTTTGTTAAAAACTTTTTTTTAAAAAAATAAATAAATTATATATCACATGTGTATGCTAAGCTTATGAATTTTATATGTTATTAATAATAGGAAGAGGTAAAAAAATAATTATGTAAATGTAATGTACATATATAAATTGTCTAAGTCTCAAATAACCATATTTAATGATTCAATTATTTTGATTAGTATCATTTATTTGTAGTTCAACTTACATTTGATTATTGAAAATTGGATTTTATGTAGATGGATTTATATATGCACAGTTGGTTGTTCAATGTTTAATGTTCACATCCATATAAGAGAATACATTCTTATCAGTATAATCAATCTCAGAATGAGTCATCCCCATATGATTTAGGACCAAAATGCCATTTCTTATAATTATTGTATAGATGTTTATTCAGTTAGGGTTAGAACCAAAATAACCATCTCTTTATAATTATTTCTATATAAGTGGTTATGTTTAGGATTAAAATCTACAAAAAGACTATTGCTTATAATTATTGTAAAAAAGATAATGCTTATGTCTATTCCATATAGAGCATATGAACATGTAAGTACTAGGAGACATGCAAGTCAAAGAAATGTTTGTATTCATGGATTCACACATGCATATAATTATATTTAAGTTTATTGAAGTTAGAGTTAAAGACACAGTGAATGTGTTATATTATCTAGGAATATATTGATACTATGATGTATAAAGATTAAAGGTCATTGTTAAAGTAATAAATTGCATATCTATTAATGATTATTGTTAATTTTATTAAAGAAAATAAATTAAACATCAATTAATAGGCACCCTTGTAAATAAATTATTATTACGTGATTTTGTTCCTTTGTTTTTGTAAGATTGTGTGGTCTACTATCATTCATCAGGAGTAACTTACGTTCTTCACAATTTAGCCCAGAATTACATATGGGGCTGGATAATGGTTAGATTATCATATTGAATAAAATTCCAGTATTTTGGGTATCATCTTATATGTTGAAAATTCAAAAACATGCTTATCTCTGAGTTTTCATTAATATGAAAGTATAATTTTTCTGTCTCATCATATGGATTTTTGAATTTTTAAAAAAACCATTAGTATTTATAAATCAAAATATATTTAATATTTTTTGATAATGTCATTGAAATAAATGAAAATATATTTGGAAAGAAAAAATATATTGTCAAAAAAAGGCAAACAATATATAAAATATTTCCACCACATTGAGAAAATAATGGACAAATTTAAAAATATTTATATCTGTGATTGTACCCACTATGTAGCAACAAAAATGAAAACTAAATTATAGATTCATTATTATTAAAATAAATAATTAAATGGCATTAAACCTTAGTGAATAAGTAATCATTACTACAGAGTAACTCTATAGAATAGAATCATTGTAAGCAGATTGAAACAGACAACACTACTCTATCCTGCACCCTGAGTAAACAAGAAATGAAAATAAAAGTGGTTACCATCCATGTAGTTTAAAAAAAGTTTTTTAGTTCAGCTTCTTTTGATACATTGTATATTATTGACATTTAATTATTTTGATTTTTATTACTTTATTTTTAATAAGGATTTTATTTATATCAGAGCATTGAACACCAACCCCATTTAATATTAGATATTTTCCATATTTTTGGGTATCAGTATGTTTAATGGTCTTTCTTATTTATGTAATATATTTTCATAATGGTCATAAATATTTCATATATGAAATGTTGACCTGAAATAATTTTGTACTTTTTATCTTTTCACATTTCTTGTATAGATAGATAAACACATATCTGCTATACATTCTGACAGCCCTATCATTAAAAATCTTTCAGATATGATAGAAAAGGTTCAATAATCACATACCCTATCAGGATCATTTCAATCTTGGATGAAGTCTTGTTGCTAAATGTTCTCTATATGCGAACTTAATAGCATATACACAAAACATTAAGAGTGAAATGTTTGTTAATAAATTTTAAGCAAAGTCTAATCTGCATTAAAAAAAATCTGAATAATCTAGGAGCTAAGCATCTATCATCTTATAACTATCAAATAAAGCAGAAATGGGTCAGTTGACAGTATTTAGATAAAGTGAAGGATTATTGTGGTGTACAATATCTAAGGACTACATAATTTATTATTTCAATAAAAACATATATAACTACTACAAATACATAATTATCTTGGATTCATAATCACATAGCCTTTGAAATCTAATTCCTTTAAATAAGCTCCCAGTAGTTCACAATCTTTGGTTCACCTTGAAATTCATTTATTCAACAAATAGGCATTAAGGTTAGTATACATAAATAAATATTTTATTCTTAAAGAGTAAAACATGAAAAAAGAAACCCTTTCCTACCAAACAATGACTATCTTGGTGTGTAATGTTTTCTTCTTCATTGTCTTTTTTTAAGAGGTTAATATTGTTGTATCCTGTAATAAAATATTTAAAGTTTTATTTATTTTTATATTTATCTGCTATGATAACCTAAGATCCAAAACTGTGAAAAAAATCATAAATTTCTGAGATAGAACATTTTTTAAAAAATAAGTTCATAACAATTTAAAGTAGATTGCACACAGTGATCCTGATCAATAGTATTATGCAAATTATTGGTAAATGAATATTTAGCTATTTGTAGCTAGTAAAAAAAAAAAATCTATACCCTTACATAAACTATGATCTTACTAGTGTGAAAGGTTAGTAATATTAAAATGATGCTTTGCTTTATAGTTCGGGTATTGATACTCTTATGACCAATCCAGATTATTATGAAAGCTTTAAATTTTAGTTATGATAAATCGATACCCACTCACTTTCCAATAATGAGTATCTAAATGAGCTGCATATTAATCGATTATATGGGGAAAAGTTTATTTGAAAACATTTGCAAATTTCACTCATATTTGAATCCCAAATTATGGATATAAGCAAATTAATACAGAAATCACTTCTCAAGTGACTTTTTTTCTTATCTGTAGGGCTGGGAGTAAAATAAAACAACAAAGGTGAGACCTTGTCTTCATATATGTAAACTAAGCAGAATAAAGCAAATGATGATAAATGAGGACAGTAAATTTCTTAATATTTTATCAATCTTAAGTCATTTGTAAAAACATCAAAGGCATATATGCATTTACACGTTCTCTCAGAGGATAAAAAGTTAATTAACCACTCCCCTCTTTTTAATTTTGATATATTTCTTTTTACTTAAAGCTAGATTGATTTTTTTTTTTTTTTAAAGTATAGAGTTTTTAATTTAGTTAACAGCTTTTCTACATCATTTTTCTAGTCAATAGTTAAATGTTACATTTGAACCTAAAAGTAAATACAATTTGTGATGTATCAGTAATGAATGGAGGTAAAGCTTTCATTAGAACATTAGTAAGTCTTGAAGCCAGGGCTGTCATTGTCTGAGAATTAAAGTGCTCTATCACTAACACCTGTATCATCTACCACCTCTACCTGCTCACAGGATGTAGAAAATACAGCTTTAGATTTCACATTAATGATAACTTGGTAGAAGTCAGAAATCATTACCTGGTGCTGTTTAGAATAATCAGTTGTCATAGAAACCAAAATTTATGTAAACGTTTGCAATTTTTATTTAACATTATAATATATATAAGCACAGATAAATTATTAAGGGGGAAAAAGACTTACCCGTAACATTCGAAGCAGTGCTTGTCACTTATAATAATTGTCTGAAACAGAAAAAAATAATTAAATTTTAGTAAATAATTTTCAATTATAAATAATTCATTCAAACATTAATTTATCCTGACATTTTTCAGCTCGCAACCCAGTCAAAACATTTTGTTTTCCTGTCTTCCTAATTCTATATTTCATATTTACTAATAATGTTGATATATATGATTAAACAAGAATAGCTCTCAACTTTCACATTTGTAAGCCTTTTTTTATATCTATTATATCCAACTATTTATTTATCTATCATTTCCCCAATAGAATGACTAGATGATCAATTTTCAATCTCCAGTATAAAAATTATTTTAAAATTGTTTATATTATTACCTTAAGCATCAAGGCATAGAAAGCTTATGATGTAATTCCAATTGTAGTTGCATTTAGTAAGTGGAAAAAAAATAAATGAATATCACTGAGAATAGTATGATTTGATTGTAATATTCTATATGCCATAACCTGTCTTCAGATAATAAATTTAATATAGCTATGACGATAATAAAAAATGCCTTTAATTTTTAAACTAATCTATTGCGGGACAAAAACTTACGGAATAGATAGAGATCTAAGATTATGAGGTATTTAGAATGAGTATGCTATTAGCTTTTTAAAAGCTAGGTTGCTATTCGTAATGACTTTTTATATAGTTTCCTACGATAATAGATCATCAAGAAGTAAAATAAAATTACATGAATCAGAAGTACAACTATCTAATAATAAATAGGACATGGTCTAACTTGATGAAGTTAAAATAAAAGTTAAAGAGACTATTGATTTAACTAATGACTATGTACTTTATTATAAAGTCATAAAATTGTAAGTATAAATTAAGTGGGTTCATAATAAAAGAGTGAAGAGCAACATTATGGGATTGATATTATACACAATAGAATTGTATATACATCTATATCTTAATTAATCTTTTGTTATTTTGTTTTTTTTTATAAAGTTTTATTTCCTTAATTTGTTTATATTTTAGTTTTTGTATTTTAATTTATAAATATTTTAATCTGCTTATTTTTATTTATTTATTCAGTCCATTGATTTGTATTGTTATTTATTTATTTTATATTATTTTTATTTAATGTATCATATCTTTGAAAATGACTCCTGACAGTCAAAATGTGTTTATATATAAAAGTTTGTAATAAAGTGTTTAAAGCAATGAGCATAATTGTACTTATATAAAATAATATAGCAAAATAAAGAAGTGAAAGAATGTTATAACATTTATGTAGAAGGAGATTAGTTATTCAAGTTTGGGACCCAACAAGTTTTCATTGCAATCCTAATGTAGAGATTTATTTTATAAATTTACAAATGATCTATTTAAAAAGCTTGGTTATCTGACTTTTGTAAAATGATAAGAAAAATAGTTAATAATGCTATAATAAAATATAACTGAGAAGTGAAAAATAAAGATATAGAAAGGAGCAAAAGTCTTGAAAGAAAAAAATAACATTTAGGTATTGAAAGCAAAGTTGTTTCAAAAATAATTTTAAAAAGAGCACTATTACAAAAAGAGATAAAATATCATAAAGTGTATGAATGAATTCTATAAAGAACTATGAAGAGTTCAGATATGAAATTAAATGTAATGAAATAAAATTTTTGAATTGGATTCTTCTCATGGCACATAATGTAATGTGTGTACACATACATATTTAAAGCGTAAAATAAAAAATTATGCATATAATTATTTAAAATAAAGTCTAGAATAATTAAAATATCAATTGAATAAGAATATTTCTTGATATTTTTCAAATAATATAAAATATTCAAATATATATAAAAAGATCACTAGTTAATACAAATATTTTATTTGTTTATTTCTGATTTTGATAAAATGCAACAAAAAATATTTGTGTCTAAAACAAGGATGGTTTTGTTTTGTAATAAATATTAATTATAGAGTTAATTCTAAATCTGTTTTATTTAAAGAGTTAAGAAATAATTTATTAAAACTAAAACTTATTTTTGGTTTTGATGAAAGCAAATTAAAAAAAAACAGAATAATGATATTTTAGTTCTTATCTTGTTTTTATTAATCAAAAAAGAAAGACTTACTGTTAACCACCCTATTTATATATTCCATTGGATATACTATAAATAGTGAATTCACTTTAACTGAAATTATTATAGAAAGTCAGCTTCAAAAGAAGAGCAATAGCTCATTAATCTCCACATTGATTAAATATGCACTTTTGGAGAAGTATAGTGGAATGGCTTTTCTGTGATATCTTTATAGTTCAATATGTGTTTACTAGTCAGTATGATGAGTTTATCTAGCAAAAAATTATCTACAATATGTGGGTAAGCAACAGAAAAATCACACTAATCAAAATGCCCTGAAATGCAGCCACATTTAGAAACTAATGCTGAAGTTTGCAAAATGAAACAGTGTCTGACTCTATAATGCCATGAAGGAAAAAATGGACAATCCTGTAAGAACTACTCAAGGCTTATGGATATTATACCTTATATAATGTTACTAATGTCATTGTATCTACTCTCTAATATCTCTAGTACCCAAGGAGGAAAACAACCACCTGTGTTGCAATTAACGAAGACAGAAATTTATTAATAGAACTATATCTGCAGAAAACCAAGGTTTGTGAATGTTTTAATATTTAATGTGGTGAGTTCTTACCATTAACATAATGATAAGGTCTTAAACTTAAACCTAAACTTAAATTAAAAATATATTTTATTACTATGATATTTAATATTTTTGTATAGGATATACAGAACAGTTTTATTTGTTCATTATTAATAAATTATATTTTTTATTATTAATACATTTTGTATGTCTTTGTAACTTATTCCAAATGTATGCTCTTAACATTCACATGCTAGTTAGTATACACATTCATGAGAAATCATGCTACTCACTGGGGGACATGCAGGATGATAGTAATTATTTGTAATTTGTGTTGATTGTTCCTTTAAAAGTTTTTCATAGTAAACTTTTTTTTAGAAGGGTTGGTGCCTTTGAGTTTTATTATTATTGAAACTGAAGACAGAATACTTTTGGGAGTACTTACACTTTTAAATGATTAATCATCATCATCACATTAGTTAATATTATTATATACTCGAAATTTTTTTTAAAATTTTTTATTAGCCAATCAACTTTCATATTTATTTAAATCAACATTTTGAGTACCTACATCATTATATCACTATATATTTTAATATATTTTATATATCCAGGTTCAAACCCGATTACTATGGAATATTTGCTTTTACAAATTTATCATTATAATATATGTATTAAATGTATGTTTACTAATCAAAGAATAAAGTTTTCATTATTCTTTATTAATAAAAAATAGTTATGGCAGGTATATAGTAATTTTAGATTATATGTGGATTTTGTACATTCTAATGAATTTAAATTAGAACTTTTAAATCGTTTTCAAGTATTAGTAGATTTTGAACATGATTCAGATTTGAATCAAATTAATAGAAAAATAACTGATACACTTTTAAAAACTGCAACAAAGATAGTTGGTAAAAGAAAAGCAGCAATTGATCAATAAAATTTCTATTGAGACTAGAGAATTTATAAAGAAAAGAAGGAATATGAAGATATATAAAAATGATGCATCAAGAATAATTGAATATCTCAAATTTTGTAAAATGGTGTGGAAAAAACTAAGAAAATATAATTGTGAACTAACAAGGAAAAACGTAGAAAAGAATAAAGGTCTTAAGAGTCTAAAACATTTTGTATTGGTAAAGAAACTTATATCTGCAATAAGAAAAAAAGATGGAACTGTTATTAAAAAGAAAGATGGCATCATAAAATGGATAGAAGAATTCTATCAAAAATTATATAGTAATAAAGAACAAGCACTTCCTATACCTATTATATTTTCTAAATTACCCAGGATTTTAAATATAGAAGTGAGACATGCAATTAAGTTTATAAAGAAGGGAAAAGCTCCAGATAATGATGGAATTATAATTGATATATTAAAAGAAGCAGGTGAAGAAATAGAAACAATTTTGGCAATGTCATATACCAAGTGTCTAAATAATAAAGATGTACCAGATGATTGAAAAAATTCAGTATTAATATTAATATTTAAAACAAATGATAAAGAAGATATTAGAAATTGCAGACTTACCAGTCTTTTATCAGTTTTACACATAATTTTTACCAAGATAATTACAACTTATCTACAGGGAACATTGGACTTCAACCAACCAAAAGAACAAGTTGAATTTAAAAGTGGTTTTTATACAGTAGATCATATCCAAGTATGGAGAGAAGTTTTAGAAAGCACAAATAAATATAAGTTGCTATTATGTTTTTGATTTGTAGGGTATGAAAAAGCATTTGATTCTATAAGCATTTCTTCAGTGATTAAAGCATTGCAACAGCAACAATTAGATTACATAGTGATACTAAGAAGACTAACATTGAAATGGGTATAAGAGAGGGTGATTCCATATTTAAGAAGTATTTTGTAGATTAAAATGGGAAGTCAAAAAAGTAAAAGTAAATGGAGATTATTTAAGTCATTTAAATTTTATAGATGATATAGTTGCTTTTTTCAAATAATGCTTTAGAGCATCAGAAAATGTAACAAAAATTATCAGCTGAATGTAAGAAAGTAGAACTAAAGGTAAATGTTAAAAAGACTAAAGTAATGTTCAATGGATTTTCTCAAAAAATAGAAATAAAGATTGATTATAATGAGTTAGAAGAAGTTAGCAACTACAAATACCTTGATCAGACTATTACTTCAGATGGAAACATAATAGATAAAATAAACCATAGAATTAAACTTAGTTGGAATGCTTTTGGTAGAAATAACTTAATATTAAAAGAAAATATGCCTATATGTTTGAAAAGAAATCTTTTAACAAATATATTTTACCAGTTCTTACTTATGGATCTGAGATTTGGACACTTAATAGAAGAGCAATACAGAAACATTAGACCACTCAAAGAAGTATGGAGAGTTGCATGTTAGGAGTAACAAGAAGAGATCAAAAATGCAATACATGGATAAGAGAACAAGTAGATGTTACTGATATTGTTAAAAAAATTAAAAGACTGGAGTTGGGCTGAACATATTGCAAGAAAAGATGATAATAGATGGACAATTGAAATTTTAACTGGATTCCAAGTGATTATAAAAGACATAGAAAGAGATTACATGAGAGATGGATGGATGAATTAAGAAAGTGTACAAGGGCTATGTGGAGAAAAGAGACTAGAGATGGATTGAATTTGGAGAGACCTTCATCCTGTAGTGGAATGGTAATGGTTGATGATGATAATTATTGATGATGTTATCCTTTTTTGTAAATTAAACAAGCAGTTCATTTTTAGTGAAACAAGAGGGAAATATTTTTTATGAAAATACAGACCAGGTTTATAATTCATTTGTGTAGTACTATGTATTCATGTGTATATACTATCTGTATATTATAAGATCAATTCATTATTATTAAAATTAATTTTATTTAAACTGTCCATGGAATTGACTTTACTTTTCAGTTCAAACATTTCAATTCTTATAGGCATATATGGGTGCTATATGAGGATGTAAGCAGCATAAGAAAAGCTGAGATGGCTTATTTTTTTATGGAGTCAATCAATAAGAATTCAGGTGGTGGCAACAAGGTATAAATCAAAGCTGATTCATAGGGGAGAGAATTAAAATGAAATATTAATATGGTTGTTTTGGAATCTAAGATCTTTATTACTGAAAGAGATGTAAGTTATCTATGTGCAAGTATCTCTCACTATGAAAATAACTATTTGGTACTAAATCTGATACTTTAATGTGAGCATCATTATTTATTAGAGGTAGAAAGAGGGATTTTGTTTAATTGTAAAAGTAATTTGTTGCAATATGTAACTAGGTTTTATTGACAATCACATGATTAAAGCACATTTAAATAAAGATGCACAATTAACATGAGAATTACTGTTACACTACATGATTGACAATTCCAACATGAAGCTAAAGACATACTTAGATATAGGTGCACTACTAATTCTTTGACCTCTCCATGAACTATTTTTTGACTTATATCATAAACTCTATTCATCACATATAATTGGTATTTCAATATGAGGTTATTTATATATGTATGTATATGACTATTATTTTCAGATTTTTCAAATCTTTATGTTGGATTATCCATTGCATAAGTGACATGTCTATGTGGGAATTTAATGTCATGGACCATCCAGTTTGTTACACTATAAAAATTGGGTTGGGTCCAAGAAATGATAGAATTATTATATTTTTAAAAAAAAATGAAATAAAGAAATAGAGAAATTGTCAGAAAATCTATTTAAAAATTATTTAAACAATAAAAATATACTTCTTAATTAGAAAAATGCAGTATTACATTGAAATTTAAAAAGAAAAAAAATAGATCTATTAGTTTTTTGCTAGTTCTATATAAAAGTTCTATGCAAGATCTTTTCTTAGAAGCTTTTTGTATTTGATTCTACAAGCATTTTGGAAATAATTAGAGTTTGGAACATCAAGACATAGATCCAGAATATTGTCAAATTCTGAAAAATAATTATCAAAAGGCAACAGCCATGATCAAATTACATGACCACTGTGTGAAGATTAATAATGATACAGTTCTAGAAAGATAATTCTATTTCTCCAAAATATTTCACAGTAAATTCACAGGAAGTCTTTTATGGATTAAAATAAAAAAATAAATGGTGTTTGTTTAAATCATCTAGATTTTGCAGATGATGTAATAGTTTTTAAAAATATTGTTTTAGAGTTTCGGGAAATGTTACAAGAGCTATTAGATAAAAAAAATGGGATTAAAGATAAATGTTAAAAAGAAAATAATACTCAATGGCTAAAAAGTAAGTTTTTAATAAATGTGATTTATTAGTGATTATTTATGGATCTGAGAATTGAAAACTTAGTTTAAAAGTTACAGAAATTTTAGACCAAAGAAAAAAGTGTTGAGCAATTTACATAGGATATAACAAAGAGAAATTAAAAGTGAATACAGACACGAGAAAACAAACAGGCAGCAAGAATTAAGAAGCTAAAATAAAATTGGGCTAGTTAAAATGGAACTGCTGTAAAATAAGATTCATAGGTGTTGGATTGACATAGCTACTGCCAGAAACTTCAAAGCTGGATATGTTACAATAATATTAGCTACTTAAAAAGAGGAAAGTTCATAGTTTTGGTGAAGAAAGCATATCTTTCTTGAAACATGAGATGTGATAAAAAGCTTTAAGACTGAGCTTCTAACTACTATTGATATTGATTTGATATATTGCATCACTAATGATATTAGTAAAACAAAATGAAAAATATATTGAGTCAACTAAATGAAAGTTTATGCCCAAATATAAGTCTAGAATAGTAATTAATTTTGTTAATTAGTTACTGTAACTTTAAAAAATATATGATGATTACTTTATCAGCATATCATTCAAAGAAATAAAGATTCAAATCTATGAAGCTAAATATTTTTTAAATAGAAATTTTAAATAATGTTAACTTTTTTTCCAGTAGCTATAGACAATCCAATTAGGTAACAAAAATTGGATTGGAAATGAATATTTAATTATTATTAACTATAGAACAAAATATAATAATAATGATGATGATGATAAGAATAATAGTATTATTATTTTTATTATTATTGTCAATAGAAAACTTGGTTTTCAACCCACAGCAAAACAAATTCAAATATTGAGAAATCCATTCACTTCTACATCCTCTACAAGACAATGATAAAACTATGCTCAATGTCACCAACAAAAAACTTTGCTGTAAATTCAAATTCTGGACACTTGAACCAAAATATTGACTTTTTACTAAAAACTAACCTTTAATTCACTTCCCACATAACATTTCCTAAAATAAACTCTCAAAATGTAGACCAAGTATGCAACCTTTGTCATAAAGACTCAGAAACACAGGATCACTTTTTTTTTTCATGTCAAGGACTTGATAAAATTCAGTCAATAATAAATATACTCTTCAAAAATAAAAAAATAAAAATTAATAACTTATAAAAAAAGAGTCTTTGCTGACATCAGGATGACTGTATTCGTCCTATATGCTATATGGTGCATAAGGTGTAAATTCTTATACAACAATAACCCAAAAAAGTACCCAAACACATTCAAAAATGAACTGGATAAAATATAACAAAGAGACAAAAGATTAACAATTCAAAAAACTTTAAATGGCACCTGGTCTCAATTGCTATTACCTTTAAGTCTTTAATGATGAAATCACTCAAGATTAAGAAATCCAAAATGAAAAACCAATACTAAAGAATGTCATTTGTCAACTCTGCAATACTACAGATTAAAACCAGCTTAGTGAAATTGTGAACCTTTAACTCTTTATAAAACATTCTTATTTGTAATTTTAATCTAAAACTATGTATAAAAGAGAAATGATGTAACCTTTTATTTTGTTAAATAAAGTACTTTGAAAGATGACGATGATGATGATAATCCTCTTCCTCATCAACCAATAAATGAATAGTTTCGCCATCAATATTTTCCATATCATCATTATTAGTATTTTTAATCATAATCAATCTACTGTAGGGTCACGTTTTATCTTTTTTCATCACATCAGACCCACACACTTTTATTTTATTGAATTATTTCGTATGTAGTTTTTTAAAGATCTCTTGGAATTTCTTCAAGATTTCACTTATTGCCATTTATATTACGAAAATCAATCTCAGCTTTATTTCAGCCTATTATTTTTTCCAGTAATATATATATATGTAGTAGTTTACATTTATTAATACGTGCTATATATATACGTTTAAGTATTTATATAATAAGTCTTTTAAGATTTTAATGTTTTTCACTTTCTGACAAAAATTTCATTTAATACATCAGTTTGTCATATTGATCCCCAATGATATTGTTTACTCTGTACCACCTTCCCAGAAGTCAAAGCTTCTGAGAGTAATGCTTTCTGAAGAGGCTCAAGATAAAAAAAAATTAAATTGTTTATTTTCATGGTGATTCTGGTTTTATATCTAAAACGATCAATGTATGGATGAATGCTGCAACAATAGATGAGATCACATGACATTTGAATAAAAACATAATTACACATTATCACAGTACAATAAACGATTAAAAAGAAATCATGCAAAGAACGAAAAAAAAAATCGGACTATAATTATCAAGGAAAAAAATTGACAAAGTTAATCATATATACAAAAAAGAAAAGACAGAATTTTTCTATAATTATAAATCTCAGCAGTTTATTAACAAGTAAAAATATTTTCATGATTACAAAGTAGTATGAATTATAAAGAATAAATATAAAAATCAATATTTAATGTCATAAAGTAATTTGCAAAATATTTAAGAAATGATTTTATTAATATCTGTATGCATATATATATATATGTTAATAAATACAGAGCTCAAAGCGCTGTCTTTATATATAATCGCCATAAATGTCAAAAAACTTGACCGGATTTATATAAAAATGATATTTAAGTGAGTAAATAAGATTAAAATAAAACATTTCAAAACACAATGCTAAGCAAATTCTATTTCTAGTAGCTTAAATACAATATAAAAATCAAATAACTTTTCTCAATAAATCAGAATTTTTATATAGTTATTATTATTGTTGGATTACTGCATATGCATTTAAAGATTGAATAATAAGTTAGCTTTTCACATGCTCAAACTATTTACATGTAAAAATATAAACTATCACAAACTTAAGTGCTAATCCACCAGAATATATAACAATAAAAACAATAATGCTCGTATATCAAAACATGCTGTTCATCACCAATGCTCTGATCACTTAGTACAATTAATGTACTGTCCAACTATAAACTTCATTTCTAAATAATTAATTAAAATGAAATGTAGTACATGCTCCCTTTGGTCGTCCAGCATTAGAGAAGCAACTGGATATCCATAAAAACTAAATATAAACCCCTTTTATTTAACAGACTTATGCACAAATCTAGTTCAGAGAACAAAA
This sequence comes from Epiperipatus broadwayi, assembly GCA_028023455.1. NCBI lineage: Eukaryota > Metazoa > Onychophora > Udeonychophora > Euonychophora > Peripatidae > Epiperipatus > Epiperipatus broadwayi. Next base: position 2,965,361 of record JAQFVV010012520.1, on the reverse strand, counting down.
GCTCTGTAATTGTTACTGTGATCAGGAAATATAATACAAGCATATAATATTCTAAAACTATTTTCAGATTTAATAAATTCACTGGAATAATTTAAACAATGAAATATACATTTATTCATAATTAAAATGAAATTAAGGTCTACTGAATATATTATAAATATAAATTTGGCATTTTGATTAACACAAAAAGAAATAAGCTATCACATTGTGATTTACAAATACCTCACAGTAGGTTTACATAAAACACACCATATAAACACACAGATGTGCAATATAATAATTTGTGAACACATTTGAATTGTCATAAATTTATAAATTTATAATACATAATTATGTATTTATAATACATAATTAATGATGATTTAGTATATATATATGTGTGCATGAAAAAGTGTGCACACACTGGTGTTTATAAAAAAAATAAACATAATAAACCATATTATATTTTTTCAATGTACAATTAATTCAATGTCAAAATTATACATAAAACCCACATGAATGTGGACATACATATAAACAAATAGATAGTATGAATCAAAGTTATTAATTAAATCATTATTTCTAATAGTAAAAAAAAATTTTTTTTTTTTTTTTAAAAAAAGAAAATTATCATGAGACTCAGTATGGAAAGTTCTTTAAAAAACCTTTGGCATTTTCTTTCTTCATTTAGAATAAGATTTTCTGAGATTATTTTTTTTTTAAATTTCAAAATAAAATCATTTATGAATCAATCTTTTATTTTTTAAGTCATTATTTTACTTTTAAATTAGAGATTTTAATTGTCATTTTTACTAAAAAAAATTCCCGAGTTTCACTTTTAATAAATAAAACTAAAAATAGACATTTATTATTTTCTTTCGTTATTCTAGTTTTAATTAAATAATTTAGTCAAAAATTAATTACCTTTAAAACCAGCTGATATCTGTAAGTACTTTATATACACAATGCAGTACTTTTGTCTGTGATTTTTTGCACATTGATAGAACTGCATATATAGCATGGTAATCTATTGGTAAGCTGGTATCTTTAAAACCATAGACTGGCTTAGTGTCATCTTGGGGAAAGATATAATCCAGTAACTGTTGTTCCAGCAATGATCTCCCTTCAGTCTTATGCCATCTAATACACACATATATACAGGCTATATGGACCTTGCTTCCAAGTAAATTCAAACTCTATCATTGTGAATTAGCAGGGCTGGATATGCTGTCCCTTGCCTTCAGTTATAACTTCATAGTAATCTGTAAAACTCTAAAACTACTCTCTACTCTTTTTCCTCACCTTTTTATAGTCATGGTAGAATTAAAAAACACAGTAATTAAAAGTATGATTTCTTTATCTTGATTGAAAAAAGTTAATGACTCTTTTTAATTCACCTTAATCCTTTCAAAAACAACTTTGTAGGATTTTTATTAAAATATGTTATACAAGCTTCAATTAAAAAAATTATTTAATCAAAATAGATAGTGGAATTTTATAATTACCAATATATTTATTATTACATAAAAGCATGCTTGTTTTAATTTCAAAATCAGAATTAATAAAATATTAATTAGACTTTTTTAAATGTGTAATTTATAGTACTTTTTTTTAAAATTCACAATTATTTAATCTTTAACTGTTGTTCCAATGTATTAAAGAAAATATGTACAAAATGTATTTGTCTATGTTTATTTCTACTTTTTCTTTCAATTTTATATATATATACACACACACTACTATATTGTTGTATCCCATGAGACACATAACCATCCCAATATATATTATTAGATATTTCTACAATAAGTTTAATATGTATATTTCTTATATATATATCCTATTTAGTATATGCCTATATACATATTAAACTATTAGATATTTCTACAATAAGTTTAATATGTATATTTCTTATATATATATCCTATTTAGTATATGCCTATAATAATATCAAAAAAATCATGCACATTAGTTAAAATGTATTGAAATTCTAAGATCACTTTTTATAAAAAATGTTTAGCAAAACTATAAGTAACTTTCTTTAATATGTATATATTTTTACATTAAATTAAGTTAAATATATTAAATTTAAGCGTAAACAGATAATATTATAATTTAGAGTCCCATGTGATGCCATTATTCCATCTTATTGGCTGTCACGTAAGCATTTTTAAAGCGTATCTGTTTGAAGGTGTTTAGCTTTCACGTTATTTTTAAATTAAGTTGTAAAATAACTATTTCATTCTAACTTAAAGCAATTTTTCAAATAAAATAAAAAAATCCCACACATTATTTAAGATATATTAAGGTTGATTTTAAAAGTTTTCAATTGAAACTAAACAATTTTCTATACCACCTTTCATACATCCTACTTAAACTATATCTATAAAACAAACCAAAGCAAGCTTTCAACTGAACATAAAAAATTCTGCACATTAGTGAAATTATATTAAGCTCAACTTCAAAAGCTTTTGATTAAAATGCAAAAAATCTTTATACCATTTTCTCATGCATGTTACTTAAACTATATCTATAAAACAAAAACACAAACAAACAGACATACAGAGATTGCAAATTGACTAAAAGGATTTAAAAATTAGAAGAAGCAGAAATATAAAAAAAATTAAAGCTGTAATAAGAACAAAACTAAATGTTAACAAATGGAACAATTTAATGTTAAAGGAATGTTAGTATGTAAAAAAAGCTTAAACAAGCACATTAAAATTTTGGTATTTATAAGACTTGAGCAATTTAGATTTATGAATTTTCTGTTACTGAAATGAGTTCTTTAGATTGCAATTTGCAGTAATTTCTCAAGTATTCTCTCTGTGGTCTTGTTATTATAAATATTACTACCATGTGATTTGCCATGATAAAAATCATAGATTGTTTATAAGAATCAGCCTAATTAGAATTACTTTTCTTTAGTTCTGACTTTAAGATTAAAAATACACCACAGTCTTGTTATTAATATGCTTGATGGTTTTCAGCTGAAATATTTTAGTAGAGTTTCTTAGAAGACAGGAGTACATATGAATATTTGAATAGTAATATTTTTATATTTCCATTAATATTAAAAAAAAATTAATTAATTTCAAAAATTTTAAATCATTAGTCAAGACAGTAATTTGTGGCAGAAGATGTTAAAAATAACTGAATTATGATTCTAGACATTGAGGCTATCAGCACTACCACTAAGCCAATAAGCAGCCACCTAAATTACAAATCTCAGAAAGAGATATGGTTCTAAACTTTAAAGGTCACAGTCTTACACAAATAGTTTATTTTGGAGAAGATAATCAATTTTATGCCTTTTATTACTTTTTTACACTGTTGATAATTATTTAGAAGATGGTGAGTGAGTATAAATAGTTGTAGTTGCATAAGATTTAAATTAATTTGATGTCATCCCTGAAATCACTACAGTGAATAACTTTAAAGCTAAACAAATATTGGACCCTGCATGGTGCAGTAAATAGAGAGGCAGAATTTGTAAATCAAAATCCCATTTTTATAATGATTTGAAAAAACTGCATAATATTAAATAAGGTATTATTAAATTCTGTGAAATTAAAGGAATTTATTGAAAGAGTAGATAAGATAGGAAACAACAACATGAAAATAAATAAATATCAAAATTAATTGCTTAATTAAATAAAAAAATTAAATACAAAGAATTTGAGTGTTATGCTGAATAAGTTCTCATTCTGATAAGAAAATAGAGAATTTTTACATAAATGTACAGATTTTTTTTATTAGACTAATATGAGAAAAGTATGGTGAGTAAATTTTGATACAAAAAAAAAAGTGGACAAATTTGTAAAATTTATTTTAAAAAAGATTTTACATTACACATGCTTTTTATGATAAATGTCTAAAAATTAAATGAACATTTAAGGGTTCAAATAAAATCCCAGAAAAATTAGTTGTATTTTAGCTAGCACAATATGCATTTAAAGACTTTAATGTGTTTAAAAGATTTAATATGAAATGGGCTTTTTGATTTATGAGTTGTAAGATGTAGGTTAATCCACAGTTAGAAAAGTAAAAGCTAGTATAATTTTTTTTTTATCATTAATTGATAATATTAACCTTCTGAGAATTATTCCAGATATTCAAAGTAAAACTTACAAATAATTTTAAAAAATTAACACAATTGATTTAGTCTTGAATAAGATTTATAAGAACAAAATTAATGCTGTACTAAGAATGATAGAAACAAAAATATAATAATCATCAGTGAAATTTCAATTGAAACAAAGTAATATTTACACAGATGAAAAAGAACATGGGATAATGATTAATAATGTTACTTTGCCATCTATACCCTTGTCACATATTTCACAATAATATATATATATATATATAAAATTAATTCTACATGAAAATACAAAGTTTTTGTTTCAGATGTAATTATATTTGAGATGTAAGTTCTGTGGCCATTTTATATACTAACTATCAGAACTCAATCAACTCCAAGCTTCACCCTGGGCACCATTTGTAACAGTATGGAAGAAAGAAGATAACATTGGGAGATAAAAAAACAACATCATTCCCCATTTATTATAAATACAATGAAAAAATATAAAATTAATAAATATAAATGGAGCAGCTATAAAGGAAATAAATCAACCGGAGCATGAGAATAAGTATTGAACATAACCATAAGTAGTTATACTAATAATTATACGTATAAGCTAAAAGCTGCATCACCAGAATTACACAAGAATAATCAATACTTATCCTTTTATGACTGGATTTAAGAGATTCAATAGTCAATGTCAAAATTAGGGCATCATATACAACAATCATTTGGATTCACATACTTAAGTGCTAAGGTATCTGTCATAAAAATTAATGCTGAAATCCCATTACACACTGATCATCATCAATACTTTGATCATATAGTAAAATAAATGTACAACTAACTATAAACTAAATTTCTCTAAATAATAAAATGCAGTGCCTTTGCATTATCCAGAAAACCATCTGCATATACAAATGCAAACTTTTACACATAAATAAATTGACCATTATTGCTCTGAAGCTAGTTCAAGATCACAAGACCCTAGAAATTATGATTGTGAAGAAGAAAAAGTAAAATGTAGAAGCTTAATTTACTTTCATTTGAACAGTTTTACTGGGATAATTTACAAATCTCTGAAATATTATGATATTATGAAATCAAGTCATACATACTTCCAATTGATAGAATAAATAGCTTGAGAAATAAAGATGTTAAAACTATTATATTTTTAAATAATTATTTAATAAATTAACTAATAAATAATTACTACAATTAACAAATGATATGATAATTCCAACTTTTATACAGTCTGTCAAAAAATATAATTTTATAGCACAAGTAGTTTTAACTTATTGATGATTCTTACTAATTCAATTAATTAACCTCAACTTTAAATAGAATTATTTCTTCATTTACTGATTGAAATTGTAAAACATTTCAAAAATAAAAAAAAATTAAATGAGGTAAAAACTTTTGTTATGAAAATGAAAAGTATCTATATAATCAAATTTTGGAGGGAAAATAAGATAAAGAAAAAAACATGTTTCACTAATAAAAATTAATAAAAGTTATTCATTATTACCAATTATTAATTAATTTAAAAATTATTTATAAATATAGATGCACATGTACACATTTCATTACCTTAAATTATCGTGGTTTTTTCTTTTGGATACTTCTTTGGTAGTTATAATTTTTAGTTTTTTTCAGGTTGGCTTTGTTTTTGATAAGTTTTTCAATTAATACATATTTTTAGGATAATATACAAAGTTAAATTTATCTGCTTTTACAATAGAATATTTTTAGATCTTCACAGGCTGAATCTATTCATTTTTTCAAGATACTAACTTGTAGTTAGGAAAACACAGAATGAAATAGTTATGATTTTGGATAGAGATAAAACTTGTTTATATTATTTCATGATAATTCTCTTTTTTGGTAATAGACTACATGATGAGGTTTAATGATGATCAGCTTCTAGTACTGAAATCTATTTTAAAAATCAGTTTTAATGTAGTAGTGAGATGAGTCTTATTTGAGACTATAAAAGTAATTCTCATTGTTCTCTTTCCAGATGAACTGCTGCTACTACTTTCCTCAACAACTTGATTAAAAATAATATGATGCTATTTCTTTCATTAACATTTGGATCAAAAATGACTGTTCCTCATAAGAGTTTGAGATATACTGCCTAAATCTGCTGCATATTATTTTTTGGAAATCATATGTTATCTCATACATGACTACATTAAATCCTGACCAATTAAGTCCATTTTTACAAAAGATTATTTGATTATTTCTTTGCTTTTTTTATTAATTTAAAAATATTTCAATCATAAGAACAAAATTCCAATGTAGTTATTTTTTTTTATGCCAACACAAGATCTTTTAACTATCATTTGATTTGAACATCATTGCCTTTTGTTTTGGACATAGTTAAAGAAAATAGAAAAAAACAACTTTAATTAATTAAAACAAAATTTCTTATCAAAATGTTAGAATATTTTTTCTTTTTTAAAAAAACTTTATACTATTTAAAAAAATTGAAACTAATTAATACATTACTAAAGAGAAATTTTTTTTATTTATCCTATTGTTGTTTTATAAAATTAAAATTTAAAACTTGTAGACAAAATTATGGAAGAGAAAGATTAAAAAAATATTTACTTTATTATTTTTATATTTTTTCACTTACTTTTACACTACTCTCAACAAATAATTTTTTTTTATAATGTTATATTAAAACAACATTTTGAATTATCATATCATTAAAAAAATGTAAAACATTTTTTACTGTTTGACATTATAAAAAATGAAAAATATTAAATCCTATCATTTCCCGATTTTAAATTTACTAGTTTAATTTAAGATCTGGAAAAAGTTGGCCACTGTCTACAATATATATATATATATTGTAAGGGTAATTTACAGAATAGAGAGATTTGAACTATAAATTGAAAATATACAATGATATATTCAATATGTACAATAAATTTTGATTCAAATAAATATGAAAGTTAAATGGTTAATTAAATTAAAATAAAAATCATTCAATTCAACTATATAATAATATTAACTAATGTGATGCTGATAATTTATAATTTAAAAGTACAAGTACCCTCAAAAGTATTTTACTTGTTTTTCAGTTTCGATAAAAGTGAAACTCAAAGCCATCAAACCTTCTAAAAAGAAAGTTTCCTTTTAAAAAACTTTTAAATAAACAATCATTATCGATTACAAATTATCCCTAATGTCCCTGCATGACCCCCTAGTGAATTGCATGATTTTTATGGCTGTCGATGTTAACTAGAATATAGGTGTTAAAAGCATAATGTTTGGACTGAGTAACAAACACAAAGTAAGTGGATTAATAATAAAAAACTTAATAAATTATTAACACAGAAGAAATAAAATTGTAATCAAACAGATTTTTAATTTAAGTTTAGATTTCAATTTATAATATTGATAGTGATAAGATCTTACCATGTTAAATATTAAAACAGTCACAATGATTTTTGTAGATATTTTCCTTTTAATAAATTTCCAGTTGTCTTCATTAATTGTTCCAAAAATGGTACTTTTCCTTCTTGGAAAATAGTAATATTAGAAAGTAAATACTATAGCACTAGCAATGTTATATAAGGTATAGTATCAGGAAGGCTTAGGTAGTTCATACAGGATTGTCCATTTTGCTTTTCATGGCATTATAGAGACATTGCACATGCTAGTCATGCAAACTTCAGTCAGTTTCTGGATTCAACTGCATTTTCTGGCCATTTAGGGTTTTTATTATCTAGCCATACATAGTAGATAGTTTTCTACTAGATAAAATCATCATATTGGCTGTTAGAAATGGAATATTAAAAAATCCTTTTAAAACAGTCATTAAATTGTAGCTATCCAAGTTATATTAAAAATACCTTTAGTGAGCAATTGCTTCTCTCTTTGGTATGGATCACTTCAATATTATTTCAAAAGTAGACTATACTTTAAAAGCAATATGGAATTCAAATGCCTACTTGTTTCCTTCAGACCTATTTATGCTCATTTGATGCTGTTTAAACAGCATGTTTTCAAACAATATATATCACCAGCTAAGGAAAATATGAATCATATATCATTACAACAATATAATTTACAATTAATGTTATAGTTTGATATATAAATAAATGCAAGAAAAATGTTTTTTTAAATCTTCTCTCTCTCTCTTTATTTTTTATCTACATTATTAGTTAATATAGAAAGAAGGAAATTTCATTTCTGACTTTTAATTATAGTATGATATTTATTTTCATTAATTCCAAAATTTTAATATTAAATTCAAATCTGCCATTAGATTTACTATTAAAATGAACAAGTTATTTAATTAAAACTTTCATTTAAAAAACAAATTAACAGAATTTGAAATACTTTAAATTTTTTTAAACTATACAATTCAAAATTCTTTTGCTTATCAAAAGCATTTTTTACAAAATTTATCATTGCTATTTAACCCTTATTACAAAACAACTTTATACAATTTTATACAGTTTTATACAATATTTAATAATATGGAATCTAAATATTCACTACTCAATTTTAATAAGTATTTATTAAACAATTTTTTTTCTCTTCATGTGATTTTGTGATATAACCACATTTGAGCTGTTCTCAGATTTGTTATGGTTCCAAATTCCCTCCCTTTAAGATGAGACAATGGAGATGTGTAACTTTTTTGTGATCATTTTATGCTTACATAACTTTTATTCATTTCTTTAATTACTCTTGAAATTTCAGACTTTTTCTTAAAGTGTTTACAAAATACATATGTTCATATTGTGCAAAAATTTGCCTGACATTGAATGCTTATGATTCCAATTTTAGGATGCATAAAAATTTCATAATAGAGCATTAAGATATATGATGAGGCATGAACACAAGAAGGATTATCTCAATTTGACTTCTGTTAAATTATCCACAACACATTAAAATAAAAATATCAGTTTTGCTCTCTTTTAAATCTTAGAGACTGCAGGATATAACACTTGAAAGTAGAGTCTTGCTTCCTTTTGAGACTTAGAGGGTGATAAATACCATGTTAATATTAAGCCTTGCTATCACCTGAATCTCAGAGGATGATTAATTCAACAAGCAACCAAATGGCATCTTCCTCTGAACCTTATAAATGAGTGAGTAAACAACTTTAAAAGAAAAAAATGTTGTAGCAGCATCTGAGACAATATACATTTCTACATCTCGCATAACAACATAGTATCTAACATACATGACCAAATCATAATACAACACTGGAAATAGAATATATTTAAACAAATTATTCAGTGGAATCTTGTCCAGCATATATTTAAACCATTTTGAAGATAAACTCCTTTCTAAATACTTTGGTATTATTTCCACTTTATTTATATCTGCTATGTTGATGATGTATTTATTACCAGACCAGAATCAGTTATCATCAATATTAAATCTGTACTTTAAGCACTTTCCTCTCTATTATTTACTATCATTTGGGCAGACCCACACAATGAACTTAAATATTTAGATGTCCATTTTCAATTAGATGCATACTAATTAAATTACACTATGTCAGTGGTAGCTAACTTTTTTGCATATGTGTGTTAAAAATTTCCAAAAAATATTTATTGAATGAATTAAATCAAAATATAAACAACTTAATTATTGCAGTTTTTAAAAAGTTTATAAAACAAAATAATAGTAATACCAATAATAATTAAACAAAATTTCTAAATAAGCTAAATTACAAGTGAACAATATTTATTTAGAAGAGTATGAGTTGAATAAAATGTAATAGTAAAAAAATTAATAGTAATTAAAACATAATTTTAGAAATAAATATATAAAATCAACATAAACAGATATTATTTAATGAGATTTTTGCTGTTGTACATTGGATGCCAAATATTTTATAACTGGTTCATATTTTGTCATTTTAATAATGTACATGCTGAATTAGATTCACCTGTCATTCTATTTCTCAAACAGTCTTTAATTAAATTCGTTTTTGAAGCAATGAGTCACATGCATATGTAGAGGGAAAAAATGATAATATAATTGTCGCTAAGTTTTTTTAACAATTAAATGTTTCAGAAATAGCTTTCCAGGCAGTCAATAGTTCCTCTACAGCATTCTATTTACATATATTCAATAATCGAACATTTTTCATTGTTTCTAACTCATTCCTCAAGTTAACAAATTCCTGTTTTTATATAGAACTGGATTGAAATTCGATTGGTTGCATTTCCATATCTTTCAAATTAAGCCACTCAAAAATTTCTAACTTGAGACTATCCATCAATATTATGTCTGAGTATAAAATAAATTTTGATATTTCTGAAAATTTTTTGAACTGTGTAAATCTTAAAGAAAACTCATCAATTATCGATTGAATAATAGCACAAAAGTCTTTGTCAATTTTACTTGATCTGGTTTATCATAAACTTCTAAATCAGTCAAGAACTTTTTTAGATTTGGAAAATATTTGAAGATGTAAGAAATGACATCATGGTTGAAAATTTGAAATTTAACTTCAAATGATTTGATCAAATCAAACATGACAACAATTGTCTTATTATAACCTTGCAGTTTCACATTAAATTCATTTAGATGTGAACATATATCTGTAAAAAACATTATTTTTGAAAGCAATACAACATCCATTAATTCATTATATTTTTCAATGATTTTCTCATTATGTAAAAACAGTCTAATTTCTTTTAAACACTCAATGATTCTTTGAAGAACTTTCCCTCAACTTAACCATCAGACATTGTTGTACATAAATAAACCATAGTATACTGAGTTTACCTCACTCAATGTATAGAAATAAAATTGATTAATTTAGTCACAGTGTTCATAACATCATCCAGTGACTTAAAGCTAACCTTTGTGCATACAACCTGCTGATGCATAATGCGACGAAAGCCCAACATTGAATGTTCAATAGTTGGTAAATAAACAGAGAAAACTAATTTTTTTTCAGTCATAAGCAACATCTGTATTTACTGATATAATTTTGTCAACATCTATGTTGCAAATATCTATTCCTTTTGTTGTTGTTCAATTCTTCTTTGATATTATTCCCAAAACAATAGCGAATAAAAATAGTCAAACAAACTGATCCATTTATGTCTGTACTTAGAGGTGGAGAAAATTTAAACTAAAAGATTTTATATATTTTTTTGTTGGCAAATTATGTTATTATCCATTTGCAAGATTCTTTCTTTAACTGTATTTCTAGCCAATGATAAATCATTTATGCTCTGAATAATTTTTGATTTGTTTTCAAAATCTTCAAAAAGAAGTGATGCATATTTCATCCAAAGTTCTTTTATATATTCTTCATAATTAAAAGGTTTCTCATGTTTGGCAATTACATTTGAAGTAAAAAAACTAGAAGCAGTTATATTTGAATGATTTTTGATAAATTTTATTATATATGTTAATTGAATATTTATATTTTTAAATGCTTGGGCAATATATATTTTTTGTTCATCTTTACTTTTTTTATATAGCCATTTATGATTGGTCTCATAATGCCGTTTTACTGATGTTCTCAATACAACTGTTCCAAAATATAAAACACATACTACTCTGGTGCCTTTGTTAATCATTCCATACTCACTAATCCATCAATTTTGAAATTCTCTGCTTGATAATTTTTTTATTTTTTTTATTTTCACTAATCATATTAATATAATGGTAATGAATTTATTTAAAAGTTAATTTAAATGAACTTTAGTAATTTTATAAATCAAAGATTTATTATTTCACTTTTACAGCAAAACTTCAAGCAAAAAAAAAAGTCATTTGATGGCATTGATTATTCATTTTGTTCCTTTGTTCAAGATTTTGATTACATTAAAAAAATGAATTAGGTGAAAAAAATATTAGGATAGAAAACCATTTGATTATTTTTACTTTAGATTTGAAAAAAATTACTTCATAGAATTATAAAATATTTTACTGAATTTACTTTCTAGTTTTATTGAAATCATTTGATAGGTTTATAGAATATGATACCACAGTATACCTGAACCACTTTATTTGACTTAAAATATAATTTATTGCTTCTAATCAGAGTTCAATTGCAAATTGAATTCTAATATAATATTATATTTACTTATTTAACCTTTAGTTTACAATAAATTTTTATTAGTACAGATTTTAGCAAGAAAAAAAAACACTAAAAAAAATTATATGTAAATAGTTTGCATACCTGTAAAAAATTCAAATGTGCCTTAGATTCACCATCACTGTACTACATGTATTAAGATTTTGGAAATACAAGGCTTTACACATCCTAAATCAAATCTCCATGTTCACATAAATTTTCAGGTCTTTTTTCATTTCTCTTTTGTAATTAACGTCTATGTAAATTTGAAGCCTCTCATAAAACTAATATTGAACAATATTTAAAAGACTTTACCAATGTTGGATTCAAATACAGCCATCTTACAAGAAAGATAAAACAATTTTACTACAAACTAAATATTAATTCCCCAAAATTGACAGACCATGGCTTCTCTTCCCGCATATCTTTTCCCTCACTAAAAACTTTATTAAAACTTTTCTCCTTCATGTAAGCTATCTTCATACTCCCTTTCAACCAATAGATTAATTAATAGTTCAAAAGATTTTCTACCTCTGATCAGACTCCTCACACCATGTACCATATCTTATGCTCTCAAACCAGTTGCAGTACCTCATACTATGGTGAATCACGCACATCTCTCTACACATGTCTCTTAACTTGTACAAAAGAGCTTTTAATAAACCTGAATATAATTCCATCTTTTTAGAATACCAAAGATTCATCAACCATATGTTTGATCCTTCATCTGCTTTTATTGCTTGTATACAACACCATGATTCCAAATATAAAATCAAAAAGCATGGCATTTAGCTAGTGACATCCACACTATAAACCAAAAGAAAGGATGCTGTCCCCTCTCCAAAAATGGACTTTCTAATTGACTATTTGCATATATTTAAATATTTGTTACCTATATATTCTACATTTTTCAGATGACGTTCTTGCTACGATTATGAGAAGATAAAACTTCTTGTAATTGCTCAGCCACTTGAAATATTAATATTACAACTTCATGATCTTAACTTCACCATTAACTATATTCCAGCACAGTTAGACATATAAACTATAAAACGATTTTTTTTCATCCAGTGCAACTATTCTGGTCATATGTTTCATAGTTATCTCTAATAGAGAATTTTTAAATTAATTAATTTTTTTTAATGTCAATGCCAGTTATATTGAGTGCGAAAGATGTAATGGTAAATTTTATTGAATGAAGGTTTAAACTAATAAATTTAAGATATACAATGATATATTCATATGTACCATAAATTTCAATTCAAATAAATATGAAAGTTGAATAGTTAATAAAATTCAAATAAAGTCAGATCTTACACATACACCAAAGAAAACATTAATATAAGCAAAAGTACCCAGGTCAGAATAAATTTTTTTTTCTCACAAAGTCACAAGCTATTTATTTTTCCATTTTTATTTATACCAGTAAATGATTTTTTTTAATACAAAAAGGCATTTTTAAAAAAAAAAAATTTATAGTAATAGATAAAAAAGTTGTGAGAAATGTGACTTTTTTCTTTTAATTTTGATGTTAGAAAGCTGTAATATCATCATGGACAAGGATTTTTTTTATTATTAACCACCAGAAAAAATTGTTTAACAGCCTTCCAAAAAGGTAAGATGATTAGAATTGCAGAGTTAATTTGTAAATTACTAACACAGTTAATATGAAGAATTGTACAATAGCTTAAAATCACACTATGCTGGGATAAAAAGTCTAATTAGTATACTGTTCAACTAAACTTGGATTTATCTAACCTCCTGCATATATCAATTTTAACAATGTGTATTACTGCATGAACTAACCAACCAATGATGAATTAGAATAAACAGTATCTGCCATCTTTCACATGAAGTTTGCCAGTCTATCATTGGTGAACACCAAATCTAGTCATATCATTATTCTATCTGAAGAAAACATCATGAAAAGTACAACAAATGAAGCCTTGAATTTTTCTATAAATCACTGTTGTTTTCAAATTGGTTCAAACCTATATTTTTAATTAATTAAATGGTAAAATCAGAATTCTGATGCTATGGTGAAATAAATTTTTATTTAAAATAAAAGGCCTTTATAAAATAATAATAATAATATTTATAGTAAATATTAAAATTAATATTAATTTTCTTTAAACAATTTTAACATTTTGTTTTTCTCTTAAATATGTATTTAAATATTTTTTTTTGTCTTAGCATAATTTTTTTTTCAAACATTAAAGCAAACAAAATTTATAATTAACTTTTTATTCAATTATTAATAATTAATACTTATTATAACATATACATATCTGTTATCAACTGATGTATATTTTGCCAATCTTTATTTGTACTATTATAGTTGAATAATCATAATTATAAGATTGTTTTATATTGGATGTAAGCATATCAGAGTTAATAAGTTAAATTCAATCTAATTAAATGCATTTTCTCTGATATGAATACATACCCACCTAAATATATACATATTTTTATGCACTGGATTTCTTAAGTATCATGTAAGCAATGTAAATACTGTAAATAAATTTTTGTATTATATTTATATTATTTTTTAAAGTCTATTTGTTCATTTCTCTCTCTCAGTCCAAACCTAGTTAAATAAAACTATCATACATGCACCCTGTGATATATTACCATGTTTTTTCTTTTGTACTAGTAGTTGGTAAATAAAGGGGCTAACATTTAAGAAGCTAGGAAGGGATTTGAACCTAATTGTAGACGTTTCACATTTTAGAGATGGCACCTTAATCTGTAGTATGACAGATATGTTTTAAGTTAATAAATAACATCTATAGTTGCAAAAGATAGACCATATGGCTGAATACCCAGTCTGACCAACATTAGTTATAATATTTACTCTAAAGATAATTAACTTCAGGATTTAAATCCTCATAAATTATTATATAAAATTGTATAAATTTAAAAAGAGAGTAAAACTGTAGGTGTGTTTCATTTGGCCCCCAATGTGGAACTCGATAAATTGGCTTTCATAAAAGTTTGATGGCTATGATAAATCTTTCTTGTGTATATTGAATATGAGAGATCACTAAAATTGAACTGATATCTATTAATTTGGTGCCAATATGTGTATATTAAATATATTGTAAGGATACACTTTATATACTACCAAAAAGCACCACCCAAGCACCCATCTTAAAGATTATACCTACCAACAATAGTCAAAAGCATATTATTAATTATATATTAATAATTTTGTTTTAAATTGTCATTTAAAATTATAAATTGACAAAACTGAATTATAAATAGTTGAACTTCAAAACACAAGCAAATAATTCATAAAAACCAAAAGAAAGAAAGAATTAAATTTGTAATTACTTGTTAATCCATTACATAAGACATGCATATATTCAAATGACATCAATAATTGAAATAAAAATGTGAACTCAAATTGACATGATATAATAATAAAAATATATAAAACATGATAGAAGAGTTGGTTTTTAGAAAATGGAAGATAAAATGAAAAACTTTTCTTCTTCAAAAAATGAAAATTTGAAAATAACATTGACTATTCAATATGCATTATAGCAAAAGCTAATTTTAAACCTGCTATTCAAGATCGTTGGACAATAGCCATTGAAAAATAATAATAATGGAAGATAAGAAAATTACTTGAATCAATACAAATAAATTACATATTTTGTAAAAATTTATATTACAAATCTTGAAAACATTTAATTCACAATAATAGTGGATTTCAGCATCAAAATTAAAAAATCATCTCAATCTTCATGTGTTGCTTTTAAAATTAAAAATCCACTATTAACTCTTTATAAAACCAAGAACTTCAAGCAAACTTATCAACAGAGTTACATAGATATGTCTGGCTAAAAGAGAAGACATCATAGAGATGAAATTATTCACCATATAACCATAAATGTTAGATTTTAGTTTAAATTAAAATCAGCATTTACCCACCCATGCTGAACAGAACAATGAAATATGCTACAATAAACCAAGGAAACTTCTTAGATTGGAATGAATTCTATCTATGAAAGAAATGCAATTGCCATTGTAAAGGTTTAATTAGCATTTGAATATGGCACAGTGGATTTATATGAGATAGAAAATTCATTGAATATTTGTCAATATGAACTATTAATAATTTAAACTTTGGCTTGACTACACAGTATTAATATAATATATACAATTTTCTTTTTTTCTTATTATGCTAATTTCTTTCTTTTGATAATAAATGAATTTCATCCAACCATAAGTTAGATTTATATAGAGGGGATATTGGAAAATATTACTATTTTAACTTATTAATAAAATTTAGACATAGATATCCCAAGCTTGCTTAATAATGTTTGACTATTTATAGACTAAAAGGTAAGAGATTATTATTTTACGTAATATTCAATATATGTATACTATGACAATTGCAATGTGAAATATTAAATGTTAAATGTTTGTTATAACTAACTTATTTACTAAATAATTGTTATTCAGGATATAAGAAATAGTGATCACATGATGTTTATTCAGGATATATGATTAAAACACTTGCATGACTGATTTCTCCTATTATATTATTGTATCATTACCAAATGACTTTCAACATATAGGATAATCCTTACAAAAATCCTAATCCATGGATAAACTCACCAAAAGTAAAAACAAGAAAAAGCTAAGGATAGGATTGATATATGATAATTTGGATTTAAGTTTTAATTTCTTTTTGTGTTATAAAGTTTAAATTAATAAGTTCAGTTAATGCATGATTATCCTTCATAGGGATAAAATGGGATTGGGTTACCAGACATTCAAGAAATAAAACAAGGTATAATCATGCTTATCCAATTTTCAGTTAATAATTGTACAATTCACATATTATGTTGAAATATAATTATGAACAAAATCTGTTATTGTTGATAACTTTATTAATTATTTATAATAATAATCAAAGTTGCTGCTATTTATCTGATTCACAATTCATCACACCATATGTATATATTTTGTGTACAAGCATAATACAATCATACTCTGAAATAGAACTCATGCATATTTTTCCTGAATTTGAATACCATGACATAATGTGAGCTGAGTAGAGGGTAAATAAAAGAAGGTATATTAAATTGAATTTCCTTCTACTTAACTGTTAATACTATTATGATTATATTGACTGAATTAGTTAAATAAATGATCATAATGAGACATATCCCTTTTGAAAAAATAGATCATTCAGTTATATATGGTTTCCAGTAGAATGTCATCTAATCATATGTTAATTCCATCTCATTACATATGGGACAGCCAAATCATTAGACATCAAATAACATATTGATAATATGATCCTGTTCATCCTGTTACTATATATATATATATATATATATGTTAACGGTAATATATATATATATATATATATATATATATATATTACCGTTAACATTTTATATATATATTAGAAAAATAATAATTAGGAGTTAGTTAATGCAATGAGAAATGTTTGACATTATTAAATGAAATAAAAAATGTTGTTAAAAATTAAGAGAGTAGAGGATAAAGATAGAATAGGTAGATAATTGACCTGTGATGAAACAAGAGACCCTAAGTTGGAGATAGGTAATAAGGGTTTAAATTAGTGTACTAATTTTATGTGATAATGTTATATAAAATATAGTTTAATATTTTAATTTTATGCAATAGTAGAAGTAAATAAAAAGTAAATAGATAAAATATTCCATTAAACAAAGTTTTTGGCTGGTAGTCAACCAAAGAAAGTCCTTGGCAATGATGATACCACAGCTTTTTAAAAACAAAAATGCTTTCTCCAAAAGCTTTATTTCTAAACACCAAATTTTAAAAAAGATTGGCATTTCTCATAACTTTTTTTTTTATATCAATGCTACTCAAAACTATACATGATAAATTCAGCTACTTTGAACTATTATTATAAATTAATTAAAAATTATGTATATTTTTTTTATTAAAAAATACTGGTATAAATAAAAATAAAATAAATATGTTGTGACTTTTAGAAAAAATTCCAACCTAGGTACTTTTGCTTATATTATTTCTTTTCTACTTTCTTTTTGTATATCTATTTTAGGGTGTGGGTAAAAAGTTTGTAAGGTCGGACTTTATTTCTAAAAGAAATCTGAATTAGTACAATATAGATATAATATAGCTTTAATGCTGTCATATCTCACAAGCCTCCCAAATCAATCAAGTTAAAATTGAGGGATAAATCAAATATTTTAAAATTTTTGAAAAAAAAGTAATGTAGAAAAAAAGAAAAGAGTCTCTCATTTGATATCTTAAACTCTTTAAATATATAACTTGAACTATGTAATAATAGGTATATGTATAAAAAGATATCTGTAAAATTTGTAAAGCTTATTGTACATTAGTATATGAAAATTATAGTATATATATATCTTCTTTTTTTTAAAAACAATTAAATTATCAAAAAAGAAAAAAAAGAACTAATTAAGCTACCAATATATAATTAAGGATGTGGCATAAAAAATAAGAAGAGAGAGAAGAAAAGACAACAATGTCTGAGAAGAATCAAAAGCACATAATGCCAGCATTGCATAGCTGAAAAAGAATTCAATTCTAGTTTTGAAAGCATTATACATCATTTAAGAAGATTACTACTGCAGTTTTTTTTACTAACTCAAAAACAGCTAGAGTGTCAAAATTTAGGGAAGTAAAAATAGTGGACATGATTTGTTAAGCTCACCTGATTTGTCTAAGTTAGAGCCTGAATAATGGAGCCCTGCCAATTTTGAAAAAGCATCTATAAGAAGTCCAGAGATGGAGATAATATGAAATACTAGATTTCCCCTATAGAGTAATAGTTTTTCATTTCTTGCACTTGTATAATCCATGTATTTAAGCAGAAGACTACCCAAAACTATGAAAAATCCATCAAGAATCAACCAGTAGAGACTTTAATATCACACTTAAACCCTGAACTTATCCACTGTCAGTAAGTTTACTAAATTGTTTAGAAAAATTCATGATAAAAAGTTAAATTTATATACATAATATATCTTCATGAAATATAAATTTTATACATAGTTTTTATTGCCTATATTTTTGAATATAGATATTGTTTAAATTTTTTTATTATTAACAAATTTTTATTAGTATAGTGTAGACTGATAGAATTTACAATTAATTTTTGATCTTCTTTTTTAAATATAATTTATCCACTACTTTGAACACTTTTTAGCAAAAACCTTTTATTGATCTATATTCATGCACAATCTTCTTCAGAGCCACTTCCAGTTTAATTTTTTTTTACTTTAAAAAAAAAATTAAACTGAAAGTGGCTCTGAAGAAGACTGCAGGAGAGTCAAATGTAAGATTGTGCATGAATAAAAGTCAATAAAAAGTTTTTGCTAAAAAGTGTATTTATGTATTACAGCAAAATAAAGCAAGTGGTGAATTTGGTGATATTATTTTTTATTATGCTTATTGATTTATAAGTAATTTCACCATTAATTAAGATTATCTAAAATAAATACTAATGTTATTCAAATTACTTAGATTTCTGTACATTCTTCTCTAAATAATGCCATCTCCAAGATGTACATAAGAGTTCTCCACTGATTCTGAGCATTCATGCTCTGAGCTAAGCAAAGCAGAGTTGTTACTGTGAAAACTATGATAATGATATCAGAGAGTATTATATTCATATGTGGTATAAGAAAGTGGTGCCCTGAATTAAGATTAATAAAGTTCAAACTCTGTACATTCAAATAAAAACTTAAGAATGAATTGAGATTCTTTTAGATCAGATTTGATGTATACTGACCAGGAAATATAACCAGGATAGTCTCAGCTTAACCTTAAAAAGAAACCCATCTTCATATTATCTTCTAAATAATCAACTTAAATATTTTAAGCATTTATTATATGTGTAGAAGAGTTCTACCAAAAATATATATAGTAATAAAGAACAGGGAAAAGTATCTTCTATAACTAATATATCTTCTAAATTGCCCATGATTATAAATGAAGAAATGAGACATGCAATTAAATTGATGAAGAAGAGAAAAGTTTCAGGGAATGATGAAATTATAATCAATATCTTAAAAGAAGCAGTTGAAGAAATTGAATTTTTTTTGACAAAGTTATATATCAAATGTTTAAATAATAAAGATGTACCAGACGATTGGGAAAATGCAATATTAATATTAATATTTAAAGAAGGTGATAAAGATATTAGAAATTATAGACCTATCAGCTTTTTATCAATTTTATGCAAAAAATTTTACCAAGATAATTACAATTCATCTATAGCAAACAAACAACCAAAATAACAAGTTAGATTTAAAAGTGGTTTTAGTACAGTGGATCATATCCAAGTATTTAGAGAAATTATAGAAAAAAAACCAAAGAATATGAATTGCCATTTTGCTTTGGAATTGTAGATGATAAAAAGGCATTTGATTCTATAAGCATTGTATTATTGAGGTGTAGATTCAGGATATTGTCATATTCTAAAGAATATTTATAAAAATGCAAAATCAATCATTAGATTACATAATAATATTAGGAAGATTAAAATTGAGAAGGTTTATGACAGAATAACTCTATGTCTCCAAAACTTTTTACAACAGTGATGCAAGAAATATTTTGTGGATTAAAATGGAAATCTAAAAGAATAAAAGTAAATGAAGATTATTTAAGTCATCTAGATTTTGCAGATAATGTGATTGGTTTTATAATGTTTTAGAGCTTCAAGAGAGTTATCAGGTGAAAGTAATAAAGTAGGAGAAAAGGTAAATATTAAAAAGACTAAAGTAATGTTTATTGGATTTTCTCAAAATATGGGATAATGATGAGTTAGAAGTTAATAACTACAAATACCTTGGCAGATTATTATTGCAGATGGAAATATAATGAATGACATTAATCTTAGAATAAAACTTGCTTGGAATGCATTTGGTAGAAATAACTTAATATCAAAAGGAAATATGCCTATGTGTTTAAAAATGAATGTTTTTAATATATGTGTTATACCAGTTCTAACCTAAGGATCTGAGACTTGGACACTTAACATAAGAGCAGTACAAAGACTTCAGACTACTCAACAAAATATGGGGAGATGCATTTTGTGAGTAAAAAAAAACAGAATCAAAAATGGAATACACTGGTAAGGGAACAAACAGATGTTACTGTCACTGTTGAAAGAATTAAGAGACTGAAGTGGAGTCGAACTGGACATATTGCTAGAAAATATGATAATTGGATTCAAAGAGATTGTAAAAGACCTAAAAAGAGACACATGTGAGATGGATGGATGAGATAGGAAAATGTGTGTGGGTGATGCAGAGAAGAGAGACTAGAAATAGGAAAAGGTTGATTGAACATGGAGAGACCTTCATCCTGCAATGGATTGATAATGGTTGAAAATGATGATGGTGATGCAAAAGTTAAAAATAATATATTATAAATATTAAATAAAACTATGAAATATAATTTTATGATGAATAAATTCTTAATTATAAGGTATATAAATATTTGTAGAATTGTAATTAAAATATGAATAATTTACATTAAGATATAGTTATAATAAAATATTTTGTGTCTAGGTAATCATATATATTTAAATATTTTCTATTTCTGAAGAAGACTGCTAGACAATCAAAATTGTAAAAAAATAAAATTATTTGAAAAAAATATTTGATTCACAATGTATGAAATGAAAAAAGTGTTAATAATAATAATTTTATATGTTAATAATAAATGCATAGACAAAAAAGAAAAATAATGATTAAGTCATCAGATCTTAGATCTTTATTAGGGCCATTGTGAAATTGTATGTGAAGTCACTGAAATTATTCAAACAGTAGCTAAAAAGATAAAATGAGAATATAATATAAGGGATGGAAAACAGCTTTAACATTTAATGCTTATATTAAAAAAGGTAGATATTATAGCTGTTTCTTCAACTCACACTTTTTGCCAATTCAACAGTATCAAACACATGCTCTTACCTGTTTGTTATAAAAACAAATGGCAAGACTGAAAGGATTGTTCAATAGGCAAAAAAAGATTTCTTACACAGGAAATAAAAAAAGAAATTGGAGCAACCAATATCATGAATACTTTTAATACAGTAATCTGAACTTACAACAAACCTGGAAAAATCTTATGCAGAATTACTTATGGTTACATTCTCAGAGCAAGGTTAAGCTTACTCATTCAAAAGAAAGCAAAGAGATTAAATAATTAAATACATCAAGCTCAATGAGAACTAAAAACTAAGGATCCATACACAATATACTATTTTAAAAATGAAACAATTGTGACTACTATTAAAAATGTAGTAGTCAGAAATATGTTTCTTGTAGAAACTTCAGAGATACAGAAACCAACAGAAACATAACTGCTAATAGAGGGAACTGATACACAGAGAGTTAAATGATCATATCATGTTAGCTCACAATTCTAACAAATGGCAAGATCAGTATTCAAATAAACAGACAAATGAGACAGCAACTAACAAAGTCAAACAACAAGACAATCAGAAAAACTGGAGAGGTGATCAACACACCCATGTATCAGATCATCAGAATAGCAAATCAACAATATACAGGGAACTATTAGCATGGAAAGACAAAATACTGCAGAAGGTATAGACAGTTCAAGCAGGTGTATTACTGAATTAAAAATTAAAATAGAGGGAGAAAAAAGTAGCATACTGCAACAAACAAGATAGCATTCAAGTTTTTAGATGGAATTTTATAAATAATAGAATATTTCCTATCACCACAGTTTAATTTTATTGGCAACTGGGAGATGAATGCTAGAATGATTTGCACATTTCTACAGAATGATTTAAGTATTAATCACAATTTCACTTATTGATCATAACTCATTTTTGATGAACAGATAATTATATTCAAGATTTGTAGGTGAGAGAAATTACTTTTGTATAGTAAATAGCATGCTATGTTTAATAATATCTATATATAGAAAAATAAAAATGGCTGTAGATATTAGAATATAATAAAGAAAACAATATGAACCTCATTTTATTCATTCCCTTTTTATTTTAGAAGCAAAACATAATTTCTCAATTGTAAATGAATCCAGAAAACACTAGCTTTCGAATTTGCCAAATCCAAACAGTAAAATAATTAAATATTTATATATATATATATTTACTATTAATATACATTTAGTACAAAAATAAAGACATATAGGCAACATTTCTCCATATTTAAAAACAAAGAACACTTTAAATGATAATGAAAGAAATGAAATATCTAATTCTATTCTTCAGAAATCTATTTCCTACATAATATTACATTTATATTTTTATAAACATTATATACAAATTAAACAAATTTAGGCAACTTATTGACCATGATTTCAATGAGATATTGTATATGACCCAACATAGTGAAGTTCACATAAGGCTGTTACATCCTTAGCAGGGTTAAACAATTACAGGTAAAGGAGGCATTTACTAGGAAAAAGAAAAAAAATAGTGGATCTTTGAAGAAACAATTAAGGAAAAATTAATTAAATGCTATGTGTGGAGTGTATTATTGTATGGTTGTGAAATGTGGATACTGAATAATAAAAGTAGGAATAAATTGGAAGCCTTTGAGATGTGGTCATGGAGAAAGATGGAAAAAATCAGTTGGATAAATAAAATAACAAATGATGCAGTTTTGAAAAGAATAAATAATAAAAAAAGAAGACTAGATTGAACATACCTTAAAAAGAAAGTATAGTTTATAGTTTAATGAAAGATGTTTTGGAGAGAATGCTGAATGAAAACAAGAACAAAAAATAGAAATTAGGTTGACATTGCTGGATAATATAAGAAATAGAAAGAGTTACATTGAATTGTTGACCTGGGTAATCAAGAAAACGGAATGGCAAAATGGATGAACTGGTGATGTGCCTGCTCTCTGGATCTGTCCATGGGGCAAATTATTATTGATTGATAGATTGAGACTAATGTATTATTTATTAAATAGTACATATTTAACTTTCATTCATTTTATTTCTATGACGTTATACATTTGTACAGGTGTATAAAGTATTTGTAATATAAAAACAAATAAATAAATTATATAATATTTAGGAGAATGATATTTTAAACAATCGATTCTAAAAAGTCTGATTGAATTTCTCCATTGACTTTTATTATTAAATTATGTTATCACTTTCAAATGGGGTTGAGGCAACTTCTACGAATGTCTACAAAAACTATCACGGTTATCACTATTACTGGCATCGAAATCAATATAAATTTTACGTATTAGTTTAATGTAATTCAAGAATATGTTTTAAATCGTAAAATTAATCGGAAGTATCGCACTGTTTAAAGTCGAAAAATAAAGACATTGCTGTAATTAATATCTAGTTTTTAAATTTGGATTCTCAGTATAAAAGTTAAAATAATTGTACTCTCGCACAGACAAGCACATATACGCTATAAGTATATTATCTGATACTGTCTCTTTAAAAATGTCTTTAGTTTCTACGTACATCACATTTCCAGAAGAGATGAGAAAAATAGAAGAACCACGGGTTCTCATGATAAATGTACAATTAGTTGTAATCAAGGCAATTTTTCCACACTCGCATCAGGACATTTGCCTGACAAAATTAAACCAAGCTTATACAAAGACAGCAGGGGACAGCCATTTTTTCCAAGATGGAGGCTAGCGTAAGTGGCTAAATTGAAGGGTGTAATGTTTTCTTTTCTTGATGGACTTTTTATTTTCCTTCTCCACCTTAACACACGCAGAGCTATTAAATATAAGTGAGAAAATAAAGTTAATGGAATGAAGCACTGCAATAGCTAGTTGAGAATGAAAGAATACTGTATCTGAAATTTATCACGGAAAATAGATTTTGACAGAATGAAATAAAATTGTTGCCCGCGTTTTTTTTATTTTTACAGTAATTATTATAATAAAGTTATCTACATATATTTACTGATAATTTGTTTGTTGCAATTTTGATGAGCAATATATAAAAATTTACATTAGGTGGTCACCAACTCATAATAAATAGCATAATTTTTAAAAGGAAAGCTAGAATCGTTAAAAAAATAATAATTAAAAGTTATAATTTGATGGAAAATTAAAAAAAAAAAATCATTAGTGTTACAAAAAGTTCAAAAGTAATTTCATTTCATTATGTCAATTACCTACTTAAAGACAGGCCTCACTACCAAACCAGATCTTCAAGCATTTACATATTTCTTCTCTCATCTGTCTTTTTAATCTTTAAAAAATTATTTTAATTCATTTTTAACAATTCTATTGTATCAAAGTACATGCCCAATTCATTTTTTCCTATAATTTTCTCAAAATACTATTTATTTCCCTTGTTCTTTTCAACATTTCTGCATTCCTCATATTGTCTTTCTAATTCATTTCTGTCATTATCCTCCAAATGCACTTATGTAAAGACTCCAGTTTTTATATTCTTTCTTCTCATTAGCCACATCTCTGCTCCATATAAATTAATACTTCAATGGAAACTTTAACAAACCTCTTTTAAATGTAATTCCAATAGACTATAAAATAATAATCTATCTTTACTGAAAGTCTGTTTAGACAAAATGCTTAGCAATATAACTTCTTCATCATTATTTCTAGCATTAGTTATTCATTAACTATTCAAAAGAATAAAATCATGCCTATCCACTGCTTTTAATACTTTCATCTCTTCACCTATTTTCATTGTTTTACTTATATTAATACTGAATCTTCTATATATTTTGTTAATTTTTCCATATTATTTTGTTTGAGCTACTCCTTACTGTATATAAAGTACCACAAAGCATTGCTATTTCTTAAGCAAGTAAAATGTAATAACTCTTCCATCTCCAATACAACTCCTTTATTATCAAAACAATATTCATTTAGCAACCCACATACTTAACAAAACAGAAGATATACAGCATTCCTGTTCTATATATCTGCCCATATTCAATCCTTTATAAATAGATAATTTAATCTAAGTATTTTTTGACATATAATTTTTTTCCCCATATACATTTTTTTCTCTAAGTATTCAATATACTACTTTATTTTATTTTATTAAGTGTCTTTTTCAAATAAATAAAACAATAATTAACCTCTTTTTATAAATCTCTGAACAAGAACTTTTCAAATACTATTGATCTTTTGCCTCTTCACTTTTGTTTAAATGGAAACTGTTTTTCAGATGCAAATATATGTAATCTACCATAAATATTTCTATTAAAAATACTCAACAAAACCATATTTGAGTATAAATTGAAGCTAATTGTTTAAAATCTTGTCATATTAGATACTTTTTGTTTCGGAACCATATCTATTGATAGATAATCTATTGGCTACTCTTTTAAGTACAGAACTCTTCACCTTATTCTAGAAATTTTTACTGTAAGTTTGAATAATTAATGTTGCTAGAATCATTTCTATAGTAATATCATGGATATATAATAGCACATAACCTCTGGTATCCATTGATTATTCAACTTTCAATAAATTGCTCTAGAGTAGGGTGATGGTTGCAGTTTTTGGAAGTATAGAAATGATATAAAAGTCATGTGATATTCATGTTGACTCTTTTAAAATGATAGATTACATCATTAATATCAGCTAACTCTCTCAATCCTTTTCTCTTCATTTAAAACTTTTTCAATTTGTTCTTTATTATTATTATAACAAAATCTAACCAATTTTTAATTTAACATTCTTAATGAAATTCTTCTTCTAAAGAAAAAAAGTTTAATTGAGCAAATAAATGATTACAATTTTTTTAAAAGAGTACATTATCCAGTCATCCGATAAAAATCAGATTGTATGATGTTGGATTTCCTATGAAATCTAATTTGATAACATCTATTTTTAAAACTTCTAGATGTACCAATAAAAGGCCAATAATATTAGACTTAATTTGCACAATAATACCTGCACATATTTTATCAGTATTTATGATTATCCTTGCTAGACAGTATCATATCAACCCTTAAAAGATTGCATTATTCTTTTTGGAAACTTTAACCCAAATTTTAAAAGGAATAATAAATTTTGGTTCAAAATTATTATAAATAATGGTATTGAAACTGTAACTCAAACAGTCTTTTGTTGCTGATTTTTTGCAAAACCCATGAAATGACCATTACAAATTTTTTAAATAACTAGAAACAGAAAGATGGTGAAAATGCACATTATAGTTAGAAGTTAGAATACAAAAAAATCAGAAGGAGATAATTGGATAGAATGTAAACTATTACACAAAAAGATTAACATAATTGCTGTGTTAAAAAGATAGGATCTAATTTAATTGCATTTGTAAAAATTTTCCACAACATTAGCAATCCAATTTTCACTTTGTATTTTCAATACTATTGTGTTATTGTGGATAGAAGTAAGTTTATTTTTGAGTTTACTAAAAATAATACTGATTATTTTGCTGATGATGATTAAATGTAAACATATGACATTTTCTATTTGGAAGAATAATAATTAAAATGTGGAGTATTTATAAGAAATAAAAAGTCTTGCAAACAGAGTTCAACATCTATCAAGAGGGCTTAAGAATAACTGATAGATTAAAACTGCAAAAAAAATTATAGATATTTATTAATAAGGAAACATTAAATTTTTTTTAGACATTGAAACTAACATATGAACATGAAAATGATATTTTTGCCCTATTAAATTTAAACGGGAGAGTGAAGTATTTTGATTTTTTTTTTGAAATAACAATACAAGAAGTGAGATGAAGCTTGTAATGCTATATCTATTCTATATTCTCATTTAGATTGAAACAAAGATATTCAGTTCAGTAAAATTAAAGCCATGTTTTTTGTTATCTTAAAAAATGGAAAGATTTTATATAACTTGAAAGTTTTTAAAATATAGTTGTTATTTATCCAGCTTTAAAAATAATGAAAATTGTTTAGAAATATATGAACCCATTAAATTGATCCTCCTAATTTTAAGTATGTTTCTGTTGTTTCAATTTATAAAAATAAAAAGGTAAACAAGAGGACAGTAATTATCATTGAATATCACTGCCATCCATTACAGCAAAGATAATTAACATTTTATTAAATAAATTGCTTCTGAATAATGACTACAAAAGATTCATTATGGATTTAGAGGAATCAAAAAGCATTATAGATCATGGTTTCTGTTTCTAAAAATATGCAAAACAATATATCAGAAGTAAAAGGCTAACTTATATGTTATTTTAATTGATTAAAGAATTTGATTTAATCAATCAAACAGGTCTTTGCTATTGTTTGAAATTGGTTGACAGTCTATCAAAGTTTATTGTTATTTTACAGTTTTTATGTAATGGAATGAGAGGAAGTATTATCATTGAAAAATTTAATGTATTTGAAATGAAAATTGGCATAATAAAGTATATTATCTCCAATTTTATTTTCATTTTTATGACAGTGGTCTTTAGAATTAGCTACAGAATACTTCATAAAGCAAACACTAAGATGTGATACAGATTATTTGATGAAGTTATTAATTTGAATCAATTAAAAGCAAAAGTTTCATCTTCTTTGTTTCTAGATTTATAGAACACTGATAAATGAGTAATTCCTTCCATTTTGAAAGATGATCTGCAGATAATATTTAACATTTTGAATGTGACATATAGAGAATTTACTTTAGCAATCAGTGCTCAAAAAAAAAAAAAACCAAGACATTTTCCAGCTAGAAATGGAAGAAAATCTTCAGCAAAGTTTTGCTTGAATGCAGATCAATTTGAGAATTAAAACAATTTAAATATCTTGCTAAATTTTTAAATAGAAAGGTGGATTTAGATGTTGAAATGAAAAATGAAATAATGTGCTAAAATTGCACTTAAATAAATTAAAAAGTAATATATTTAATTACAGAATTATTGTTATTTTTAATTTATTGTATGAAAGTGAGACTTTAACCTTCTATCAACTGAACATAAAATTATTCAAAAAATTTCATTTAAAGATGCATTGATAGGATCTTATGATTGTGCCATCATGACCAATTTGTTTTTTTGGCTTGCTACATGCCATAATATAGAACTTTCTATTGAAAAATAATATCTTAATTGGATTGGGTTACAATTTTGATAAATCTTAAATATAATGCCAAAAACTACAAACTGCATAAGAATCTTTTATATAACCATAAATTATTTATCATAAACAATTGTTTTAATGAATATTAAATAGTTATCTATTCATATTAATTGTTTCAGTACATTAAGTGGAAAAATTTATTATAAAAAAGCCATACTTTTAAGTGTTGACCATGATTTGACTTTATCATAGTGTTGTTAATCTAATTTATAAAATATTTCATTATGCATATTATAAAAAGCTATTTACATGGCAAATATATATTTAGACAAGATTTTAATTAAACAAATAATAAATAAATTTTTTTTTATAAAAATAAAAAAAATATTAATATTTATAATAAAAAAAAATTTAATAAAAAAAAAAAAAAAAATTATAAATAAAAACAAATTTATAACAATTTAAGAAATATAATATATAAACTATGTTTTTATATTAAATAAAAAAAAAAAAATAAAAAAAAAATAAAAAAAATACAAAAAAAAATACAAAATACACAACAATTTTTCAACAATAATTTAATTTAAATATTTTTCATTTTTCTATTTTTTTTTTTTTCTTTTTATTTTTTTTTATTTTTTTTTTTATTTTTTTTTGTTTATATTAATTTATTAAATATAAAATAAATTAAAATATTAAAAAAATAATAACAAAAACAAAATAAATCATCAAAATAAAATACAAAAATAGTGAGATAAATAGTTTTTGAATTTAAATATATAAAATGTGGTTGTGTTGTATGATTTTTGATTTATAGTAAAAAAAATGAAATAAAAAAAAAAATGAAAAAAAAAAAAAAAAAAAAGAAAGTGAAAGGAGAAAGAGAAGGAAAAAGAGGAAAGAAGTGAATGGAGAGAGGAGAGAAGTAGGGGGGGGGAGGTGTGGTTTGTGGGTTTTCTTGTGGATTTGTATTACTTGTTGAATTTTGTTGTTGAGGTGAGTTGAAGGGAGATAAAAAAGTGGAAAATGTATTTGTGTTTAATATTTTTTTTTTAAATGTGTTGTAGTGTTGGTTTTTTTGAATATTTATATATATATATATATATATATATTTGAACTCAGACTTTCAAGCTCCTATAGCTATTTCTTCCATCTTATATAATCAATACATATGACCACATGCATATAAAAAAGATAAACAATCTCCAATATATGTAAAGGCTTTGAGCATTCCATCATCAGACTTTCAATAAGTATGAAAATTTGTCATCTTAATATGAACTGAATATTGAATATATATGTTTGTGAGACATGATGATCTGGACCAACTGATGAGTGCTGGTTCAGCATGAAATATATATATATTGGAGATTATTTATCTTTTTCATATGCATGTGGTTATGGATGGATATCAGTTATATAAGATGGAGTGGACAGTTGTAGGAGCTTGAAAGTCTGAGGTCAAATCCCTCCCAAATTACATTAAGTTCAGTATACACAATATATTTGTATTTAAATATTATCTATATGCAAAATATTTTACTTTTGAGATTATGATATAGTAAATGATTAAAAAATATTTCAGTTTGAAATTAAACAGGATTTGAACCAAGCTTTCAAGCTTCCTTTAATCATCCACTCCATCTTATACAATCAAAACACATGACTACATAATATGAAAAAGATGTCTTTTTCACATTATGTGGTCATGTGTATCAGTTATATAAGATAGAGTGGATGACTAAAGAGAGCATGAATATCTGGATTCAAATCCTATCTAATTATGTATACATATTATACATGTATTTAAATATTAAGTTAGAAATGTACATAATAAATACTGTATTATTTTGAATTTAGATTCATTCAAATTTAAGACGCAGTAGGATTTTAAGACAAAAAAATTGGGAAAAAAAAATTAAAAACGATTTTATTGAAAAATAAAAAAAACATTTGTATTTACTTAAATAAAACTGATATAAGTACAATAAGCTCGCCTAATTTATTGTGAATTGTCCTCAGATATATTTTCATTTTTAATATCTTCACTTTCAGAATTTGAATTCTCATCTTCACAATTATGCCAGGGTACATCATCTTCAGTGTCATTTAACTAGTTAGCAATGCAACATTTTAAGAAAGATTTTTTTAATACATTTTTTTAGGGATATCCTTCTAAGATTGCAAAACCTATTGAGCTATTCTAGACGACTAAACTCATTTTATTTTGCCACTTGGTGTCAAAGAATGACCACCTCAATTTAACCATGCTTCATAATAGGTCCTCATTCTATCTGTAAAGACATATCAAGTGGTTGGAGATTAAAAGTCATATCTTCTGGCATTATTACCAGATTACAGTTTTTTGTTTTTACTTTAAGCTTTATGTCATCCAATTATATGGTAAATTGCAGGTGAATGTTTTAATTGCTTTGTCAATTTGCTTTTGTGTAAAAGTAAATTGGTCTATTAAAATTGAATCATTCTTCTAAAATAATAAATTTTTATTATACTATTCTAATATTAAAATATATTTATATTTTTCACTCTATTAAAGACATTTAAAAGTTATCACAATTAAATATTGCTAGCATGATGATCAATATAAATTGTAAAATAAAAGATAAAACTGCTTTTAAATAAACAATTTTAGATCAAAAGTTTTTCCAATAATCAACCAAAGAAGAACAATTATGTACAAGGTATTACTCATCAGGTTAGCCACTTATATGCTAGATAAAGACTTTTTGCAATTTTCCTTCTTTGTTCACTATGAATAAACTATTTGGATTAAAAGTTACATTGGCTATAAACCTATCATCTATTTAAAAACACTTAATCACATAAAGAATTAAATATGAAAATCCAGATTATGAAATGACAGACAAATGTTGTAACCCCTATGACAGGAGGATTTTATGAAGTTTTTAATATTAAACCACTAAACATCCCAGGATCACTATTCTTTATGCTTACACAAGCTGTTTACATAGAGGCTAAACTTTCCATTCAGTAGTGCCACTCAGTGCAAGCCAGAGTAATCAATGGATGCAAGAAGATTTATGCCTAAAATCCCCATCTAGTGCCTACTCATCCAATACCCCAGACTAATTTCTAGCACTAGATGAGGATTTTATGCATAAACCTTTTTGCATCCATTGATTACTCTGGCTTGCACTGAGTGGCGATACTATATGGAGAGTTTAGTCTCTGTGTAAGTTTTTAATATAATAATTTTTTTGTTTTTTTTACAAAATATTAACTAATTACTATTTTCTACTAGAAGAAAAATTTGTTAGATTACAAGAATTATAAGTTTATTCGTAGAAGTGAGAATTAATAATGATAGGATTAATAAATGTTTTAATGATTAACTTTTTCTTTTTTTATCGTTTATCTTCTGGAGTTAGAGTGGATATACTTATTCAAAAATAATTAAATAGCTTATTTCTTGGGAGTTTGGAAGATGTTTGAGCACTGGAAGTGACAGAACTGGCCATGATCCCAGAATTTTGGGCTTCAGAGTCTTCCACTAACACTATATCAAACCATACTTTGTTTTTCTATCTTCTTTCTGCAGTAGTTAAAATAGACATATCCATTTAATAAATGGATGCTGCTGGAGATAAATAACTGTATATTTTATTTACCAAATACATAAACGATTACTGATTGCTGTGATAAATTTTTTTTTGTTTGTATTTTAAAAATATTTATTACATTTTTATAACACAAAGAGTTTTAAATATTGAAGTACTAACATTTGTTGCGTTACGAAGATGGCAAAAAAAAAAAAAAAAAGACAAATCATTACTAATTATGATCAAGTGCTTGGTTGTACGACCAAATTGCCTAGCCGTCTCAACTTGTCTTAGATTAAAACCTTAGCATACATACACATTTGAATTATTGCTTTTTTATATTAATTACTCTTTTCTTCTTTTACAAACAAAAATAATTTCAATGGAAAACGCGATTGATTAAATTAGGTTATTGCATGTTTAAAAAATAAGTTTTAATTTTTGTAAGTAAAAAATCACTTTTAGCCTTCAATACAGCTTCCATAAAGAGAAACACACACACACACACACTACAAAGACTATAAAAAAAAAAAACCCTTACATATTTAAAAAAATTAGACTTTGAAAATTTTATTGTATATAGATTTTTTAAAAGTAATATTTTTTCTTTATTTGTACTATAGAAATGTTTAATATTCTGCCAAGTTCATTTATATTAATAAAAAATAA
This sequence comes from Epiperipatus broadwayi, assembly GCA_028023455.1. NCBI lineage: Eukaryota > Metazoa > Onychophora > Udeonychophora > Euonychophora > Peripatidae > Epiperipatus > Epiperipatus broadwayi. Next base: position 2,931,954 of record JAQFVV010012520.1, on the reverse strand, counting down.
TTATTAATCATAATGTTATGAATAAAACATTTTTCTTTTCTTTTTTTCAAAATTTTTTAATTAAAACTGGAAAAAAATTTACAACTTAAAACAAACAGAAATGATTGAAATTTTAAATATAATCTATAGTAAGCTTTCTACGCATGCTCAAACACGATCTTGCAACTGATTCATCGGTCTAATTTTAGTTTTTTAATAATATTTACTTTCTGTACATTATTAAAAAATGTTAACTATATATAAAACAAATGATAAAAACAACGCTAACAGTTATGTAGAGATATTAAAAAAAGTAATCAACAAAATGCGAAATCTCAGAAGATTAAGTACAAAAGCTAAAATACAACGTAATATGTCAAAAACAAAAATATTTAAAATATTTATCTGACAATTATAAAAAAAGTAAAAAGACCTATTAGCCGTTCTTAGTGAAAACTATTGTTCTAAGGAAATCTTGCTACTCAAATTTCTTAATTGTTTTTTTTTTTTAAAAAATATAATATTAGTTGTATCCACTGCTTCACTTCATTAGCAAAATAAAAGAATATAACACAATATGTAGCTGTTCCTGTGGCTTCTATAGTTATGTATTCCTAAAGGGCCATTTCTGAATCAATGCATCAGTTATGTAATAACATACTTTAGCTATTCACCATAAAAATTGTAAGATATTAGCATGTCTGGATCATAAATTTTGACATGAAATATCACAGGGTATTTCATATATTTATAGATCCTTTTCAATGCTCTCCTTGCTATCACTAAATCTTACAAATCGCTTGAAAAGATTTTTGTGTCTCATCTCATAATATCTACTACCATACACTATTTGAATAACTTCAAATGTTACAGTGGTACCTTTTCACAACTTAAAACAAAATTTAACATTAAAGTATTTCATCATGGGTTAAGTTATAATATACATTGTCACATGAATGTTGCTTATTGCTGAGCCTGTTCATGCTATCATTGTTCTGTTGAGGTGCGGTTTCTAGAGCTCTTATTGATTGCATCACTCATGCCCTGAATGCCTAATGAGCAAGATTGCTCTTCCATTTGTGCCATTTTTAATAACATATAATAATGTTAATAGATTATATATTTATATGGTGTTCAATCCAAATGTTTATTTGAAAACAAGATTTTTTTTTCTCATGTAACATAGCATCCGCTGGGAAGCAAACCTGCTAACCTGGGACAACTGCTTGTAAAGCAGCTGTCGCTGACCTCTGCCATCAATGCTTGACTATTTGAAAGCAAGATTGCTTTAAAATATTACTACAAAACTGTATTTAATTTTTTTTAAGACAAACATTCTTTATGAAACATACCATGTATTTAATTTATTACTAAATGTGAACAAAAATTCCAAGCCATTTTAAAACATGCTTTATCATATGAGAGTATAATTAAAGGGTAATTATGAAGATTGATTGAATTCAGTTGTCCAACTGATTGTAAGCTAAAATCTACTTTCTTACATGTTAAATATATTTAAACTGATATCCCAAAAGTTTATAAATTCATGAGTATAACAATAGATCACAATATTTGGTACAAATGCAAATTAATTGATTTATATTACTATTTACAAGTGAAAGTTTGTATGTCATGATAAAAACAACAAGATTAATCATAAGAAAAGCATTATTTCTGTAGAGGAAATAAATTTAATGAGATATTAAATATGGAGTACAAATGCAATATAATTAATTTAAAATAAATACTTACAAAATCAAATTTGACCTTGCTTTACTAAAACTTTCTTTATAAAATGTATCATATATTTAATAATAAAAATTGATCAAAATGACAATTTTCATTATTTGGTTTTCTCTTGCTGTACCTTTACCATTTTAAAATTCTAAAAGTTTGTCAAATTTATTCGTGTAACAGATCACACAAATGAGAAATTAAATACATGATACAAATAAATTTATTAAAATATAATATATTTACAAAATCAAATTTTCCTTCAGTGTACCAAAAATTATACTTTTCATTTCAAAATTTTTCAAATATCTGTAATTTTTTAGCCAGAGTTGCTCTTTTTTTTTTTGCATTTTTATGACATCATTTAAAAATACTTCCCATTTCAGAACATTTTTATATCGCAAATTAACAAAAATTTTAAAACAAGTACCATAAAGCAAAAATTTATTGGTTATAAAAATTCTCCACAAAATAATGAAAAAAAATTGTGTAAGATTTATTAAAATTGGTGTAATATCAAACAAACAAACAAACTTTTATATTTATATAGTAATGTAGATATAGATTAAGAAACTACTCTAATCTTATTTCAAATTAACATTGAAAAATACTTCCAAAATTTGAAAACTCCAAATGAATTAAAGGAATTTAAGTTAATAATTGCATGTTTAGTAAATAAACAATGTAATTAAATAATTGATGATAAGATTACATGATGTTTGAACATTCGAGTGACAGTACTCAGTTCTACATTTAATTAACAAAACATTTATTCAGAAGCCATTACCTCTTAAGTCAACTATTCTATAGAACAAAGAGTGTAAGCCAGAACTTTTATTAATTGATTACATCAATATTTTGCATAGGCATGCATAAGGATTGTTTCCAATTATGCAAGGTATATTATTTTGTATTGTGATTATTGTTAAAGTTAAATTATTAATTTATATACATAAGTTTATTTATTCATTCCTTAGTTCTTCATTTCAAAAACTATTTAACACTTCTAATGTGAATACTTTATAATCTGCGACTTTCAAACTATTTGCTTTAATTGACTATTTCTTCTTTGACATTTTGTGGGTATTTTCTCTTCCTTAAGTCATTTTTATTCTCTTATTAGAAAATTAGTCTTATCATTTGCTTTGTTTTCTATGCAATTTATTTTCTTCATTTTAAATTTTTTTTTCCACATCTCAAAAACCTCCAATTGATTAATATCACTAGCTAAAAAAGCTAACATCTTTTCCTCATATAAGACAATTGATCACATATAAGACTTTTTATTTTTTTGTAAAGGTCAAGATACAATGTCTTTAATATCAAAAATGATCATTTCTTATACAAAGTCCACTTCATCATTATTACTTTTTTGCTATTTCCTTCTCACTTTTAATAGCGTAGTTTTATAATTGGCTTTCTTTAAATATTTAAAGGTATCTGTTTTGTAGAGTAGCTGATTTTTTTAAAAATAATAATAACAACAAGATTAAAGAATAGATTAGCTATGACAAAATTGCATAAATTCTAATATTTTTAATCATAAAAAAAGCAAAAAATGTTAAATAGGTATAAAAGCAAGATTATATTAAATAAAAAAAATAAAATAAAAATTATCTTAAATATTTTCTATAAAGATGCTAAGATCAAAGCAATATTAACTTACTTCTAAGTTATCATTTGAAACAACAGGACACTAATATATTATTAGATTTTAAAAATAGCGAGATATTGGAATATTACATTACAGAAAGTAATTTAATCCTGAACTATTATATATATGAAAAGAAAGTTACTGTTAACACTAACTGAAATAATTATAGAAAATATACAAACCATTATACAATTACAAATATCCAGTAACGCCCTTTGTTTAAAGATCTATATCTCAATAATAGCAAATCTTAAAATGATATTATTGAGATACAGATCTTTAAACAAAGGGCGTTACTGGATATTTGTAATTGTATAATGGTTTGCATATATATATATATTTACTAATTACCCCTATAGAAATAAAAACAAAGATGTTTTGGAAATTTATTGAAATTATAACAGTAGACAAGATATCAACTATATTTGCTGAAGAAAGTGGAATTTGTAATTTTATATTTATTGAATCCACTTAGTCTTATTTATGAAAAATATATTAGCTTAAATTATACAAGTCAATATTCAATTGCTAATGTGTCAAATATAATTTTTTAATCATATAATTATATATCTGTATTCATTCAAAGATACTTGAATATGAAGTCAAAAAATGCCTACAATATTGAATATCTTATCCAAAGCTTAGAATCAATTATTAACAAATTAGAAGATGTATTGTTAAAATTAATTCCATATAATCTTATAATGATTATAGTAGTTGTTAGAAAATAAATCTGTTTAAATATCAGAAAGTCAACATGCTACAGCAACTTATATTTAATGTAGTGTAAAAATAATATGAAAAATATTTTTAGAAGTATATCTATCTATACCAATACCCATTATAACAAGATGTCACTAAAATAGGTGGAGTCTTGTCATTTAAATGGCAATAATTATATAAAATGGATAAAAAAAATAAAATCACTCAGTAAACTGAGCCATTTGATAAAAATAGATATTATTTTCAAAACAAAAAAAATATTTATTTATTGTATGACAATAAAAGCAAAGAGTTGATTGAATAAATACATATGTACAATGCACTTGTTCTATAGGTTTAATTATGAACAGTCAAACCATTTTACATATTAAAACTTTTTCTTATGTTCTGTTAGATACTTTGATGAATAAAATTGGTAGGTACAGCAGCCACCAGTAAGTGATATATCCTGAAAGTTAGTCAGAAAGAAGAGTTGGACATATTCAAGGAGTGAAGCAGATAGACATTGATATATTTTATAGTGATCTATGTAATTTCAATATTTTTAAAAAAAATCTAAGTTAGATATATCAACTAATAAAAAATAAATCTTGGAATATCAAGAATAGCTTTAAATCAATAATAAAAAAGTATAATTTCATCAATCACAGTTTGTCTACCTCTAAAAATAAGCAGAGAAAACATATTGACATTAAAACAACATTGAATGTCATCTTTTACTTAAAATAATTCTTTTATTACTTTGAATAAAATGGGTTAAGAGTTTTTCAATTTAGTAATATATTAGAAAAGTTATTAATATATTTCAAGTATTAGTTCTTCCATATATATTTTGAAACATAAATAAAGATATCAGTAACTGCATTTAAAGTTCATATCTTCACTAGGAATAATATGGTAATCTCTATCCTAATAAATGATTAATAGTAACATAAATTAATTTATTTAAAGCAAATGATTTAAAAGATGTAAGTGTAGGAAGTTTGACATTTGTTGATCAAATTTTACTAATATATATACATATATCAAAGTGGATACTTCATCAGTATTCACTGAGATTTTCAGGATTACGATAGAAAAAGTATAGGAGCTAGCATATTTAAAATTGGTTAGAAATAAGAAGATGAAATAAATAAATAATTTAGTTAGATTTAAACTTTAATTAAACTTAATACAAATTTGAAAGCTCAAATATCACAATTGTTGTTTATTATTTTAAATTTATTTATATAATTAATATTAATCATTTTCATTTAATTTTTCAAACTTTCTTTGTAGTTTTTTTATATATGCTAATTCTGAAGATGGCAATAGCATTGATTGAAATGTTAACAGCTGTTTTGACAAATGTTTTTCATTCAAAAATAAAAAGTCAGTAGAGTGGTTCATATTTACCTATAGTTTTTGATTATATATATGTATAACACGTAAATACTCTTATTGCAAGAGGAAAAATTGTAATAATTATTAAAAGTATCTGACTGTTCAACCATATACGAACATTTAATAAATCATAAATATTTAGTAATAGTATGTAATACCTTAGCTGTTAATTAGTAGTGAAATCAATATATGCATTAAACAATTACTATCATTATTCTATGACATGTTAATTACTCATTTAATATCACTTTTCTAAAAGTACTAAGTATAACAGAAATGCTAAATATAACATCAATATATCAATTCTAACCAGATAATCCAGTATCTCTTCCATCACTGATTATAATATCTTATTAAATTAGCATATAATATATAATCCATAAGTAAAAAAAAACCAACAACTCAATACCCATGTACATTCCTGTCAATAATATTATAACGATCCAAACGAAGTGGCGAATAGGGAGCTTAATGTAATCTGCATTTCAGGGCGCCATCTAGGCATTTGAACCTAGAAAAATTTATAAAGTAGGCAGATATGTGCTGTTAAGATTCCACTTTATTTAAATATTTAGATTGTTAGCCCAACGTCACTAGCTAAGGGAATAGCAGAGATAATAAAATATAACTTTATATCTTAAATAGAAAAAAATAAAAGCCACTTCCAGAAATTAACACACAAACATTTATCAACGCATGTATAAATAAATTTTGAGGAATACATTTAACATTTTATATTTTTATAGTAACTTTTAATTTTAAATAGATTGCAATAATGAGTTTAATAGTTTATTTAGAGGGTCGAGTATGAATAGACTACATAGATCTGCATTTGAAAAGAAAATATTCTATCCCTTATTTAACCTTAGGCCAAAAGTTCGCAATCAAACTGACGTCAATCCATCTGATACATTTATGTATTCAATGTAGCATGAAATACAACAGCACAAATATACTATACTGTCAGGAATGGACATCTGAACAGTATAGTTAGAAAAGACATTGACTCTTGACCAATACTGGAATGTTACATCTGTATGGTAAGAAGAACAATAAAATAAAAACTCCATAGAAAGGGACCACAGTCCTTTTTACCAACTTACAATCCCATCCATAGACAAAGGGTTGGTGTGGTGTATACAGCGATTCTGAACGTAGTGAAACTCATACTACATCTACTAATTACATAAATATATCCAATCCATTGACCTAATTCAACTACGAAACGAATAACCTAAGATTACCCTCCCTTAATATAACTTTACAAAACTATTTAGCCATTCATGCCCAACTTAAATTTAACATTTAGATATGTTCACACAGATGAATTTTATAAAATTTGTTTTATAATGTTGAGTATAGATCGGCTGCATAGATTCCACGGTCAAAAACATTCCAAAATAAACATAACCGATCAAAATACAAAGTCATCGATAACGTCAATTGCAGAGGGAATACAAGAAAACCCAATAGCATTCATCATAAGATGCCGCAGTGACATCGATGACCTATATATTCTAATCGAATATGAAAACCACAACATAATTAACTGCTAATGAATCCATGCAACGTCCATACCCAACTTAAATTTCATCATTTAAAATTTAAACAATAAATATTAATACAAATAAAATTAATAAAATGGAAATGATTTTTTTCTTTTAGCAAGCAAATATGTAAAACTTAAACATTTATAATTAATTTGAAACATAAGTCAGATATATATAATTTAAATATTAATTGTCAATTTGAAAATCAGATAAGAGTTTTTTTTTTTTAATTTAGGTGAGCTGAATCTTAAAAGTTTGAACGAAAGTTCTTAATTATTTTTTTTAAATTGTAAAGTTTATGGCTCATGGTAGAAGAGTTCAGGTTCCTGTTTTTAATTCCCACGACGTCTCCATTTGAAGACCGCTCTGATGTTCTGGAGGTAGCATTAGCTGGTTCCATTCTGGTATCACAGTCTTTTCATTTTTTAAAATGAGTGAGAGAGAATGACAAGTGCGTCTTATTGTTCATCTCACCAAAACAAGCTGGAAACTCTCAGGAAAACTGTATTTCTCTTTTTATAGTATCCACACAGATTCAACCAACAAAACGTCACTAATCCATCCTTTTCATTCGGGTCCGGGCTGAGGCTTGGTGCTTCCATTGGTCAAACTAATTTCTCTTTATTCTCTTAGCTAATTTTCATCTGACTTTTTAATTACACAGCTTTTGGATAATTAATAAACAATCATTTCCATTTACAGATTACAGGAATTAATTAATACCTGTTTTTATTTTTACTTACGTTATTTCTTTATTAAAATATTCTTATATTTAAATCTTGTATTTTTTTACAAAAAAAAAAATACGTTCAAGTACTTTTTTTTATTTATAAAAAAAAAAAATATTTTTAAAGTTTTGCATCTGTGCGAATTAATATATACGTTTAACAAACATTTTAATTTTAGCGTTTAGTTTTTTTTTAATACATTTATTTTTATTTGCGCACTTAAACGTTTTTATTTCAAATTAATGTAACGGCATATTTATATATCGTTACAATATATATAAATATAATCTGATGGATATTGTAAATGGAAATAGAAAATATTTTTTGATTAACATGAATTTTTAATAATATGCAAATTATTTTTATTTGTAAAACTTCTATTTTTTATTCATTAAGAAGTCTAACAATGCACTAAATTCCTAATTGCCAGTATCTGATATTGCTTCTATATGAATGGATGTTTATGAAGATATATATATATATATTTATTATATAAAGCTATTTTTATTTATTATATAAAGCTATTTTTATTTTCATATTAATACAGAAGAGCAGATTGTTTACAAACATACTGTTATGGAAACAAATTATTGCCATAAATTAGTCATATCAAATAAGATTATGTTAAATCATCTGCATTTCACACCTATACAATAAATTTTGAAGAATATTAGCTATATGTAAAAGTAATTACTATTCAAAATAAAACTAAAAGACTAATTTATGTATGGAATATTTGTAACTGAAAGATTGAGTTATTATTCAAAATTCATTTTAAGGTATTACACCCAGTTTTATATTTATATAAAACATTAAATATTATTAAAATTATTTTCAAACTGCAGTAGTTTACATATTAATTTAAAAAAATAATTATGAACTCTGCAAATTCTTGATATTAATAAGCATTGTATTTAACAATTATAACTATTTTAAACCAACATCTAGACTTTAATTCAATAAATAGAATACATTTAGCATAAAAAGTATCACTTAAAATGATGCATTCATCAATAATTTACAATCACTTGCAGTCTTTTTATTAATTATGATAATAATGTGGATTTGAAAGATTGACATCGGATTTTTTTAAGCGTTGCAAATGTGAAATGTAACATGTAGCCTAAGACTTAATGTTCATGTAAATTGTATTAAATGTTGCCATTAATTTATGATATCTGAAGTACATGTTTACTTCATATAATTATTAACTTTGATATTAGCACCAAAGAGTACCTGAACTACAATTTATTTATCATCAAATGCATGATCATTATAACAAAATTGTTTTTCAAATTGACCGTAATTGAATAATAAATAACTCTCATTAAATTCATTATTATTGTCATATCATTATACTTATTAACAATAATAAAAATAATAGTTTTATAAATCATAAAATCATTTTCTTTTAAAATTTAATTGTTTGATATAGACTTCTACAATTTAACAATTCGAAGTTTTAAAATGCTATCAATCAATGACAAACAAGTTAGACGAACTCTCTTAACAGTTTGTGTGATAGCTTAAATTACGCATTTAAAATATAATTCACTACACTGTTTATGAGCTAAAAAAACATATTTCATAACTTTAAATGCAAAATGTTATCTTATATTTAAACCATTTATGCACATTTACGCTTCTTTTATTCACTCTAAACTTTGTTTATATCACTCTAGAGATATACAATTCAAAATAAATACTCTCCACACTTTCTATCTAAATTTAACTTTTGTTTTGCTTATTTAATCAGCATGTTTATAAATAATATACACTTTCATTCACAGGCATAAATACACACGCACATACTACATATAAGTATTCTCCACCTCACATTTAAACAAATTTGATCAAATAATATATCTCTGTTCTAAATGTGAACGAGCTTCTTTTTTATTTATTATTTTAAATTTTGTAATTTATACATTTTGTTTGTTTTGTATTCTCGTTTATTCTATTATATTAGGGAATGAATAATTAAAAAAGTCTGTTTTTTTTTACAACAGTAGAATCACTAGCATTTAAGTAAATCTTAAATATTTATGACCTGAATAAAAATTGCTAGTATTTTATTAAATTTATTCAAGCTGTGGTTTTCATGCTACTCTCTATGTACGTGAAAATTAAACAATGAAAATGAGTAGAAAAAGTATTCATGAATTTGAACTGTGATGCTGGTGAAAATATTTGAAAATATTACAATTGTAAAAAAAAAAAAATGAATTTGTGAATATTTGATTTTGATTAGACTAAATTTAAATTCTTGCTTTAAGTACAAATGATCAGATTGAGACTATTTTATTTTGATCATACTACAAAATCATTTAATTTATTAGAAAAGTGTACAATAATTGAAAGTGCTGATTGTAAAAGAAGAGGATTACTAGCAATGATAAAAAAAGAATCCAACATCACAATAATTAATGTGCTTAGATGAGTAACAGAAAACTTCAACAGGTGATAGATCATTCTAGAGAAATATTATTTATGTCGCATCATCATCATCATCATAATAATAATAATAATAATGATTATATAATATTTAAATACAATTGTATTGCCTATACTGAACTTAATGTAGTTGGAAGGAATTTGAATTCAGATTTTCAAGATCTCTACGGCTATCCACTCCATTTATAGAACCGATACCCATGACCACATACATGTAAAAAAGATAAGTGATTTTCAGATCATTATCTTCTACACACATATAAAAGCAGTGCTCAGTTTATATTAAGATAGAAAATCTTCAAAGCTTAATGGTTAGGCTTTAATCTTCTTCACCTTCCAACTCTTCAGCCATCTATATCAATGAAAGTCTGATGATGGAATGCTCAAATCCCTTGTTGATGCCAATCTTATTGTCATGCCCATGCTGACTTTAAGTTACTCTGATTCCTCATGTACAGGACCTTAATACATTCATTTAAATACAGAGAAAAGAGATGGGCAGAATACAAGCTGAATATGTAATATTTAATTAAAAGTATATTAGTCTGCATTAAATTTCACTAGATGATTTTAGCTAGCAATATTAAGAAGGACCTTTACCTTTGAAAGTGAAGGGTCTCATTTTAATAAAAATGTGACAAATGAGAAAAGGAAGTGCATTATTTAAAGTTTTGTTTTAAATTGGTATATTTAAAAACTTTATTTTTTACTACAATTATAACAAATTTATTTAGAAAAAAATGTAATACAAAAGTGACTTTTAAGAAAAATATCAATATTTGTCAATGCTCCTAACTCAAATGAAAATATTTAAAACCAAACTATAGTTATTAAAACATTTTCAAATTTTTGATCATCACTGCACCCCTTTCTCAATTTCACCATGTTGTAACCAACCATCAGCACAAGAAATCAGATTTGTCTTTTTCATTATACATGCATTTCACAAACATATTTATTTTTTAGGTGATTTAGTAGTATAAAAACTTAAATCTTTATGTTCATGTTCCAAGTAGGGATTAATTTCTATTCATTTGTTTTGTATAATATATACATTTTTTGGTTGTCAATGCATATCTCATTTCAATTACATTTTATTGTAACTATCCACCAGTGTAGAAAGTCTGATGACTCTCTTTCATTTTGCATGTGTTTCACAATAATCTTCATTTTTCAGATTAGCTAGAGGTATCAATATTTAAATTTTCACATCTAAGTGATCAACTTTCATCATACCATTCTTATGCAAGATAAGGATTAATTTCTATTCACTCAATATTAAAAGTTTTTAATGAGATTTTCCATATATTCTTAATGCTGAGCTCAGTTACGATGCAATTAAAGAAGTAATAGTGGAATAGGATTCATTATAAATAAAAGTGCAATATTGTGGAAATTGTTACTTTATGAGACAGAGTGGCAAGATTAATTATTCAATTTAAAAGCAGATATCAAATGCAGATAATTCAGAGTTATTCCTCAATAAGTTTTCATTATAATGAAGAAGTAGAGGATTTTTATATGGAAGTACAAAAAGTTTTAGATCACATCAAACAACATTTAAAAATTATCATGGGAGACTTTAATGCCATAACTGGGAAACAATTGAGAAATGAAAGTGTTGTAGTTAAATTTGGTTATGGCAATATAAATGAAAGCAGACATAGACTTATGGAGTTGTAGAAAAAGAAAATGTTTATATTATGAATTCTTTTTTTGTGAGAAAAATGTTAAAACACAAATGGACATGGAAACGTCTGGATGAAGACACACAAGAATTAGATTATATTTTGATTAACAGAAAACATGTATTTCAAGATTGTAAGGTTCTTAAAAAATTTAATCAGGAAGTGATCATCAATTAGTAAGATATTACATGTTAATGCAAAACTAGAGAAAAAAATTACTGATACACTTTTTAAAACTACAATATAGATAGCTAGTATAAAAAAGCAGCACTTGATTAGTAAAATTTCTTCTGAGATAAGACAATTTAGAAGAAAAAAAATGAAAATATATAAAAATGATGCATTAAAAAGAATTGAATATCTCAAATTTTGTAATGTAGTCTGAAAAAGAATTGATAATGATATAAGAAAGTATAATTCTGAACTAGCAAAGAAAGATATAGAAGAGATTACATGTGTTAAGTGTGGCAAACAACATCTTGGTATTGGTAGGAAACTTATTTCTGTAATAAAAAATGGGACTATTACTAAAAAAAGAGATGACATCATGAAATGTGTATAAGAGTTCTATCAAGACTTATATAGCAATAAATAACCAAGAAAACTATCTCCTACAACAATTATATCTTCTGAATTGCCCAAGATTTTAAATGAAGAAGTGAGACATGCAATTAAATTTATGACGAAGGGAAAAACTTCCAGGTAATGATGGAATTATAATCAATATCTTTAAAAATGCAGGTAAAATAATAGAAATTTTTTTTTGCAAAGTTGCAAAACAAATATCTAAATGAGAAAGATGTACCAGATGATTGGAAGAATGCAGTTTTAATATTAATATTTTAAAAATGTGATAAAGAAGATATTAGAAATTATAGACCTATCAGTCTTTTATCAGTTCTATACAAAATTTTTACCAAAATAATTACAACTCTTCTATAACAAATTTTGGATTTTAATCAACCAAAAGAACAAGCTGGATTTAAAAGTGGTTTTAATACAGTGGATCATATCCAAATATTGAGAGAAGTTACAGAAAGGACCAATGAATATGTGGTCATTATGCTTTGGATATGAAATGGCATTTGATTCTATAAGCATTTCTTCTGTGATTACAGCATTAGATTATCAAGATATAGATTCCAGATAGTGTAATATTCTGAATAATATTAATAAAATACAAAAGCAACAATTAGATTACATAATGATACTAAAAAAATTAACATTGAAAAAGGTATATGATAGGGTGTCTCCCTATCTCCAAAACTTTTTACAATTGTTTTACAAGAAGTATTTTATGGATTAAAATGGAAACTAAGGGAAAAGTAAATAGAGATTATTCAAGCAATTTAGATTTTGCAGATAAAGTAGTTGTTTTTGAAAATAATGCTTTAGAGATTCAGGAAATGTTGCAAATGTTATCCCATGAAAAAGTAAGAAAATAGGATTAAAAGTAAATGTTAAAAAGACTAAAGTAATATTCAATGCATTTTCTCAAAAGATGAGAATAAAGATTGATTATGATGAATTAGAAAAAATTAACAAGTATAAATACCTTGGTCAAATTATTACTGCATATGGAAGCATAATGGATGAAATTAATCATAGAATTAAACTTGGTTGGAGTGCTTTTATTAGAAATAATTTAATACTAAAAGGAAATGTGTTGTTGTGTTTGAAAAGGAAGGTTTGTAATAAATATGTTTTACCAGTTCTTACTTATAAATCTGACCCTTGAACACTTAAAAAAAGACTTCAGACCACTCAACAAAGTATGGAGAGATAGGCATTAAGAATAGCAAGAAGAGATCAAAAATGGAATGAGTGAGAGAACAAACAGGTGTGATTGACACCATTGAAAGAATTAAGAGACTGAAGTGGAGAATTGCTAGAAGAAATGATAATAGACAGACAGTTAAAATCTTAAACCAAATTCCAAGATATTGTAAAAGACCTAAAAAAAGACCATATGTGAAATGGATGGAAAAAATAAAGAAGTGTTCTAGGATGATGTGGAGAGTAGATGCTTAAGTTCAGAAAATATGAATTAAACTTAGAGAGACCCTTATCCTGCAATGGCTTGATAATAGTTTAAAATGTTGATGATGATAAAAGAACAATACAACTATTTGAATAATTTAGCCTTAATATAAGTTCATATGACATTTATCCACCAGAAATAACAGATGAACTGCACATGCCATTCTAATACTGGACTAATTTATGCAAGGGTAGTTTAAAATAAAACTCTTATTTGATAGTATTTGTTACACTGCTCTAAGCAGTTTTGCTCACAATGGTGAGCGATGAACTCAAGAGAAGGAAGTTTCTGACACAACTCTCATAGTAAAGAAAAATACATTATTTTTGTTATTGAATGAAATTAATGTTCTTAGCTGTTGTTCTTCAATAATGAACACTTTTTATGAGCTGACTAAATAATAAATATATTATTTTAATAGTTATAGAAAATATGTGGACGTATAATATCGATAATATAAAATCAGTTCATTAAAAAAAGATAAAAAGTAAATATTCATAATGTTAAATAATGTAAAAATACAAGACTCTCTTTGTAACCTTTAGGAATAAGCGCCTGAAAAATTCGAAGGTAGGGACCTCTACAGGTCTAAGTCACAAGCTTATGCTATGAAGAAAAGAGGGAAACCTTCTTTACTTCAATCTATTTTTATATATGAATAGGTCAAGCTGAAGTGGTTAGATCTAAGAGTGTGAAGCTATTCAATACTTCACCTATTCATATATAAAAGTAGGTTGAAGTAAAGAAGGTTTCCCTCTTTTCTTCATAGCGTAAGCTTGTGGCTTAGACCTGTAGAGGTCCCTACCTTCGAATTTTTCAGATGCTTATTCCTAAAGGTTACAGCCTTAGTAAATATTACTTAATATAATAATGTGCGTTTAATAAAATTTATAATTAAGACTCTCTCTATATTTTGATCTTACAAATAAATTTAAAACGCTTTGTCTATTGCCTGATCCTTATTGATGCACTATTATCTTTACAAACTATTAATGACAAATATTGAAATAAGCAAAAGGTTTGAACTTGAGAGCTGGTAATAAAAATATATTCATTTAAGAATACTACGCGAAACCTTTTGACTTAGATAACTATGAGTCTTATTTGACGATTTGAAAATAATTTATTGAAGAGAATTAAGATTTAACTTATTGTTGCTTTAACTTAACCCTCTTAAATATTATTATTAAGATTCAGTTTGACAATAATATTATTTATTTACTTCTTGCAACTTTTAACTTTTTTAAAACGTTATCAATTATTTAAATTATTTAAACTACCATTTATATTTACAAATAAGAAATTCATTAACAATTAATCTAAAACTTTAATCACTAATTGATTGTTAATGATATTAATTAGTTTTAAAAGTGTACTGATTTCAACAACCTGGTTACACATATTTTAATTTTAAGATATAAAATGTAAGCTTTTAAATACATGATTTATACCCAAACGTTGTTCAGTTAATAAAGTCTTTGTGAAAAAAATATTTTTACTTCAGGTCACATTTATTTTCATTTTATTTATTAACTGTAGATAATTTATTCATCTTAACAGACTTTCAAAGTTAAGCTTTAAAAATTTACAATGCAAAAGACAATTTATATAAAATGAGAATAAAATTTATTTTATAAATATTCAACAACTTCCTGCAGTTAACAATATCTCTAGTGAATATTTTCTGAAAAAAATATTTTAATAGTAGTTGACAATATTTTAAACAATAAAGTTGTGGATAAGTTTGCAAATCTAATTGTAAAAGCACCTACCAGATCATTTGCAGAATTTTTAATCTGTTACAAACTTGCTAAAATCATTTAGTATGCAGATAATCTGAAATGTATTTATTAATAACTGCTTTCAAAATAATTCCAAATTTGCTTTAAATGAAAAAAAATATATAGATAATGACTTTTAGTATGTAATTGATGGTATTATATTAGACAATTTTGAAGTAGGATTTAGAAAAAATGCATTTGATTACTCTTAGTATATAATTAAAATTTTGAATAGATGTCTCCTAAATCAGCCCTAAAATCAAAATTTTCCCAAAACTGTGAGTGAATTTACCAGATAATTCAAAAAGTGATCTATTTAAAAAAACCTCTGAAGAAAGTAAAAAAAAAAAAAATCAAAATAAAAATTAATTAAAGATATTTATTTATGCTACGATCAGTAACTTGGGCAAGCAAGTGATGTTCAAGCACCTAAGTGGGAAGATTAGTATCATAATTTTATTAAAATAAAATAAAAAATATCACACAGATTCTGCAATCACACAACTTGGCCAAACATTTAGGCCATTTAGTTGACTAAAACTTTGAGCTCTTTTTCTGTATTTACATCTCAAATTCTAAATTTATGATTTTACTACAACTACAAATTAAACTCAATCATTTTTTTTTCTTGTTTTAAATATATTTAATAAAGATTTCAGGATTTTAAAATATGTTTCCAGTATTAGATATGCATTTATTGGTTAAATCTTTTATTTTATATTGAAACAAATACAAAGTTCTACAATTGATCAAACAATTTTATTAACTTGTTTTTTGTTTTTTATTAGGCTAATGTATCCCTATTTTTTTTAATTTTGTTTTACTTTCTAAAACAATACATATAGCATAATGATAGTGAGACTTGTTGTAGTTATGTGAATAACCAATAATCATTTCAAACCGTATGTAGAAGTCATTTATGTTAAAATGTACAGAATATCATTTGTATAATTACAAAAACTTATATTACAACAATTTTAATAATTTATGACACTATTTATAAGAACAATAGTTTATTACAAAACTGGTATTCTATTCCTCATCAGATGGCTTACCACTCAAAGTAGAGTGATTAAGTTCTAATTATTTTGTAATACGCTTTCAAGTTTTTTTATTTTGTTAGTGTAATTCTCACCTCTATTCTTCCACATCACAACTTTTCATCAACATAGAATGTCAGACTACCCTTTCTTATTATGTACACATTTAAAAACCAGTTCATTTTTCAACTGAGTTCGGCATAAACACATGGATATCTTAGTATCGTATTAAACTTTATTTCATATTTGTATGTAATCACTATTTTTCATATTTATATTTTTAGATATATTGAAAACTTCCATTCCAGCACCATATTCTTGAAACTTACAAAAAAAGATATCTGAAAAAGAGATGATTTTTGTAGATATTTACGTGTGTGTGGACGTGTATATTTATTCAAAAATTAAATCTGAATCATTCAGTCAAGTTTCTTATTGAATATTTAAAAAGATAATAAAATCAGACTTAACAAAGACTGCTTTTGCATTGCTAAAATTAAAATTGCTTAAATTTAAATGCTTATTTTTATTTAAAGCAGGTAAATACAATAGGATTTTAAAAGAAAAAAAAAGACTTAAAAGCAATAGTTAAAAAAAAATCTTACCCAGAAATAAATCAATTCTACATGAAAGTATAATATAATGGAGTAAAAATTATTAACTTTTGTGATTTTTTTTCTCCTCCAGGTAATCAATAAGCATATGGTGGAGCATTAAACTAATCTCTTTAAACCCTATCCAGAGCTTACTCAAGACAAAGTTAAACTGCAGCAACTGTTAAAACCACTCCAGGCCTTAATTCATACTGCTCTGCAAAGCAAAGCCTTGGAGAATAATGACAAAATCATTCTCTAAACCAATAGCGTCATTAATCTATACCAAATAACAGCAACAGGGACTAATTATTATTACTCAATGTGTTTAAGATCATCAGGACATATATAAAATCTTGCATGTGTGTGGATTTATATATATTTCATGGTATAATAACCACAATCTTAGGTTCAAATATGAATCAAGTGAAATTAAAAATTTTTATATTACAAATAGGATTAGCTTTTTTTCAGAAGCCTATCTAATAAAAACACAAATCATCCAAATAATTAATGATCAATAAATGAATATCTAGCTATGGTAAAACAAGAGTGGAAAACAATCACTACTTGACAATTGCTTAGCCTTGTGAATAATGCCTTATCTTTTGCCTTTTTTGAGAAAGACTGTTAGTGAAATCTTTGCCTTACATTGGTTTATTTAAAGATTATTTTGGTTTGATTTATCTGATAGAAAGAGGAAAGTAGCAGAATATAAAATTATTCTTTATAAAATGTGAAATTATAATTATAAAAACTATGTTAGACTTTCATAATTAAATTATGGAATGCCTATTTGGAATTATTTATTTTTAATAAAAAATATTTAAATTAGTATGATATTTATTGATTCATAATTTCTACAGACAATAAAAAATTAATGCAGTAGATTAATTTCCCAAAAATTTTAGAAATTTCTGGCACATGGGGATAACAAATTTGTAGAGAGATCATTTACATTTTGGCTGTTAAACTTGTTTCAAATAAAAAAAGTCAGAATAAATTGTTTAAAAAAAAAAGAATAACTTTACATTAAAAAAGTTAGTAAAAAAAAATTTGCAAAACATGTTTTGGCTTTAAAAATATTTTTCAAAGTGTATTTAAGTCAAGCTCAACTAGAAATAACAGAGATAATTTTTTTTTTTACATTAAATGCTTTTGTTGACCCATTCACTAAAAAATAAAAAAATATTCTTTTATTCAACCACAATTCAGGTTTTTAGATTTAACTTGAAATAAAAGCATGGGGAGGGGATCCGAAAATTAATTAAATCACTTCCTTGTTATAAGAAATAGGGATTGACTTATTTAATTTCTGGATCGCCCATGCTTTTATTTCAAGCCAAATCTAAAAACCTCAATTGTGACTGAAGAAAAAATATTTTTTTGCTTTTTAAAGCACAGTCAATAAAAGTATTTAATAGTAATAAATTATCTCTATTATTTTTAACTTTCTAGTCTTCAGAATTTTGTAAACACCTTTATTTTTTTAAGAAATTCATCTATATATTAATTCAAATTTGCAAAATTATCTGCAAAATGTTCTAAAATCTTTTTAAAAAAATTATTCGTATTTATATTTTAAATTTTTAAAAAATTAGAATGCCAAAAATGTGAATGTTGTTTTGCCTTAATATTTGTGTCTTTTATTCGATATGTATTGATTTATTTCTCATTCTATATACTTAAACAAAATTTAATGTTAACACATACACATATATTATTATTTGCACATATTAAATATGATATATATATAAGGGATATATATTTTAACTTATTAGCAAAAATGTCTAGTGATATATATATATTGTACCATTTTTAGGTTATCTCAGAGTTTTATACACTTTTATATACTCTATTTACAAACATATATGATTAACCAAGACACTCTTCCTTTTTCTTAATTCCACAAAAAATAAGTGTTAGAAAATCTCAACAATATTTCCTGGTTAATCTACTCCTATGCATGTGACATATATATATGTTGATACGAAGATTTTCATGGGTTGCATATATAAAAGACATATTTTGCAGGTTCATCCATGTTAAAAAATTTAAATATTGATATACTGACATTTTGACTTGACCACACAAGTCATCCACTGGGTGATAAAAGGTAGAAAGACGGTTGTAGAGGCACTGCACTCACTGATTTGAAAAAAATGTTAAAGTTCCACCAATAGCAAAAATGTTAAATTAAGAATGTTTTTTAAAAAAATCTTTCCAAATAGGAGGAAGTTTGCATGTATCATCTCACTTATTGATACAATCTGGCTTTCTAGTACCAGAATCATATCCAGATGTGATAATTTCTACCAGTGCAAAATAGAGAAGCCATTGAGATACTTAAAAGGCCAGATTGTATCAATAAGTGAGATGATACATGCAAACTTCTTCCTATTTGGAAATATTTTTTTAAAAAACATTCTTAATTTAACATTTTTGCTGTTGGTGGAACTTTAATGTTTTTTCAAATCAGTGATTGTATCACCTCTACAACTGTCTTTCTACCTTTTATCACCCAGTGGATGACTTGTGTGATCAAGTTGAAATGTCGGTATATCAATATTTAAATTTTTTAACACGGATGAACCTGCAAAATATGTCTTTACATATATATATATACTGTCAGAGTGAACAATAACTTGTGATAGTTTTTATTTATTTCAGGGAGCCAGTGCTCCATGGATTGTATCCATGGTACACACTGCCACGAGTAATTACTAAAGACTGAATTTCCCCCTTTTTTTTTCTAATTAAAGAGACTTTTTTTTTGTTATCAACCTTATATTTATGGAGATTTAGTAAATTGATTACAGTTATTGGCATTTATAAATGGCAAATCTAAAGGGAAGATTTCTGACTTTAAATTAACACATATAAACAAAATTATTTATTAATACTATCATTATTGAATATTATTAAGCCATTAACATATAACATACAATTAATGCATACACATATACAAAATATATAATTCTGCTAAAGATAATAGTTTAGTTTATCTGACTCTTTAGTTTCTTAAAGTTCATAGTTCAGATAACAAAGTTAGATATAGAGAGTTGTCATTAATCTTGCCATTTTATTTGTTTGGTTGAATTTAATAGGTGCTTGAGTATAGTCATGAGTTTTCCCACTTTATTTCCATTCTCTATGGGATCCATTAAATCTGTTTACAGTGTTGTTGTTTTTTATTAACTTGCTGTAGGCACAGCATTTGAAATCAGACAATCTCTCGGCTTTCAGTTAGGCAGAAGCATCACTGACTGCATCTGCTTAGCAATCCCTCTGGTTTAAAATATTACCATCCAACACATGGAAAAGACATTGTTCTACCACTTTCTGGACCTCTAAATTGCAAGATTCACTAACAATAGTAATGAAGAAAAGACTCCCAAAAGAACAGACTGCATTAAAGTTCTTATGGTTTCCTTTTTATACCACTATTCTGATTCCATCGTGCAAGTCCCAATGCACACTTTCTTCTATCTTTCAGGAATTTAATTCTCCTACAAACTTGTTATTTTTTATTACAATTACTTTAAAACATTAATTATAAACTTACAAACATATTTAGTACTATATTTAATATAGTATTCATTTATGGCTATGAATTAACATAATTTTTACAAATCAAAATAAACGAATACTTTTACAAAATTTTAACCCATGCATGATTTTATACAATCTTTAATTTATTTTTTTACAAAGTTCATATTGTGATCTACATTCCAATCAGCCATATTTAATCAGGAGGACAAAATGTCACATATCAGTTTTTCCCTCTAATTACAGTTAATTGCTTTTTTTTTCTCATCTTAAAAAAATCTGTATTCTTTTTTAATATATTATTACATTTTAAAATATATACTTTTCTCTCAACAATTTTCTTTTATGTTAGAATTTCAACCACACATTGTACCAAAACAATGGTACAATATCTCTGCAATTGAAGGAAAGAATCAAAATCGATGATTTCAGCCATCTTTATTCTCAAAATGGATTGTTTTATTTAACAGTTAACTTATACAGGCCATATCTAATGAACATATTAATGATAATTTATGTATTTCATAGAAAACTCTTTAGACTTGCCATATTTAATAGACTTACTAGATGAGACTATTCTATATATTGCTATTTGGTTGTAATTTATTGAAAGTCTGCATGCTGGCTCAAAAACTGTGATAGATGAAATAATTAGTTGAAAGTCATAGTATACTGTGAAGCATGAACAAGGTGATATTTCACTATATGCACTATAATGTACACAACAACTAGCTGGAATTTAAGTAAAACTGATTTTATTATTCCACAAGGAGCTCTGATCAGTGATTCCCAAATCCTATAGGTTTGTGGTGCCTAGTCTTTTAGTTTTCACCTCTAGCACATTCTGGCACCTTGCTACCTTGAATCTGACAAGTCATTCCATATGAATTTCCTATCACTGTGTGAAAATGCAGAGATATAACTTCCCAACTGAAATGATCATGCTGCTCCACTAACACTAACTACTATATCACATCCATCACCATTAACAGAGCACAGCCTATACTTCAGCCATTATCAACAAAACAAAAAAATATTCTTTATAATAAAAATCAAATGAGTACATATTTCATATATTCATTTTTTAAAACAAATATGACTTATCTCAGGTTATTGTTGGATGGTGTCAAAGTTCCATGTTGGGAAACCATTGTATCATTTTTGTGTCATCTTGTGGTTTTATACAGTTTTATGTACTTTATTTATAAGCATATATGATTAACCAAGTCACACTTCCTTTTCCTTAATTCCATAATAAATAGGTGTTAAAACAGCTATATTTCTTCGTTAATCTACCCCTATGTATGCAATATATATATACACTGTCAGAACAAACAACTTGTGACAAATTTTATTTATTTCAGAGTGCCAGTATTCCATGGACTGTATCCATGGAGCATCCTGCCACAAGTAATAACTAAAGACTGAATTTTCCCTCTTTTTTCTAATTAGAGTATTTTTTGTCTTTTGTTATTGGCCTTATATTTATGGAATTTTAGTAAATTGATTATGTATATTGGCATTCATAAATGGTAAATCTAAATGGAAGATTGCTGACTTCAAATTAACACATAGATTTAATAAACAAAATTATTTATTAATACTACGCTTATTGAATATTATTCGACCATTAACACATAACATACACTTAATGCATATACATATAATATATTTTAATTATGAACTAAATTAGATATTCTGCTAGCAATAATAGTTTAGTTTATTGACTCATTAGTTCTTTAAAGTTCATACCCAGAGAACTGTTATTAATTTACCATTTTTGTCCATAGCCGTGAGATTTCCTGTTTTATTTCCATTCACTATGGGATCCATTAAGTCTGGTTGCAGGATTGTTGTTTTTCATTAGCTTGCTTAGAGTCCTAAGATTATAGGCACATCATTTGCAATCAGACATCCTCTTGACTTTCAGTTTGGGGGAAGCATCACTGACCACATCTGCTTAGCAATACATCTGGTTTAAAGTATTACCACTGGTAAAATCCAACATGCAACAAAGATATTGTTCTATCATTTTCTGGATCTCAAATTCATAGGATTCACTACCAATAGTAATGAAGAAAAGACTGAATTAAAGTTTCATAGTCATCTTTTTATACCCTTGTCCAATTCCATCATGTAAGTCCCAATTCACACTTTCTTCTATTTCTCAGGAATTTATTTCTCCTGCAAACTTGTTTTTTTTATTATAATTACTTTAAAACATTAATTATGAACTTACAGACATATTTTGTATTACCTTTAATATAGTATTCATTTATGGTGGTGAACTAACATAATTTCACCAATCAAAATGTTAACCCATGGTTGATTTGGTGCAATCTTTAATTTTTTCTTTTATAAAATTCATATTGTAATCTACATTTCAGTCAGCCATATTTAAGTAAGAGGACAAAATCTCACACCCTCAGATTTCCCCTCTAAGTACAGTTAATTGCATTTTTTCTTATCTTAAAAAAATATGTTTTTTTTAAAATATATTAGTACATTTTAAAATATATTCTTTTCTTTCAACAATCTTCTTTTATGTTATAATGCCAAACACACATTGTACCAAAATAATGGTACAATATTTCTGCAATCAAGGGAAAGAAACAAAATCAGTGATTTTGGCGATTTTTATTCTCAAAATTTTCAAAATACCTTGTTTTATTTAATGGTTAACTTATGCAGGCCATCATATATAATGACTTATAAGCAATAATTTATATATTTAACAGAAGACTCTTTAGGCTTGCCATATTTAATGGACTTACTAGATGAAACCATTCTATATATTGCTATGTAGTCATAATTTACTGAAAGTCTGCATTCTGACTCCAAAACTGTGATAGATGAGATAATTAATTGAAAAAAATATGCATTATTTTGTTCTTAATATTATTTTAAATGTTTCCCGTAACACATATGTTTATGTATGTGTTATATTACATTCCTCCAATTGAGAAGTAAAATTTGGTTAATTCCCTTAGGCACTGACCAATTTTAATTCTAAACGTTTTATTTTTAAACCCAAAAAAATTTACACTTTCCTTATAAATAGATATCATGATGCATGACATTTCCAGTAAGTACTGTGAAAGAAATATCCAATTTAATGACTTTGCATAAACATGCAGATTGATTCACTGTTTTTAAAATGACATTAAATTTTTGCTGAAGTTGTGATTACAGCATGGGCCAAATTTTGTGTAATATGAATGCAAGATGTAAACTTGAATCTGAGAATGGCAGGACTATCTCTACTGCTCATTCAGCTTATGATATTTTTATTAATTTGCTGGATTTTTCTCTTCCAGCTATATTTTACTGTTAATGGGACAAGACTTTTTTCTATTGGCACATCATTATCATAAAGAGGGTTTCATACACAGACCCATCTGCAGACCAAAATCTGCAAAGAAAAAGCTTACACAAACACAAAATATGATCTGGAATTCCTATATTTATTTATATACTCACACATATCTCGATCTATCATTTCCTTACTCATCATGGCTCAACATGTACTAAAATAAAATGACATGATTGTTATTATTTTTTTTATTAATGTCTAATATTTATTTTATTAATATTTTTTCTTTTTCTTTTTGACTTATTTTGATGTTTTTATTTAATTTCTCATATTTCACTGTGTCTAACTCAAAGACTAGCTCAACTAGCTCATAAAAATTTTGGGACATCATAATTCTGAGATCAATTATTATTAGTATTAATTTTCTTTTTCAAATTCTACTCAGATGCAAAAAAAAAAATCTATTTCTACTTATTATAATACATTCTAATTTTAATCGTTTTTTCTTAATATGATCTGGAGTCACTATTATGTGAGGTCAAAACTGCAGGTTCATCTGATTAACAGATTAATTTTTATCTGGCAATTCTTTGTTTTGATATTTCATAGTGTAACAGGATGGGGTGCTAGGAAGTGATGGGAAAATCAGGTTTGAACTGGGGTGATGGAAAATCATCATCACTCCCAGTCAATTCAAAACAAAATATTAAAATTTACAATAAATATAATATTTAAGATATATTTAAAGGAAACATGAGATCAAGAGATCTCTGCGAGATCATTGAGAGATCATCCAGATAACTCAGAAAATTAACTAAAATAACTATACATCAATCATACATAAAACAGCATTATACTTATAAAAATAAATAAAAGTACTCACTCAAAAGAAATAATCATCCATCATGAATGATCCACAATAAAATATAATAAAATAAATCAGAATAAAATCAACAGTCCATCTTATGACTGGATCGGAAATGTGTATTCTGTAGACCAGATTAACTATTGAGCCTTTGCCAGCTTGGGGAAATTATTTAACCATTAATTTGGATGTACCAACATAGTGCTCATCCATTAGAATACACAATAATCAGAAATCAAAACACTAATGCTGGGATATTAAAACATGCTGACCATCATCAATGCTCAGGCCACTTGTACTGGCCAACTATATTAATAAGGCTAAACTAAAATAAAAGATAGTGCATGGACCTTAAATAATATAATCTTATGTGCCAACCAGGATGATGATGACTGATCATTACTGGATACTCCAAAAGCACTACATACACATCCCTATTTATATATTTATCCCATGCTCGAATCTAACTCAGAGAATATAAGATCTATTACTGTTTGTGACCAAGAGATGATGGAAACAATTTTTAACAATTAAATAAGTTTATTAATAACAATAAAAAATGGTATTATGGCTCTTCACATATCAATTAAGC
This sequence comes from Epiperipatus broadwayi, assembly GCA_028023455.1. Taxonomy (NCBI): domain Eukaryota; kingdom Metazoa; phylum Onychophora; class Udeonychophora; order Euonychophora; family Peripatidae; genus Epiperipatus; species Epiperipatus broadwayi. Next base: position 2,906,287 of record JAQFVV010012520.1, on the reverse strand, counting down.
TTTCTGATTTTGATTACTATACAATAAAAAAAATTTATCACATTTATGATTTACAAAATTACAATATACACTTCAAGTTATTACTATGGTTTACATATATATGCACACAGACACATGATTTATAATATACAATTAATATTCAATAATAACAAAAAATAATTAAAATTTGCATATATGTCCTATTTAACAAGCATTGACATATATGTACACCATAAATATGCAGTACAATTGACTTATATTACAATCATCATATAAAATAATAAATAGATAATCTTTTACAGCTGTATATAAAAATACTATAAATGTTTAAAAATTTACATACGTGTGTGCATGTATTTGCACATTGACAAAAAGTTACATATTTTAATTGATTACAATAAAGTTATATTTTCCTAATTGATTCCATTTGGAAAACCTACATAAATTTCACATATATATACCTGTTTATAAACAAAAAAAAATAGATATAATTTAAAATTATTTATCAGTTTATAAGCTTTTTTTTTCTTAAAAAAAGTATAGTTAATTTTTGTTAGGTATTTGTTGATTAATTATCAATGATTTTAAATTTAATTTATAGACTCATCGGTTCTTTACTTTTTTTTTAATTTTTTAAATCCAGGCAGAATTATTTGCTTGTTTGCTTCACTTTTAAAATGTCTCTCTTCTTGATTAGATAATGCTGATGAAGTAGGCAAGGTGAGATAGGAAAAATAAATACATGAATTGCACATCCCCATGCCATGATAAGTAAACAGCCAAGCATGGACTACCAGTACACAATGCCCCATGACACCATAAAAAATACCTCATCTTTAAGCACTACCTCTCTTGTACCAGAAAAAATATCAAGCACTGAGCCAGCCCTGCTAATCTCCTGTGAGTTTTAGAGGCCTATACATGTGGTCTATCCATTAGACCATGGCCTATTCATGAGGTCAATATAGTCTGCTGGACTATTTTAGGAGGTCAATCATCTAGGTCTGGATAATGGCAAGCCTATACTTTGGAGCATCATAAACACACTGCATCCAGGCAGCCCTGCTCAACTATACACCCACCATAAACCTGAAAAGTACAAATTCATGCATCACTTCCAAAATGTCATTTTACTAAAGAAATTATTTAAAATTTCATTATCATATATATCTCTACTCACCAACAGCTGTATATATGTTTATCTGTGCTCCTCTGCATTTAGATATGTCAGAATATTTATAATTACTTCTTCAGCAAGCTGAGGTTTCCTGGGCAAGCTGGAAGATTTTTCTTGGTAAGCTTGGTTTTAGTGATTGTCATCATCAGGAAAAATATAATCCCTGTAAAATGTTGGTCTATAGTTGGTCTCTCTCTGTCTAGAATTATTCCAGGCAAGCAGCAGTCTTGGTTTGATAGATTTCAGGCAAGCAAATGTCCTCTCCACATTTAAGGCTATGCCTTTCAACACAAAGATGTGGGTCATTTTTCTCCATGTGAATTCAAACTCCTGCAAAGGAAAATAGTAGCAGTTCCTGAATCTACTAGCCTGCCTTCAGCTACATCAGTTCATGGTAGCTATTCTGACAACTCTCTATGGTCAGCTAAAACCAACTGCTGCAAACTTCAACAAGCTGTAACAAAATATTGTAACCAATTTTGCAGCTGACCCATTCTTACAAAAACTACTATCCAGACTGCAGCTGATATTTTTATCAGCCCTTTTATTGAATCATCCTAGTTGATAACAACACTAAATTTAAAAACAGTAGGGTTTTTTTCTCTCTACTCCCTTTTGAAAATAAGCTTGAAATTTTATCATGGTGTGATATATATGTTTTTACTTAGATAATAGAAATTTACAAATTCATTAAAAGATTTCAAAAATGCCATACTTGTTTTCAAATTTCAAAATCAGAATAATAATACAATAATTATATTTATTCAGACCTTTTAAAAGTTTAATTTATAAAACAATATTTTAAATCAGAGTTTTTTATTTTATTTCAATAAATGTAGAAAATACCTATTACAATTTTTGTGTGTTTATTTCTACTTTTCCTTTACTTTATATATGTATATATGCACACCCACTATATTATTGTGTGCTATGTAACCCAACTTTTTACAATAGAATAGTACTCATCCTAGGAGACTATGAATCACTCCTTTGTTCTGTCCAATTTAGCTGACAAAAGGGAAGAATCACACTATCAAAATGATTCTTAGAAGTATGATCTTACTGTTTTGCACAAGTGAGATCTGAATCACATATGGTTCACCTGAAGATTATTGTTCTTTCAGGGCTTCTGAAAAACCACATCTTTCTAGATCCATTCCAAGGATTAGTCATATGGCCAAATTTTATAGCATTTATTGAAGATTCTCTAGGTTATGATTTAAATCCCCAATCATTGGTGTTGTGGTCAGGTATGGGGCTATCAAAAGCACTCAGTAATTTGACCATTTTTTCAACTGTCTAAAGCATTTGTTCTACATTATATGGAAAACTATGCTGTGGTATCCTAATATGTTGTTTTGATAATTGGCTGTCTTTCAATGCATGCATGTCATTTTTCTACCTGTCTTTTGAAGAATGGAGTGAAAGGTTCACCATGTCACCATTTATCTTGTGATACCTTGTATCTAATATTTTCTTGACATTTTTCACTTTAATATCTAGTTTGTAGGGATTGCTTGTACTCAGTGTAGGTTGTAGATTACCTAAATAGGGAGTTCCACTAAGTTTGCAAAGGGTTTTGCAGATGGCTGCATGCAATGGCAATCATGGCCTCTTCACTTAGCTAGTTCAATGCAAAGTATTTTTCCAGGCTAATTATATATGCCATGGTAATTCTTATTTTAAGAAATTGGTTAACCATTGCAGGGTTTTTTTGCTGTATGTGCATGTTTACATCCACACTCTCTTGCTCATTTATATTAACATCTATCTTGCCAATTTCTCTATGTATTTCATTTTGCCTTAAAATTGATTTGGTGTATTTTTGCCAATGAATTGTTAATTTCTATTCTAATGCTTTCAACTATACTTTCATTTTCTAACTTTTTATCTGTTACTGTTTTTTATAACAGTTCTATTTTTTCCCCTTATTCTATATTAACTTTATCAATTTCTTAGTATGCTGTTTCAATTTGATTTTCCACTTGCTTTATATTTTCACTTATTTTATTAATTATTTATTTTTCCATATCCTGATTTAATTTGCTGTTTTAAAAATTTTCAAGAATTTGAGGTTCATTTTCTAATTTTATGTTTGTTTCATTATTTTGATTTTTCAGCTCATCAGCTGTATACTTATTTTGGTTTTTAAGTTCTTCACTTTGTTTTTGAAGTTTTTAAATCACTTTATACATTATTATCATGATGCAATTGTTTTCTTGCTTATCATTTTTATCTTGCTGTTGTTCCTTACTGAGAATATTTTTTAATCCTTTGTCTTGAGCTTTCATTTTCACTCTTGTTCTAGTAATCATTTACCCTGTTTAATTTTGTTATATTTCTTTAATAAAAATAGCTACCATGTTTTTTTATTTATTTATTTTTAATATTGCTATCATTTTACTATTTCTTTTTTTAAAAAATTAATCAATCATATGTTTTAATTTATTTTTTTCATTAAAATGGTGTGTTCAACCAATCTGAATGCTTATTTATAACTCCTACCATTGCTATTTTTATATATATTTTTTATAACTCTACCACCAATTATTTATTTATTTTAGTCTTATATTTTCTTTTAACTACTTTATATATATAAAATTTGTTTAACTCCCCTCTCATATCTCTCACCAAATTATTATCATGTTTTTATCTGATATCCAAAGTCATTTTAGGATGACAATTCAATAATTACTTGATTGAATATTTAGATTCAATACAACAGAATAAAACATTCAAGTATACATGGGCATTTATAATGGATAACTGTTAATATCCAAATTTAGATTGACATTTACAACTGAAATGTTCTTATTCCCAAGTTGGAAGAATAATTTATATAACTAATTACAATTGATTTATGAATTTTAAATTTTATAATAATAATAACCTATATAAATTTGAGGTACCATTATACAAGATGAAGAGTTAATATGATTAATATTTTTCCACATTAACCATACTAAGGGGAAGACTGAGATTGTATATAAAATATACAATCCACAGCTACTTTTCTAGACAATTGCACTTGTTCCATAACTGTAAGAAGCAAACATCTACCCTGTGGATACTTATATTTATACTGAGGATACATCCTCAGGTGCCATCCAACCAAAGACTGGAATATCAACAAAAGAAGGCTTTAAAATGCTTCAAGTGCTTGATTCCATGGTTAGCACTAATGAACAAGAGACTGATATAACTTAGACCATTGGACAATGTATATATAATTGCAGAAAAGTATCTTAATTGATGCAGCATGGTGAAGTACAGAGAGAGAGAGAGAATAAAACCAAATTAGCAACTTAAAACAACATGTTTATTTATAGAAAACATTAGCACAATAATCAAAATAAAATTAAACTTAATTACCCTAATTATATAGTTACTTATTTTAGATCAGTCCACTAATAAATAGGCAGTAAGAATTCAAATATTTTTTAATTTTATAAATATTTGTAATGAGAATAAAATTCTACACCTGTATCAATTTCTGTCTAGACATTGGATTATCATATATATTCACTTAGGCATTGCTATAGTTTTATTTCTGGAGTAATCACTCCTGTCTTCTTGAGAGTTGATTGAGTTCATGGCTGGCATTCCTGGTTTCTTTTAACAGCTAGGCACTTTTTCTTACAAAGCAGCATATATATATATATATATATATATATATATATATATATATATATATATATATATATATATATATATTAGAACTTGGAGAGACCTTCATCCTGCAGTGGATTGATAATGGTTGATGATATATATATATATATATATATATATATATATATATATATATATATTCCCTTTGTATGGGTCACCATCTATTTTGTGTAATCTATTAAAAATTTTAAATTTAAGATATATTTGAATATTATGTTAATTTTGCTTATAGTAATTTTCAAAAGGTTTAATTAAAGCAATCTATGAATATTTGATATGTAAATTGTGCTGATATTGAGAGAGACATTTTAAATGATGATGATTATAATATATGTTGGGAAAAATGGCCATAATCAGTACTGCATTAATATATTTAATAAATAGGTATTTAAAGCTAAAAGTGTTTAAAAGACAAGTAAAATTAAATACATATTTTATTGTTGATAAAATAATATTATAAAAGAATATAAATATTTTAATTATTGTAAGTACTTAAATAAAAGATTAATATTTGATTTTAATAATATCGAATAATTATTTTAAAATCTCTTATAATATCTTTTTATTTAAAAAATATTTATTTTAAAAATGCAATTGTTAGTTTATTTTTAGACATGACAAGCGTTTCTTGTGTTGTAAAGAACAGATGTTAGTTAAATATGCACACACATGCTTGGAAGTTATTTAGTAAAGTTGTAAAACTATTTTAAAAATTATGTTGTAAAATTTATAAATAATACGTGAGTTATCACAAGATAAAAATAAAGATATTCAATGTGAAATATTAAATTTGATTTTAAAATATTGCTTTAAAAATATGACGTATAAAAAAGACTTAGTGTATTTTAAATAATCTTATAAAAGTTAAAATTAAAATCAAGTAAGAGAATATTTTTTAGGAAAAAATGTTTAATAGATTTAAATATATGATAAAGATTATTTTAGAAATTTAATAATGTAATAAATATTAAATATTAAATAAGTCATTATTTATTTTAATTTTGTTTGTTGGTAAAATATGTAAATAAGCCACAAGTTGATTGTTTAATCTACCAATCAAATGGGAAGTTTCTTCCGGTATAAAAGCTCAGTTCAATTGTTAGGAGAGGACTTTGATTGAATTTTAAGTTAATTGTTTATTAAAAAATAGCTACGTAAATTTTATAGCGCTTTTAAAATCATTTTTCAAAAATTATAAGAGTTCTTTATAAATAAGTTACAGAAATTTTAAATGATAAACATGAGTTTAATTTAATTTTTCCCTATCATCGTCCTACTAAGCTCAATTTAAACAAATAGTCATGGGAACATCATATATAGTGAAAATATATCGGAAACTTTATACTAGAGATATGACAAACGCTGGATTAGTTCGGAAAATTACGAGATGGAGAAAAGTAGTATTTTGGACAGTATATCATTTTAAAAGCTAATTACTATTGACTATTAGAAAATAGATATTTTAAAGAATAAAATACTTCTTTATGAAGAAAGTATTTTTGCAAGCTATAAATTTAAATATATATCTTAAGTAAAGATATTAGAAATAAAAGTAGTTTTATAAATACTTGCCTTGTTAAGTTTTATATTTTAAAGACTGAATGTTGACAATTTTAAAAGGCAAATAAATTGAAAATATAATTAGCTAAAAGTCTTAATATAATAAAAATTATTATATTGAAATAATTTAAACACTGTCGTTTATAGATAAAGAACTTATTCTTACCTGGATATTTGTTATGGAATGCGCAAATAATATGTGGCAGTCAATTTAAAATAATTAAATGATAACTTTTCATAAACTATAGACTAATTTAAAATAATAACTTTGAATAATATTCTAGAAAGAAGTAAATCAGGATCCTATAAACTATTTTAATTTTATTTTTTTTATTGTGGAAACTTATTTTTTAAAAAAAGAACGTTGTTTTATAAACTTTTAAAACATGTGATGGACCGAAAACGGAAATGGTGTTTTAGTGAATGTGTACCTAGGATTTAAGAACTATTATGGTAAAAGAAGAATCCTGGGTTACGTAATATGAATTTTGTTTTATTTATCTAATATAAAAGTAAATATTATTAATCTATTAAAAATAAGATAGGTACATTTCTTAAAATAATAACTAAAAATAATATAATGATTAATTGCATAAGTTTATTTTATAATTAATATAACACAGAATATTTTAAAGAATGATCTAGGTAAATGTGAATTATTTTATGAAGCTGTAATTCAAGAATATTGGAAGATGGACTGTACATTAAATCATTATTGATGGTAAAAATTGTATAATAATAATAATTTTGATGTATTTAATATGTTTTTCTTTAGATCAACCAAATGATATGTTATTGTTGAATGGATGTATGAATAATTTAAAAATACATACACATTATATTGGCAGTGACAGTTTTATTTAAATATGCATAATTTGAATTTATGATATAAATACGATGCAACTTTACATAAGAAGCTTAGAAATAATTATATGATTCTTTCGTAAATAAACTTTGATATTTTTTATGTTATAGTACTAGAATTATATTTATTATTCATAAGTAATTATTTTATTGCAAGTTAGGAAGAGATTTAAAAATCTATATTTTATTTTTGTTTTATTGGATAAATTAAGTTAAGTTTTATGTAGAAGTTTATATTTGGATTGAAGATTTACTGAATATAGATGATGAAGTATAAATAGCTTGGATAATTAGTATTATTTAAAGTTGAAGGTTGTTTTTCTGGAAATTTTGGAATAAGTTTAAAGGATGCTTTGCAGATAGAAATTTATTAGGAAGGAATAGAATAACACATAAAGTAGGGTAATAATTTCACATAGAAAAGAATCATAGAATTTATCTAATGTAATACTTTATGAATTTGAAATTGATGAATAATTTAAATATTATTATTTTAACAGTACATATATGTAATGCATATTTGATAAAACATGTAGCATGAATTGCATTAAATGAAATATAAATTATAATCAATTATTTTTATTACATTACAAAGATACATTAGTTTGTACATATATGCTAGTAAAGTAATGCTGATATTAAAGTGAACACATGTTAATACATTATGAAATGAATGACAATAATACTTAAATGATGTAGCAATTTAATTAGTAAAGTTTAATTGTTTATATATGCAACATAAATATTGTTTACATAAATCTTGATTTGTAATAATTAAGGTTTACTGATATTTATTTAAAGTCTTAGTTTGAAAATATACTTCAATGTTATTAGTACAGCATTTTAAAGAATGTATAGATTATTTAGTAGGAGTATGAGCTAATAACAGTGTAAACATCTTGTATTATTATTTTCTTATTTTTATTTTCTTTTGTTTTCCTAATTTGAACTGTAAATATTGTAAATAAATTCTTAATCAAAGTTAATGTAAATAAATTTGTTTAATTTGTTTTAAAAGTGTGTCGAGTTCATTATTTTGCACCACAGCATTTGACAGCAGATAATTTGAATAAACATAATATTTGCACAATATGAATTTATTATTAATATTAGAAATAAACATAATATTTTCTTGATATCATTTATAAGAATTGATTGATATTAACATATTATATTACAATGGTCATAAGATGGTTATAATACACAATATAAGAGTACAAGATTATTTATTGCCACAGATTATTAAATTATAAGATTTTGATCTATTCCAAAGTTAAGATACTATATGAAAATAAAAGATATACATATGATTATTTATTTAATGATTGATGATATAACAAGAATAGATAAGATTAAGTTATACCCTAAAATTAGTATTGTATATTATGATTAGAATAAGTTAGGTGTATTTAGGTTTGATATAAAATCCCTTATCATACTTACTTACATGAATTATTATTACTTTAGGATAATTAAAAGAACCTGAGATTATTTAATTATATTTCCTTAAGAAAAGTTGAGATTTATTTTATTATTATTAAAGATAATTTATTTTATTTAAAAGCCATAAGAATGCTGTAGATGTAGTAGTAAGGTAATAGAGAGGTAGTAGTATTCTTATGCCATTGAGACATTGTCTTGGGAGATATTGACTCAATGTAAATCTACTTATTACTTTGTAACTTTACTTCACAGTCTCATGATTTTAATAAATACTTATTTAATTAGTACATACTATAGAATTATATTGATTTTGATAATTGATAATAAATTTAATTAAGATATGACAATATAAAAATATATTAAAGATAAACATGCAAATTTTAACTGAGCATTATAATTTAATTGAGCTAGTTGTATTTCAAATTATATTATACATCGAGAAGTAAGGGTACAATATATATATATATATATATATATATATATATATATATTATGGATATATTGATAATGGTTGATGATATATATATATATATATATATATATGGGCTTTGTTTGGTAGCATTCTTCTGTAATAATATGTAGGGATCTCAGCAATGACAGATCATGTGTATTTGTCACATTTTCTAGGTGGTCAAATGCAAATGAACTGGGAAATGAAAATGAAATAAATATCTCTGTGTGCTTAGCACTGTATGATGATGTTAGGGAATCCACATACATACATATATATATATATATATATATATATATGGATGAACAATTAATTGGTCATTCTCACTGAAGGGGTCAGCAAAATTAGTATAAATAGCCAAAGTCAAGTCAAATCAACTGGATCACACTCAAAATAATGGTAGACTAATTCTAACTACTTTTAATAATAGCAGAACTAAAATGACAGCAGACTGAATACAATGGAAATTTAGTAGCTTTTATACCTTTGTCAAAATCACTGTCTGAGACCACCAACACCATTAAGTAGTTTTTGAATTCTTTTTCTAATTTGTTAATCCCCCTTTTTTTATAATTAAAACATTGAATAATAATATTGATTATCTAATCTGTTGAAAATATTACTCATTTCTAGTAAAACATAATCCCCTCCTGACTAGATAATTTACAAAATTATTTTGGATCTCTGATTAGTTTGTAATTTTCTCTAATTAAATAGTTTCATAATAATTTTGTTACAATCATTTACATTACATTTTAAAGTTACAATTTTTAGTTTTTTTTTTTGCATTTATTATCCATTGTAACATTTTGGATTTTTTTCTTTTAATTAAAACAGATAAGCTAACTTTTTAAATAGTAAATCTAAAAATTCCTACATTACAATATGCTTTAAATATATTTTACCTTTTGTCTATTTTTAATAGTCTTTTCATTTATTTTAAAAATACATTTACTTTTATTTATTAAACTAACAATCCTTTTTTATTTATATAAAAAATATATACATTATTTTGTTTTCTGAATCCCATTGCTAAAGCTAAATTGAAATAAAAATCAAAATATTAAATCACCCCACATAGTTAAAAAATCCTATATCACCCTATGTGAAATAGAGGGTGATGCTGAATTTTTTAGACATGTGGGATGATTTAATATATATAATTATATACAGATACAAAATATATACATAAAGAGTATTCACAATGACTTGCTGCAGAAATTTCTAGTGATTATAGTAAAATTATATGTATTGTCTGAATAGGGTATTATCACTAAAAATCAAGTTTTAATACCATCTATATGGACAACATGATCATTGCATCCAATATCTGTATGGAACATTTGCAACATTTTCAAATGTTTATACAAGAATGGGAAGGCAAGAGCATTCAAAACAATCTACAACAAAGCTGTATAGCTGTGATGGAAGTGAGTTTTTTGGGGACATTAAATCAGCAAAAATGGGATTAAGCCTCATTCTGATAAAATTCAAGCAACCAGAGATTTACCAGCCATTCAGTCAATAAGATAGAATAGGTACTTCCTAGGGTTATGTAATTTCTATATCAAATTCTATAAAAAGTTTGCAGTAGATATGGGCTGTTGCTGCATCTGCTGTACTCATTGGGATTGGACAGAAAAATCAGGAAGCTGTATTCAAAGACAACAAAGAGAATTTTTTGAGCCAAATATTGTTAGTCTACTTTTGACAAAGAAATTTTTTATAGTGCAAATAGATCACAGCAGATAGAGACTGGTTGGCCCTGACTAAACTCAAAAAGATGGTAGTTAAGGTGTGTTGTATTTTATTAGCAGACTTTTGAAAGGTCCAAAGATCAATTACTCCATAACAGAGAAGGTGTGAGCATTCCATAGGTTTTAGAAATTTCTTCTAGGTTCAGAGGTGATAGTCAGGATGGATCACAACAGTCTGAAATTCCTAAACCACAGCTATTTGACCAATTGTTAGTTGATTCATTGGAGCCTTTTTTTCCTGGAAATATAATTACTCAGCATGATATTGTATAGGGGAGCAGAAATGTGGTGACTGATGCCTTGAGTCACAATCCTGGACTTGAGGTCTTGAGCCACTTGCAGATAGAAGATGAATGCCTAGCAGTTGTATAATTAGAAGTAGATACTTCCATTAAGCATCACGTGATCACATTTCCTATACTAGCACATTAATTGTTGATAAACAGAGCAAAACTCTCCATACAGTATTAGATAGGGATTTTATGCACAAGCCTTCTGGCATCCATTGATTACTCTGTTTAGCACAGGTGGCAATACTGTATGGAGAGTTTTGCTCTGTTTAGATACTTCCATTGAAGATGAACTCAAACACTTGGTGAAAAACAGAGACAGGATTCCAGATATTGAAGAATTATTGACAATCTGGAAATAGAAAGTGAAGATGAAAGAAGGGAAAGGTACTCAGGGAGGAAGAAAAAGATACCAATTGAAAGAGGGAGTTTGATAGTATCTAATTGATATCAAAGAGGATCAGTTGAAAATAGTAGTACCAAGGTGTTTAGAAGACAAATTAATCATGTATACACACTGCTTATATGGACATTATAGGATTAACAAGGTAGAAAGACTGTTGAAAATGTGGTTTTGTTGACCAAACATGTGGTTGTCAACATAGTAAATGGATTTGAAGTTTGCCAGAAGATAAAACCTGTCAACAGATCCTACAAAGGTACATTGAACCCTATTATCCATGAAGCACCTAATGATTTGGTGGCTATTGATTTCTATGGGCCATTATGCATATTTGGCAAAATGAAATGCATATTGGTGGTTTATGATTTTTTTTCAGTGGGTGTCACCATACCCTACATCACAGGCTAATTCCAGGAACACCATACAAATATTGAAATCATATTTCCCTAATATAGGTAAAACTGGGACTGTTTTATCTGATCATGACAGGAGTAGATGGAGTGAATGGAAATTCAGCATGTGTTGTCATCTATTCCTAATCCACAGCTGAACCTGTGTGATCTGCTGATGAGAGAATTGGGTCGTCTCTTCAGAGTGTATACCTTATCTAACCATATGGAATGGGTGAAGCAGTTGCCATGGGTGAAACTGGAATGAGAATGAGTCTACAGGTTTTACACCAATATGATTGCAGTTCAGACAACCAGCACCAAGATTGTATAAAACTATATTCTATGCAATCTCAGAATTATTGCTGAAGAGACAGGTCAGAGAAAGGCAATGTCAAAAATAATACTGCTAAACTAAGAATGGTTAGAAAGCTTCCAAAAGCTGATAGTTTCAAGAAAGGGAACAGGGTAATAGTTAGAATAAACCCAGATAGCCAAATTGAGAAAGGTATTTTTAGAAAGTTTCAAGATTAGTATGAAGATCTATATCAGATCATCAGAGAGAATGATCTGAATGCATTCACCCTTGCAAATGAAAAGAAAGAGAATGGTACCTACAATGCAAAGGCATTAAAGCCCTATAGAATAAGTTACACAAACAGATAGTATTATAGAATAAACTTGACTGACTTAAACCATGAAGACCATGGATGCATATTAATATAGAATGAGAGAATGGATTGTAATCAGGTACTAGGTTAAGTGATTAGGATGGCTGTGGAAAGAGACAGCTGATGAATAAACAAAATGTCACTGATGATTGGGAGACAGGTAGATCATCAATAAAAAATAAAATAAAATTAGAAGTTATTAAGAATAAAAGAGGCAAAATACCCTATTTTATTCTTTCCCTCAACTGTGGAAGTATTGTATGATATTTGTGGTACAATCCACATTGGCATTTTAGAGTTAAAATATTAAATTTCCAAAAAAGTAAATATTTTTATAAATTCTGTTTGGTTTATTGTTTTTCTATAGCCACATTTAAAAAAATAGCAAAAATATTTACCATTTGTTTTTACTGAGATAAGAATGTATATTCTTATAATCAAGCAATTATAATTACTAAATTAAAATTGCAGCATTCTTTTGCCATTCATCAGCAAGATAAACAGGTTATATGTGTGTCTGTTTTGGAAGGGCCACTATTAGCATAGCCAAAATGCAGCTTCATAAAATATAAAATATGACAATTTACTTATTACTAGTCCCATTTCAAATAAAACTTCTTGGATCGATCAGATTATTACCTACCTCTACCAATTCAATAACAATAACCCAGATATCTTTGAAACAAAGATTACAATATGGACTGCACACTCAATAATAATAAACCCTCAACTGGTTCTTACATCAGACAGGATGAGACCTTTGAGCACATTATATTAACCTGCACAGGCTTTGGACCAGTAAAGCAAATCATGGCCCAAAATTCAGCAATTGATCATTATAAAATCCTCTCCATTAAAGATTGTATTAAGGAGAGATTTTTTCATCATAAGAATCTCAACCATCACATATTCCATATGGATCACCCAATGAAAAATGATATTCAACATCCCACAAACGAATACCCTTGCAATTTTCTTTGGAACCCTCAGAAAAATCCAAAGTAAAGTCAAATTTCTCTGTACTAAGTTTAGCTATGAGAATACATGGAAGTGACTAAAGTTCCCAATTCTCCCTCACTATCTCTGTGGAACCATAAAAAATTTTCTCTTCATCTAGATTTGTCAAAAGCATCAAAACTGATATTTCTAGTTCCAAAGTAAGAAGCTCCTGCTGACACATGCTGTCATCTGAACATCACAGTTTGTAACCATATATTTCACTAATAAAGTTTCTTTGAAAATAATTAAAAATGGCCATTAAAGAGTGGGGGGAGATAACTTTGAAAGCAAACATAAAATAGAAATGCATAAATTGGAAAAAGTTAAAATGGGGATAAAAATGAAAGAAAATGTGTAAACAGGACATGTGCAGGGGACTCAAATTAGAATGGGTATAAAAGAAGGGCATCACTAAGCAGGGGTCTTTTTCCTCATGTTCTCTGTGGCCCCAAATAGCAATATGCAATAAATGGGTTTTTTTCTATGGAGCTACTACAATATGTCTCATTATATTCTCACCAGCAGTCTTTGCCATTATCAAATGTATGATTAGAGAATAGCTTATTTGCTGACACTTTCTTTCATTCTGGAGTTCCCATAATGCCATGATTAAATCACATCACCTACCTAAATCTTATAACCATGAACTGCTTACCAAGATACTGTAAGAAGGCTATACAATGGATCTCACTAACTTAGTAACTCATGCAGTGATAGAAATAAGCAGTTAAAACTTACCACTGAGAAATTTTCTTTTCTGTGTTATGTGTGATGGCATCCAGAAAATTATAACTACTATTAAAATTCTGTAATAAATTTGATCAAAAACTGAATTAAGATGAATTCTGGGACCAGCAAGAATTGATTTTCCAATAGTTTGATATTATGAACTCAAATATATTCATCATTGTGAGTATAGAGTGACATATAAGATTTAAAAGAACTCAAATATATTCATCATTGTGAGTATAGAGTGACATATAAGATTTAAAAGATTTTACATTTTTATTCTTTTACTTATTATTTTTAATAAATGTGTGTTGAAATTATAAATTTAATAAATTGAAGACATATAATTTATCTGTGTTTATTTAATTTCCTTATTATAGTGTTAGTAGCTAAATTGTTATATGCTTCCTAAATATAAAGGCCAATGCCTTATCATAAATTACAATTCTCCAGAGGCAGTAATTCATCATGCAATTTTGATCATTATAGATAGGGAGCAGAGAGTCAGTGGATTCATGTATAAAATTCTAGCATCTATTAAATAAATAAAACACTGGTTCTTTTCTGAGTATTATTAAAACTTAGTTATAATAAACTGCTGTTGTTTGTCCAGAAAAAATAGTTACATTATTGAGAATACTTGACATATTCAAATAAATGAATTATCAAGTGCAAACATGGTCAACTAATATGCTAAAATTAATAGTGTGTAAACCCTGAATTACTGATAAATGGTATGATATATATATATATTGTAACTTATAGAAATAGAGAGATGCCAGGCGGTAGTAGGTAAAATGGAAACGATGACAAAAGAAATGCTGAAAAAAAAATGAGATGAAAAATGAAAAGAAAGAGGGTGGTAGGGGGGGGGGGCAAGTTAAGATGAAAATGAGATGAGATAAAAATGATGAAAATATGAATGAAAGGAAGGAAAGATGGATGGAAGAAATGAGAGAGCACACTAATTGTAACCTATAAAAATTGAAAGATGAAGGGCGGGGTAGCATGAAAAATGAAAATGAAAACAAAAGAAATGATGAAAAAAGAAAGATGAGATGAGAAATGAGAGAGAGCTAATTGTAACTTTTATTAATGAAATGAAGAGATAAGATGAAGATAGGATGGAATGAAGTAGAAAATAAAAGAGAGAGATGAGATGATGAAGATAAGAAGAGAGAGAGATGATGATGAAGACATAAGAGACAAACCAATTAAGCAGAAGAGAGAGATGAGATGAAAGAATGCTGAAATGAAGATGATAATAAAGAGAGAGAAAGATGAGATGATGAAAATAAGAAGAGGGAGATGAAGATCAAGAGAGAAAAATGAGGGAATAAAAATTAATGAGGGAGATGAATAAAAATAGTGTGGAATGGATGAATAAACTGATCTATAAAAGATGAGAATGAACTAATTTATTCTAAACTATTTAGATGGAAGATGATTCTACTATTAGAGACTCCTAACAACTGGGCTCAGTGGGGTTACAATAAATTTAAGAAAGAATGATGATCCAGAGATGTATAATCAGATAGAGACCAAATCCAATACCAATGCAAATATAACTATTATGGCATATTAATAATCTACCACTAAACAATACAAAAGATAATTTAAATCATTAGTTAATAGTTATTAGAATTGGCCTACCATCAGATCATACACTCTGAATAAGAATAAATGATACTTTGTTTGGAAGGATTATCTCACTAAATTATAACTAACAAGGCAACAAGAGTAAACACTCTCAGGGGTTTTAAAACTAAACTCTTGTGCAAAATAAAAGTTTAAGTTGCCCAAAAAATAATTGCTAGGATGAATAAACAAGTGAGTGATATCTTGGATGACCATAAAATAACTATCTTATGTTCAATCATGGAGTAATAAACAAAACAAATATTCCAAAGATTTGATGAATCAATCTAAATTTAAATTAATAATGGCCTATTACCCAAGGCATCACTCGAGCAAGAATGACAAGGGTACTTTTTATGCCTTTCCCCATACTCACAGACAACCTACCAAGGACCATAAATGCAGATGGATTATAATTCTGTAAACATATAAGATGATGATAGATAAGGTGCAGCTTTTAAAATAATAGTAAATACTCTTCTGAAGCACTAATATTCTTTATTTCACATTGCATAATCTTCAGTCTGAGAAGATATAATGATAACTTAAAAATTAACTTTTAAATGAGCATTCAATTAAGTATCTGATATAATGTAATTATCTGTTACTGTGATTCAATCTGAGAATCACTTGAATTAGCATTGCTTTATATAATTTAAACCAATATAAAAATATATTTTATATACTTTATGATATTTTTATGGACTTTTGAAACTGAAAATTTTATGAACTTTGGAACTCTCCAGACAATAATATTTTTCATATAAAAGTAAAACAAACAGAAACAAAACTTTTTAAAATAATAATAATATGGTTTATTAATACCAATATAAAGAAAATATTTACAAACAAAATTACTAGAATAAACATTGCCAAGATAGTGCTGGAATCTTTTTTTAAAAACATTTTGACTCTCAAACTTTATTTTTGGTTTACAAAATTATAACAATTTATTTGGCTAAAGTTACTGAGTATTCCTCTTTAACTCTTTTAAAACTGTTTATCCTGATAAACAAAACAATAAAAATAAATAAATACATATAAGAGCAAACAGAGGCTATTTGATATTAAATTGTAATCTCTTTTAATAATTAGAGATTCCAAATCTTTAAACTTCAATTACAATGGTCTAAGTTTAACAAGCATAATTCTATTTTTATTGGCTTTTTTAATAATACTGTGGTGTCATCTAACAATCAGAATAACACACTAAGATATTTATATTCATTACCCTAAGCTAAGCAAATGCTAATCTGGAATAAGCATATACAGCATATATTTTAAAAATTATCATCAGTTACACCAACACTATTAATATTATAGCTAGTGATGTATTTAAATAAATCTAAGCTAATTTTAAACTAAATTAGATGCGTGGGGCATTCACTCACAGAGGTCATTTATGCAAATTTTTTAAAATAAATTCTGTCCACATAAAATTATTATACTAAATGCTTTTTTTAAACTTTAAAAGACTTACAAATCCAGTGGCAAAAACTCTGGATGAACATATTCCACTTAGTATGTGTGAATTGCCACTTATATCATATGCATAATTTACATACTTAAAAATAAATATAAATTATTTTTGGTTGGTTTGTGGATGATAAAACTATCATAAACACAATTCAGACATTGATATACCTATAAGCATTAAAATAGCTAACACAACCTGAAGAAGCAAAGTTCCTCAAACGAACATACCTTGTCATCACATATCTAAAAAAAACAAATGCTACATCACCTACTGTGGTGGAACTAGCATTAATTCATCATGAGTGATAGGCCAAAATAAATACATATATGCTCCTCAGAGTTGAATAAGAATGTGGTGGCTTCCAAAAATACCTATCTTTGAGGCAGAAAAAGAGGATGCCTGGACCTTGTCTCAGCACATCAGGAACAGGAAAGATGCACCAGGAAAGTTCAATCCACTTCATCAGATCTAAGTACCTCAAAATATGTTATCACAATTACTAGAAATATAAATATCTGGGATACAATAATCCTCAATGGGAACAAGCATGATCACCTCATGGAAAAGCAATACAATAAGGATGGAGGACCTTGTCTACTCCATTAAGCATACTCATAATAATAAACAAAGCCTAGCTCTATGAGGCTAACAAATACTAAACTAATAACAAGATATAGACTTCACAAGAACTGACTAAGTTATCACTAAGAATTTTAAAAATACAACATATATACTCAATGTCAGAACCAACAATGCAAACTATGTCAACTGATTAATATAAAAATTACTTTAAAAATTAAATGCATATAAAAATTCTAGGCAAAGGTACAATGCACACATAACAATATTAAATATTTAAATATAATAGCTATTAAAAAATAGTGACCAGTGGACATTTAAAAGATTGCAAATTAAATGCAAGAATATTAATCCTCAATGCATATATAAAAAAAATATTTGCAATTATTATTGATGTAGCATTTATAAAACAAATGAATGGAAACCCTCTGATAAACCTCTTTGGTTGATTTAAAATAAGACTGGGTGAAATACCACCCATATAAATAAGCTAAGACTGAGATATTAAAATCTCCAGGAATAAAATTATTGACAGAAGTTAACTTGTGAAACACTTAACAAATATAATAATATAAATTACCTGAGAATGGTAGAATTTCTACTCATTCTAATATACCCATTAAGACTAGAATTATAACATTTATTTACCTGGCATATTTATGCTAAATAGTCTTACACATTAAAAAAAACAAAAAAACATATATAGCATAAATATTTTTCTGGTTTCTTTTTTTTTAAAAAAAACCCAATAAAAACACAAAATAAATAAAAAAAACTACAGTAACTTCAGTTCATAGTTTCAGCTCCATACTGGTTTTTCCATTCAAGACATATATATAATTTACTGAATACAATTTATCCAATGGTGTGAAGCTTCTGGTCAAAACATTCATAAGCATGGTAAAGATTTATAAATGAACATATTATTAATAGTTTTTAAAAGATAAAGTGATTCCTTCCTTTAAAGATATTTTTTTAGTTCAAAGAAGCACTATAATAAAACATTAAAATAATAAGGATAAGCTGGCAATAGAATGGTAAATAAAACAAATTATTCATCTGAGAATATTATTATGGGTCCCAGGTTTACATGTACAATAATATAGCTTCATTTTAGTTCCATTCTTCTCTTTTAAAAGATCGCATTTTTTTTAAACAGTTTTTTTTTTAAAAAAATTATTTTCTCATACAATATTTAAAAATTTGTTTCCAAATAATTTCTCTTCACTCTTCTTAACATAAGATGGGGATTATTTTTGCAAGTACAAATTTCCATCTATTTAAATGAGCTAGAATAAACTATCTCAATTTTAGGTCAAGGTATAAGCAAATACTTCAGTTCATTATCATTATACTATACACTGACAGATAAAAGTTCATCTTTAATAATTGTAGTTTATAACATTTTGTCCAACTGTTTTAGAAGTAGATAATTAATCTATTATAACGAATAATATATTTCTAGTTGAACATTAGGAAAAATTAATACTATAACTATACTGAACGTTTGACATAAAATTCATCTTTCCTTAATTTAGTGCAGAATATTTATCTCTTTTATAAAACTAGTTTAAAAACAAACAATTACTATAACAAGAGTATCTTGGAGTTAATATCAGGCATCATTAATAGAATCTCGATACTTAAAATCAGCTTTAAATGAATTTAAAACAAGGAGATTGACACATTTCAACAATAATAAAGTTTACTACAAATGTCTTTCAATTTTCCTCATTTAAGTTGTAGGCTACTTAGATAATAACTAAGTAATTTTCAACTATAAAACTTCAGTGCAATAAAGATATTTAGCCACAGATATATTAACTGTTGATATCCTAATTTCATTTCATGGAAAATATAAGTCATGCAATTAGGAAATAAGATAACAGATATAAAATTTCCTTTAAATATTTTTTTACTATAGCATTAACAGTTAATTGAAAGTCAATATCAAAAAATAGTTACCTTTAGTCTAGCAGTTGCCCATTACAATTTTAGAACAATTAGAAATACTTTTAACATAATTTTGCTTTTAAAAAAAAACTTTTAAAACAAATTTACAACTTGTTTTTGAGGAAAAGAAAAGTTTCAGGATACTTCAGAATATCCTGATAATTTCTACCCCTCCCTCCATTTTCATGTCAATTTCTTTTAATACAACCAATCAATATAATTTATTTCATATTTAACTGTAACTTTTTAAAATCAGCTGGTAAACTAATCACTGATGTAATTTCGATCTATTTATTTGAAAATCACATGGTTTAATGACTTCTAAATTACAAGTTAATTATTAGCTTTTTATGTAACATTTTAAAAAAATATTATATTACATAAAATAAAAATAGGAAATCTAATATAAAATTAAAACCAATTTCATTTATCAATAGACATTTTAAATATTGAATTATAATGATTTTATTCATTCATTTGTTTTTAATCAATATTGTAGTTAAATTATTATTTATTCATTTACTTTATACATCTCCATGCATGCACATACACACAAAATAAAAATATTAATGAATATTAGATTAGCAATAACTTAACAGGTTAAGGCTGATTTAGATTAAATATTATTTTACTGCTTTAATAAAATTTAAAACTTACTTTTAAATCAATTGTACATTATTTATATTGTTCATAATATTAACTTAATTATAAGTTATAAACTAGAAATGAACAAAATAATAGTTACTTTATAATACATTTAACATTATTTATTAATTTAAAAACTAGCCCAAATATTTACTTTAAGAAAACTGTTTCCTTATATTTCTTACAAAACTAATTACCAACATGCTACTGACTTTATACATATAATCATATAAAATTTACTAAACATTACAATATTATCCATTATTCTGATATCTTATTTACTAACTAACTGATTTCTTCATTTTTATCTTTTTTTTTTAAAATCAGACAATTGCAAATAAATAGTTAAACTAAGATAAGCACTGACACCTGTTGGAGCCAGATGAAGTTTCACTTATGTACTATATATATATATATATCCTTTGTTCATGTATTGCTTAAAACACTGTAATTTTTTGAATGACTTTTATATTTAACATCAAAATGTGCTAATTTCATTTGCCCATTGCTCTTGATTTCGGAAAGTAATTACCCTAACTAAATTAAAGTGTTATTAAATAGAAAGAACAAAAGTCTATATGCTTTCCTCTTGTGAGCAATATTGAAAACAAATGAAAATTCTAAAAAATTTTAACTGCAATATGTAAAATTATGAAATATTTTTAATCTTTTCTCACTTTCTGTTCCATGTCTAAGAAATTAGGTGTCCTACTAAAAAGGAGTGTTTCATATGAATTAGGTTGGTATTACTTTGTTATTCTACTAAATTTAATTTTATTAAACCTTAACTTTAAAATTTTATTCCAATTTGAATAAAATTAAATTTTAATAAATAAATAATTTGGTTTTCCAACTTTAATAAAAGCATTTAAAAGTAAATTTAATCTATTTCTAAAACTAAAAACATTTAAAACTATAATTAATGAAATAACTTTAGTGAAAAAAAAAACCCTAAAATTTGATTATATATTTCAAACATTTGTTAGCAAGAAATGCATAAAAGAAAGGGTATAAATGCATTTAAATTACTAATATACACATCATCATAGTTTAAATCTACATTCTGTAGAAGGTACACTATTTGCTATAAGACTATATTTTCATTTGCTAAATAATTGCATTATTGTAACTTATTTAATTTTGGAATTCAAAAAATTAATTTCTTTTTAGGTAAAGTATTTAGAAAATTATTTAAGCAGATGGAAAAAAATCATTTCATCATTGTAATGGTGAGAAATTATTTTTACAAACTCAATGCTATTTGAAAGTTTAATAAACTTTTCTTGTACTATTGTAAAATGTATGCACTTAAGTGCTATCATAAGAAAAAAACTAATAATAATTGTGTATTTATTGAAGCTTAGCACTTTTGAGGGCTAATTGTAGCCCTCATGATGAGGTCACACCTAGCCCTCAAAAGCACTAACCTTCAACAAATATGCACTTAATAGTGTTTCTTATGATAGTGCCTAAGCGCATACATTTTGAAACTCAATGTTAGTAAATTATATTTTTATATACCTATTCATGTTAAGGCTTCCAGAATACATTGTACATATAAATAGAAATTCACATAATCATTTTAACAAATTGACTTATTAAAAGCAAATGTCTAAAAATACACAGATGTTTAGCAAAATCTTACTCTAACATTTTCACAAAGTAGAATTAATTTCTATTAATTTTAATAACTTGTGTGAATAAATAACTAAATGCTGAATATGGAAATACCCATTAAGATAATAATAATACATAATTAGTGAATAAATAAATTATCCAAATACCAAATATATTAATGAATTGCTCTCTATTTTCAAAATTAAGATTTGCAAGCATAAAATGAATTTGCATTTCCCAATATGAGAAATGATTTTAATAAAAGTGAATGTCCAAAGAAACTCCATCAATCAATAAAGTTAACAAATAATTTTATCTTGTGAAGGTAAATTATTACTCATATTGATTAGATTGATTAATACTTTGTAGTGTATGGATATCTGTAGATATTTACTCTTTCTAATGTTATTTGTAAGATTGGTAAAACTGACTTTTAGTGGCCACAACTTTTCGAACTCTATTTGTAAAAAAATTGAACTATATTTTATTCGTACTATGTAATTGTAAATTATATCTAACTATAAATGTATTTTTTACATGAAGGTTAATAAAAAAAAAAAAAAAAAAAAACTTAACATTTTTATATGCAATTTTGAGCTGGGTTATGTGGCAAAACTTAACAAGTGTCACAAAAGAAGTCCCTGCTATCAAAATTATAAACTACTTTTGCCACGTAATTTTTGCAGTGTCAAGAATTGCAGAGAGAATTTCTATCACTTCTTTGATTCCCCAAAATGAAATTTTAGATGTTGCAGCTGTTCTGGCAGAAATCTGGAATACCCATCGCTTTCTGGAACAATTTCAAACTCTGGAATTGACCATGAAATGGCTGGCCAGGAGGTGCTTATTGAAGAATAGTATGCCATGTCTGTAATGCAATATTCAGTGTTTGTTGGTAAAATATTTGGACAGCTTAGATGGTGTTAGATGACAATGCAGAATATGCCACCAAATCCATCCATAAAAAGTGGGTCATTTTTTTCCTGACGCCATCTGTCTTTGAACACCATTGTTCATATAACATTTTGTTGGGTGAATAATTTGACAATGCACTTTATTGTTCATGAGGCTGATGTTAGTAAATGAGTGGTCATAGACTGGTTTTATTCTTGCTGGAAAGAATGTGTTACATATTTCAACAGAAATCCGGCACTTGTTGATGGATTTGATGACAATGGCAAACCACAGATAGTGGAGATCAATGAGTTCTATTTCTTTCACTGAAAACACCATAGGGGGGGAATGAGAGAAGGTCAGTGGGTGTTTGGTGGGATAGAGAGAGGGTCAAGAAAGTGTTTTTAACAGAAATTGAAGTTAAATCATTTGACACTCTGGAATTGCTCATGCAGCAACACATTTTATCTGGTACACATATAATCACTGATGGATGGCATGCATATAGCAATATAAGCAGTCTAGATAATGGTATATATCTTCATTCTGTTGTCAGCCACCAAGACAACTTTGTTGACCCAGACGATGAACTTATCCACACTAATAATGTGGAAAATATATGGATGAGAGCAAAGCATAAGTTAAAATACCAATTTGGTACCAGCAGAACTTTGTTTTCATCCTAACTGCAGAAATTTTCATTTAGGGCTATGCATGAAAATGCCACCATTTTTGGAAATTTTCTCGTGTGCATAATTCAAAACTATGCATAAAAATGTAATTTTTAAAAATTCTTTTTATTAACTTTCATGTATAAAATACATTTATGGTTAGATATACTTTACAATTACATAGTTCAAATAAAATATAGTTCAATTTTTTAAAAATAGAGGGTAAAAAGTTGTGGCCGCTAAAAGTCAGTTTTATCATAAGATTATATAACTTTATAAGAACTGAGAAATATGAATATAAGTGGATTCATTTTATAAGTTAATACATGACAATAAAGATTAGGACATTGATGTAACTAACACTAGAATAGTTAACTGATTCAATAATAATCCAGATGTTATTAATTGCAATCACTCAACACTGACTCTTGCATGTCTTTTTTCCAGAACAATCTATTATTTATTGGGTTTTCAAGCACTCTTATGTTTATTCATTATTGTAACAATAGAATATTTCCAATTATTACATACTTTTTATAATAAAACAAATAATATCATAATATGAACAAAATATACAACTTTCAACTCTTCCTATTCTTTATTTTCAAAACACTTGTATCCATAGAGAAACATAAAAATACTACAATTTAAAAAGTCTGATTTTAATTTTTAAAGCCTTGTTTCTGCATCTAAAATTTTTTTCAGAACTTTTACTGCAATTCTTTCTGACTTAAGTCTGCAAAATGACAGAGTTATTACTGTCTTCATCATCAGTTTTGATTTAATCTGCTAACCTTGTCACTGTAATTGTTTTTTTTTTTTTTGTAGATAACAACAATCCCACATTTTCATTCTATTCTTTAATTTTCCTAACAAGTTTGAGATTTTCCTTATTTCTGATTATAATTGAGTTGTTATCAACATATCTAAGGTTGTTGATATTTTTGTCTACATATTTCTATAAATAAAAGGAAGCTAAAATATTCAGCTCTGCAAACTCCCTTGCAAATATAAAATCTGTCTGTTTAACTGCAGCATCTATTTCATTGTAATTTTTTTATACATAATAATTAAGTATACATCTATTTCTACTGACAAACATAATAAACTGAGTCAACAAGCTTGAATGTATACTGTGGTCATTTCACTCATTAAAACAATATTGCTTTTTGTTTGATAAATTCTGAATCCAGATGGTACCTTTGCCAATTCTATTTCAGTGCAATGCTCTAGTTTGTGTTAAATAATTTTCAGCATAATTACACTTTCATGTGATATAAAGGATATATCATACATTTTGCACATCTGTCAACTTATTTAAAGATAATTGTACACCATTTACTACTCTTAGATATAATTTACATACACTTATATGTTTTGAGTATTAATGTTATTATTTCCATATCACCTTTTAACTTCAATTATCTTTTTACTACAAAATGAAAAAGTTTGAATCAATTTTCTGATCTCTAGTCTTTATTTTTCATAATGCACTAACAACTTTTTCTTATTCCTTCCATTCATCTAATATATAGTCTAT
This sequence comes from Epiperipatus broadwayi, assembly GCA_028023455.1. Lineage (NCBI taxonomy): Eukaryota > Metazoa > Onychophora > Udeonychophora > Euonychophora > Peripatidae > Epiperipatus > Epiperipatus broadwayi. The sequence goes on along the minus strand of JAQFVV010012520.1, from coordinate 2,880,892 downwards.
AGTCTCTTTCTAGATGTTTACATTCCCCTAATACCCAATTTATTACTTCAACTGTCCATCTATTATTATTTCTTCTAGTAATATGAACAGCCTATCTCATTTTAATTTCTTAATTCTATCAATAATGTCAATCATACCTATTTGTTTTCATATTGATGCATTTTATTTTTTATTTTTTTTGTTAAACCATTAAACATCACATGATCACTATTTCTTATGCTAGCACATATCTGTTATTAAAACAGGCAAAACTCTCCATACAGTAGTGCCACTCAGTGCCAACCAGAGTAATCAATGGATGCCAGAAGGTTTGTGCATACAATCCCCATCTAGTGCCTACTCATCCAATATCCTCAGACTAGTTTCTGGCTTGTGGCCTTTGTCAGTGAGGAGCTTTGGATCTGAGGACACATTGCACCTAGATCTTAGGATCCAATGCAACTCTTCAGCAGCCACCTTTTATCTCTACTTAACTACAAAAAATGAGAATAAAATTAAAAACACAATATTTTTAACCTAAGCTCAATAGCTTATATAGTCATATTGGTCTGATCCCAGTTTAGTACCCATACATTTTGGTGTCTTTGACTCTTTAACAACCATAGCCACCTCTATCCTATTAGGCAGGATTGGTGTTAAACCACTAAACCTCACATGATCACTATTTCTTCTGCTAGCACATAACAGTTATTAAAACAGGCAAAACTCTCCATATAGTAGTGCCACTCAATGCCAACCAGAGTAATCAATGGATGTCAGAAGGTTTGTGCATAAAAGCTCCATCTAGTGCCTACTCATCAAATATCCCCAGACTAGTTTCTGGCTTGTGGCCTTCATCAGTGAGGAGCTATATAAGCTATTGAGCTTAGATTAAAAATATTATTGTTTTCAATATTATTCTCACAGTTTTTCAGTTAAATAGAGATAAAAGGTGGCTTCTGTAGGGTTGCATTAGATCCTAAGATCTAGGTGCAGTGCTCTCAGATCCAAAGCTCATCACTGACAAAGGCCACAAGCCAGAAACTAGTCTGGGGATATTGGATGAGCAGGCACTAGATGGGGATTTTATGCACAAACCTTCTGACATCATTTTGATTACTCTGGTTGGCACTGATTGGCAGTACTGTATGGAAAGTTTTGCTTGTTTTATTCTTTTGTTGCTACTCCTAATATACATCACTTCATACTTTATTGAGTGATCCAATATTTCCGAAATGTTTTTCTGTTAAATGATCAAGTTTTAGATTTATAAATAAAAACTGGCAAAATACATCTATTAAAATGCTCATTTTCAAGCACATAAAGATATATTTCTTTTTAATATTAATTTACCAAAAGTACTCCATCCAAGCTTAATTCTGTGATAGTCTCTATATTGTAATGGTCAGATTTGTGCCAGCAAAATGTTCATGTCTGTGTCTAACATCAATATAAACATTATCAAAAACAATACAAAGTTGAACTTCATTACCTATGCCTACAAGACAATTTCCATATGACTACTACATCTGATGTTAGCATATATGCCCATTTTCTTATATCCTATTGAGGTCAGAGAGACACAAGAAAAAGCTACTTGTGGTAAACAATACACTAATATGAGAGGTAATGTGTATATAAATTTATTAGTAACAATGAAGATAAGTGAAATAAAAAGTTCATATGATTAGATTTAAACATACAATTATATTGCATTTTTTACAGGTTAAAAAATAATGTGACTAAACATCACAATTATCACTGCTTACATCCAATAGAGATGCTATAGGTTTTATATGTCTTTCTCCACAATGGATTTAACTATTAATAACTTCTTAATTAAGCAGGGTGAAGCTAGGAGTATTTATTTAACTATATTAAAATCACAATTGTTAATAAGTGATTGCAATGAATGTAGAATTATGATTGATTTCATGCTTGCAACATCAGGCCTTAAAAATACTTAAAAAAACTGAATGTAGTGCTAGTTTATCAAAAACAGAAGAATATATTCAATGATGAAACAGAGATGGGTGTGTCTACCTTGGTGAGACCATATCCAGAAATTTCATCAGATAAAAGAATCATATAAAGCAGGGATAAACATTTGCTCCTATAACTAGTAACAAAATTATTACTATCAAGCAGAAAATTCATCTGCATTGATAATATTAACGACAACCATGAAGATTATATGTAAATATGAGAGATACATGACCCTATCCAGAGTACTCAGCCTATCCATTTCCATAAAACAGGAATGATCATCTGTTTGCAGAACAAATATACAAATTAATGGAAATAGATAAATAATCTAACAATGCAATTTAAATATAAAAGGAATGAACAATAAATGACTTATAATTATTAAAGCCTGGAAATTACAATGATTACTAAAAAGAAAACAAGTATGAATAGCCACATTATACCTTTGAGCAAGTAGTCATATATTACTTTACTTAACTAAATTAAGGCCTGAATGGTTCATGTAATATAAATACTTAAAAACAATAAGAATAAACACTGCTTAATTGAAGGTTCATCCTAGAGATTGTACTCACTTACAATAAAAAATATAATATCTAAATGATAGATCAAGAGATCTGTGGCTTAGATATATATTTATAATGATACATTTATGAGGCTAATGTAAATTAAATAACATATATATTTGTCCCTTTGAAGAAAATATAAATTAACATTTAACTTATATCTTCTCCACAAAAACTTACTTATAAATAAGTGTTTTATTTATATAATATTCAGAAGTAAAACTATATTTATTATATAAATTAACTTAATTTTTTTAACACTAATTCAACTTATTTTTACATTTGTTTTTTAAAAACCTAGAGACAGCATGACTAATTATTTTTAGGAAAAACAAAATATTTGATCCAGGTGAGGAAGGAGAATTGAAACATCTATGCACCTTTAATTAATTAGCTTTCTTTTTTCAAGATAATTCTAGGAATTTAAGAAACAAAAATATTTTTACAAAAGAGTCCTTCATCACTGACTATTCTAGTACTAAATCTAACACACACACACATATATATATATATGCTGCAGAAAGGAGTTTGCTATTAATTGAAAGGAGACCCTTTGATTCCTCTTGGAGGCCTTAAAGGAACCGAGCAGGGCAAATTCCTAACGTCCACTCCATAGGTTCTTGTTGTTGCAGCTGTTATTACTATGTGATTATTCATATAGTATATGAACATGGATGGGCTGCTCACCAACATGCATTAGCCAGTGTGGTGAGTTTATTGGCTCTTTACCTCTGAGTTTAAGATCAAGAAACACCATGGTCTTTCTTCTCAGTGCCTGATAAGACAGAATGAATGTTTGTGTAAATGATAAATATTTTTCCAATACATATATACAATTATGACAGACAAAAATAAAGCATGGCCCTTATTCCCAGGAGGCTGTAAAGTCACCAATCAAGGCAGCGGTTGGTGGCCGAAGGTGGAGGGTGCTAAGAATCCCTATTGTGGACCCAGGCTGCCATTTGATGACGACTTTTTATTTAAGTACTTACAACTGCAGATCACTTTCAAGTGAAGGAAGATTGCAAGAATTAGAAGAAGAATTGTCTTATATTAAATGGGACATTATTGGACTTTGTGAAGTTAGAAGAAAAGATGAAGAAACAATTGATTTAAAAAGTGGACATATACTCTATTATAAAGGCACACATATTGAAAATACAAGTGGAGTAGGATTCATTATAAATAAAAAGTGGAAGAACAATATTGTGGAGATTGATGGTGTATCGGGCAGAGTTGCAAGATTAGTTATACAATTTAATAGCAGATACCAAATGCAGATAATTCAGGTTTATGCCCCAACAAGTTCTCATAGTGATGAAGTAGTAGAAGATTTTTATATGGATGTACAAAAGGCTTTTGATCAGAGTAAACAACATTTTAAAATTGTTATGGGAGACTTTAATGCTAGAATTGGTAGACAAATAAAAGATGAAATTGCTGTAGGTAATTTTGGTTATGGTAATAGAAATGAGAGAGGACATAGACTTGTGGAGTTTGCAGAAAAAGAAAAACTTTATATTATGAATTCATTTTTTGAGAAAAATGTTAAAAGAAAATGGACATGGAAGCATCCAAATGAAGGTACAGCAGAATTGGATTATATTTTGACTAACAGGAAATACATATTTCAAGATTGTAATGTTCTTAATAAATTTAACACAGGAAGTGATCATCGATTAGTAAGGTGTAAGTTACGTGTTAATGTAAAACTAGAGAGACAAAAATTATTGAGAAAAACAATATTTACAGTTGATATTCCTAATCTTCAGAAACATTCTAATGAATTTAAATTAGAACTTACAAATAGGTTTCAAGTGTTAGGAGATTTTGAACATGATTCAGATTTGAATGAAATTAATATGAAAATAACTGATACACTTTTAAAAACTGCAACAAAGATAGCTGGTAGAAAAAAGCAGCAATTGACTAATAAAATTTCTACTGAGACTAGAGAATTTATGAAGAAAAGAAGGAATATGAAGATATACAAAAATGATGTATTAAAAAGAATTGAATATCTCGAATTTTGTAAAATGGTACGGAAAAGAGTTGAAAATGATATAAGAAAGTATAACTGTGAAATAGCAAGGAAAGCTGTAGAAGAAAATAAAAGTCTCAAATGTTAAACAACATTTTGGTATTGGTAGGAAATTTATATCTGCAATAAGAAAAAAAGATGGAATTATTACTAAAAAGAGTGATGACATCATGAAATTGGTAGAAGATTTTTATCAAGAATTATATAGTAATAAAGAAAAAGTACCTCCTATATCTATTACATCTTCCGAATTGCCCAGAATTTTAAATGAAGAAGTGAGACATGCAATTAAATGTATGAAGAAAGGAAAGGCTCCAGGAAATGATGGAATTATAATTGATATATTAAAAGAAGGAGGTGAAGAAATAGAAACAATTTTAGCAAAGTTATATACCAAATGTCTAAATGATAAAGATGTACCGGAAGATTGGAAGAATGCAGTAATAATATTAATATTTAAAAAAGGTGATGAAGAAGATATTAGAAATTACAGACCTATCAGCCTTTTATCAGTTTTATATAAAATTTTTACCAAGATAATTACAACTCATCTACAGAGAACTTTGGATTTCCACCAACCAAGAGAACAAGCTGGATTTAAAAGTGGTTTTAGTACAATAGACCATATCCAGGTATTGAGAGAAGTCATAGAAAGGACAAATGAATATGAGTTGTCATTATGTTTTGGATTTGTAGATTATGAAAAGGCATTCGATTCTATACACATTTCTTCAGTGATTAAAGCATTGGATCATCAAGGTGTAGATCCAGGATATTGTCATATTTTAAAAAATATTTATAAAAATGCAACAGCAACAATTAGATTACATAATGATACTGGAAAAATCAACATTGAGAAAGGTGTAAGGCAAGGTGACTCCATATCTCCAAAACTTTTTACAGCAGTGCTGCAAGAAGTATTTTGTGGATTAAAATGGGAAACTAAAGGAATGAAAGTAAATGGAGAGTATTTAAGTCATTTAGATTTTGCAGATGATGTAGTTGTTTTTGCAAATAATGCTTCAGAGCTTCAGGAAATGTTGCAGGAGTTAGCAGATGAAAGTAGAAAAGTAGGACTAAAGATAAATGTTAAAAAGACTAAAGTAATGTTTAATCGATTTGCTCAAAATATGAAAATAAAGATTGATTATGAAGAATTAGAAGAAGTTAACAGTTACAAATACCTAGGTCAGATTATTAATACAGATGGAAACATAATGGAGGAAATTAATCATAGAATTAAACTTGGTTGGAGTGCTTTTGGTAGAAATAACTTGATGCTAAAAGGAAATATGCCTATGTGTTTGAAAAGAATGGTTTTTAACAAATGTGTTTTGCCAGTTCTTACTTATGGATCTGAGACTTGGACACTTAATAGAAGAGCAATACAGAGACTTCAGACCACTCAAAGGAGTAGGGAGAGATGTATGTTGGGAGTAACAAGAAGAGATCGAAAACGCAATGTATGGGTAAGACAACAAACAGGTGTTACTGATCTTATTGAAAAAATTAAAAGATTAAAATGCAGTTGGGCTGGACATATTGCTAGAAGAAATGATAATAGATGGACAAATTGAAATTTTAAACTGGATTCCAAGAGATTGTAAAAGACCCAGAAAGAGACCACATGTGAGATGGATGGATGAAATAAGAAAATGTGCAGGGGTGTTGTGGAAAAGAGAAGCTAAAGATCAGAGAAGATGGATTAAACTTGGAGAGACCTTCATCCTGCAGTGGATTGATAATGGTTGATGATGATGATGATGATATATATATAATTTAGGAATGACTGCTTATAATATATTTGACCATTCTTAACAAACACTAGTCAGTTTAATGTATATGTATAATATTAAAGTAAAACATAATTTTAAAAAAAATTACAAAACACAAACAAAATTATGTAATAAAATTAAAAGGGGAATATCAAATGTAGGTATTGTTTTACTGGTATATGATTGCAGAGATCTCAAGAGTTTGATATATCTGTGATTATCTTCATAAAGAATTTTAAAAACATGTCAGATATAAAAAGCTTCATGTATATATAAATTCTACATGGAGCTTTCATGGTGCAATTTATGTTCATTTGGTCTTGGATGACCTTTTCTTGGATATCAATGTTGATGTCATTATGGAGACAGGCTGGTTCCTCAGAATAGCATATAACTGAGGGTGGCATAATTGGCTAAGTAGCTTTTTATTTCTTGAATGAAGGCATGGCAGGTGAGCAGGCTGAAGCATTGGCACAAGTATTCTTGTCAGTGGACTTCACATGTGTGTCAAAATTTACCACTTCCACCAGGAATCCAAACTCACACTTCCCTGGGATTATAATGGGGTAAGTGGACACAAGCTTCTACTCAGAGATGGTTATTATGCATGGCTTCTAACAACCAAATAATTAATAAACTTCTTAAAAATAACGTTGGTGTTGATACTGTTGAAGAGTTCTCTCATAAAAGACCATCTTGAAAAATTTTTCTCAAAAGAAGACCCTGTTTTTACATTTACCTATGTATTCATACTATTTTTCAACAAAAGGCATCCAGATTAGTTTTAATTAAAAAATATTTTCCTGATAATATTTTTGATCAGCTTGAATATGATTTAATCCTTTGATTCTTATTTTTTTAATTAGTAAAATTTTTCAATTTTCTACTACTTTTTGTCATTTTTAATTTCTTGCAGCAATTAAGCATCAGTTAATATCTTTTACCATAAGGCCAAACATTAAAAACATCATCCTTTAAATAAATAATATCCAGACAATTATTCCACTCTTTATTGATTAGTTTTAATAAGAAAACTACCAATGTCCTGAAATTAATCAACGTTTACAAACTTTATTTAAATTTAATGCTAAGAAATTTTAAGTTAGCTTAAAGTTTTGTTTTTTTATCAGAATTTTTTAGAATGTAATGCAATTGAACATTACTAATTATTTATCTAATCTCAGCTAATCATTTTTGACCTACAAGTGCCTTCAGTAAATCCTTATAAGTTTTTATAAATTTTTTAATAAAATAAAATTTGAAATTTCCCTATAACAGAATTTAAAATTATTTAGATATAAATTGGCATGAAGCATATAAAAATAATGCAATAAATATCCACTAACAAAAATATTGTAATAAAATGTAATTATATTTCAAATAATGATAAATAAAATAAATTCCAATATAAACTTTAATCAACTTTCAATTATATTCATAATCATTTTCAACTAAACTGACTTAATTTCATCAGTTTAGTTGAAAATGATTATGAATATAATTGAAAATACTACTATAGATTAAAGTTTTTAATTGGAATTTATTTGTTACTTACTATTATTTGGAATATAATTACATTTTATGTAAGCATATATATATATATGTATGTATATATAGCTTAATATATATTAATAATCTGTCCAAAGTGATTATCAATTTTTATTTTATTCTTTTAATAAAATCTAAACATTACTTTAATATTTTTAGCATTTATCTTTAGTCCTATTTTCTTATTTTTATCTTATAATTCTGGGAACATTTCCTGAAGCTCTTCACACAATTTATATACATCACTAATTGTTTTTAGAAATTTCTATTTGTATGCACTTGTACATATATATCATCATTATTAACCCACAGCAGGATCAAAGCCTTTCTGTGTTTAATTCAGTTTTTCTAATCCATAACCAGTCTTATTCAAATCTTACTATAAAACTTTCTTATTCCATGTATGGATCTTTGTTTTAGATATTTTACAATCTTTTAAAAGCCAGTTAAGATTTCAAATGACCATTTATTATTGTCTTTTCCAGCTTTACTTCAATGTTTTAATTTGTTCAATTGTATCAGTGATACTTATTTATTCTTGCACCCATAAATTTCACTTTTAGTTCTCCTTTTTTATTCCCACATACATTTTCATATTTTTTATTAAAATGATCAAATTACAAAATCATATGGAAAAATTGTAAAGCACATTTATTAAAAACTTTTTTTTAAAAAATGCATATTTTCTTTTAATATTTAATTCTATAAAACTCACTTGTCCATGTTTAATTCTGTGATTAATTTATATTTCTATCTGGATTAATAATCTGCTCAAGACATTTGGAGTTGTTAACTTAAATACTAATTTCTGCTCTATTATTATTTTTCCTCTGAACATATTTTAAACATTACTTTAGTTTTTTTTAGCATTTATTTATCACCCTGTTTTCTTTTTACGTTCATCTGATAACACTTGCAACATTTCCTTAACCACTAAAAGATTGTTTGAAAAAAAACAAAAAACTATATCATTTGCAAAATCTAAATAGTTTAAATTAGATCCATGTATTTTTATTCTTTTACATTTCATGTAAAACTGCAGAAATTTTAGAGATATGAATTTACTTTTATCATATATCTTTATCATTAATGTCATCATATAATTTAATCACTCCTGTTATATTTTCATAAACATTCTTTAGAGTATGACAAAATCTCATTTTTATATCTTGAAGGTCCAAAGTTTCAATGGCAGTAGAAATGCTTATATATTAGAAACAATTGCCTTTTCAAACTCAAAATATAATGACGACTAGAAAGAACTAATATGTATTTGAATTTAAATTAATTGTTTTATTTTAATTAAAGTTTATATATTTAATAATTATTTAAAAGAATTAAGATATAGTTCTATAATAAAGGTATTCCAGCAAATTGTGTTAAGTAGTATAACAGTGTAAACTCCCATCAGGATGGTTAAATAATGACTATATTTCTCTACTACTAGATTACTCAATCTGTTTTCAAAGAAAAATGCAACATATATTATTACCTCTGATTTTTCAAAAATATTTCTATTTCATTTTTAATTTAAAAAAAAAAGTTGCTTAAGATTTCATTTTATTGCAAGTTTTGTAATCAAATTAATTTCTTACGATGCTAAAATTAAAATAGATTTATTAAAAAAATATTTTTGTATAGACTAAACTATTTGTATTAAAGCAATATTTATTTATTAATAAATAAGGCGAATAGTCATTACTGGAAAATACTAACTTATCATTATTTTAAAAATGAAAACTCATCTCTCCATCCCCAATAAAAAAAACAAAACAGAGGTGAATCTAAATTAATTATAATAAATATAAGTTAAGTTATAGTTTATAAATATTGTTATATATCTCTTTCTGTAAAAATATTTGTAAAATATTCCAGTAGATTCTTATATATAGGATATGTATTATATATATAATACATTTAATCTCATACTATTTACAGACATTACGATTTTATTAGCTAAACCACGTGGGTCTTAAAACTGTAGTTTATTGTTTTGCTTATCTCTCAAACAAAGTCTGTGCAAATATTATTTCTGTCAATATATAAATATCATATTACCAGTAAAATAATCTTGAGCTATAAACCGTAACTAAATGTTTTCTTTCAACTAACACACGTAACTAACTATTAGTTAAATATTTTTATTAAAATTGTTTTTTTTAAATAATAAATTCTATTTTTTTTAAAGTTGTAACAGAGGTAGAATAATTAATCATTTTTAATTTTTATTCAGTAGAATTTTTCATTTTCATTAATAATGATCCTTTTTCTTTTCTTTTTTGCTTTCAAAATATTAATCAGTCCTCATTTTCAGTCCGTTTCTGCTCGGTGACGAAGGATGCTACCTCTCAGAGGTTGACTCAGCTGAAAACAAATGATTTGAAGAAAATCATTTTTGACATAAAGGGAAAACAATTGGAAAAAAAAATGAAACCGCTTTATTAAAAATCAAAAATTAATTATACAACCAAGTTAATTACATTTTAAAACTGTAGCAGCTCTTTAAAAGATGGTAAAATAAAAAATACTATAATGAAATAAAAAATAATTTTAAGGAAGAAAAATGCCAAGCATGAATAGAGCTTTTGAAATATTTCAGTTGCTATGGCTACCAAGTCGGAAAGAAAATGGAATGCAAGTTATTATTCATGGATGTAAGAGAAGACTAAAATTATAAGAATAATGCAAGAAAAAAAAGTATTTCAAAGAAACTAAATGACTGTGGTAAATTGGTAAAATAAAATAAGCTCAATTAATTGTCTCCTTAGAAATAAAAGCACATTTCAAAGTTAAATTAATTTTTTAAATATCATTTTACATATACTATATCCAATACCCATTCAACCATCCATCCAATTAGGTGTGCGTGCAATTAGCTATTTATTTGTTTATACATCCATATAACAATTTATCCTTCTATCTATCTATCCATCCATCCATACATATATTCACATCTCTATATACATACCTGCTCGTTTTTTAATCCATTGAGTTTTTTTACCTATCTATCTATTTACCTAATGTGTTACCTACGTACTTATCTCGTTATCTATTTATCTGTCTGTAGTCTTATTTAATTATCTATCTATCCATTTAAGTATCTTTGTGTGCAGGTATTTACATACAACCTTATATTTGCATGTCTCTCCATCTATATATCTATTTAATCTATCTACTGATATATTGATCTAATAAACTACTTACTAATAAACCTAACTATTATTATAATAAAAAGTTTGTTCAAAAGTAGAATAATTCATGACTTGCAAATCTTTCTGATTCAGTTTTTGATCCAGTTAAAAAAATTGAGATATTACTTATATGTTATGTTAACTGAAAGACTTATCTAGCTATGAGTAAGGTTTTGAAGCTGGATAGAAGTCATATAATCATAACTAGCAACTGCAACATACAAAATTAAAAACTTTCAATTCAAGTCTAGAGGATAGCAGCAGTATTATTAATATGTGAGAGTATTAATGAATGATATTTACAAAAATAAGTTCATAAAAAAAAGAATAAAGAAAATTTTTCATGAATTCCAGTGAGATTCAGGAAATAAGCATTAGATATCTTTAGCAATACATCTCTTGATGATGTTTTTTTTTATATTATGAACAAATCTTTATAAAATTAAACAACTCATGATAAGATAAAGTACACATTTTAAAATACTAAACATCATGTATGACAAACACCTTTTTTTGTAATCTATTGAAAGAAGAAAAATAAACACAAACCTCAACAGTATCTATATAGTTAAAGTATCCATTATCATCTACTAAACTACATATGGACATACTATTGATAATATGGATATATGTATCTAATTATAAGAATATACATATGTATTATATATATACACAGTATATGGAATAGTGTCTATATATTACTTATTTGTATATCACATAGACCTCTGCTCTCAGATACTAATTTAGCTACAACCAAGCTCAATAAGTGGTGGAAAAATAATATTAAAAAATAGTATACTATAGGAATTTCTTCCAATAATATCATTATTTTTTGTCTCCTTTTATCGTACTGTCTTCAATTATTTAAATTATTTGTAAGAAATAGATTTTATAAATATCTTATGATATTAACAAAATCTTTGCACTTATTGTGCAAGAATAAACTGTTTGTTTATGTAACCACACTCCCACCCTTTAATTTATATGTATAGTAATTTTGTTTCTAATATTGCCTGTTTTTCGATACACAAATATTTTATGCTAAAAAAGCATCGTCAATAACAGATTTAGTAGACTGGAAGTTATGATTTTTATCATACCAGAATATCTTATTGAAGTATATATATATATATTTTGAATGTTTTTTAAATATTCATAGATATTTGTTTTCTTAGGCAACAAATAAATTTTTTCTCATCAAGATTATGCCACCTAGTAAAAGCTTTAACACCCTATAGATACCATATAGTAGTGCTTAATAGATTTCTCTCCAGACTAGCTTCTGGCTTATGACTTTTATCAGTGAGAAGCTTTCAATGTTTGAGCAGTGGATCACAAAGTCCAGATGCACTGCTTCAGGATCCACATTATTCTTCCAATTTACCATTTTTATTTCAACCTTTTTTTCTTTTTCCTAATTACTCAAGTTTACTAATTCATATAAAACTTCAAACAAAACATTTAACTAATCCCTTTCAATAGCGACACAATAAATCATTACTCTTATTAATAGCCTATTTATCCACTACAAGTTTTAGTCTAATTTCAGCATCACAATATCAATGCAATTTTTTTTTTTTTATAAAAACAAATTTTTTTATCAACTTTCTTCTCAATTATCATTTTTAATTTTTTATTATCTCAACTTTTTTTAGATTTAATATTCGTTTATTTTTATTTGAACTTTACAAATTCCATCAACAATTCTTAAGGCTTTGAATTCATCTTCACTATGTGCAAGGATTACTTCATCAGTTAAATAATACTTTGACTTTGTGTTAGCTTTATTTTTATCAAAACATATATTCAACACACACACACACATACATATACATATAACATGATTTGAAATAGGTAATATTCAAGCTGTATAATTCAGATTATTAGAATGCAAGAACATTCAGTTAAATTAATTCAATGATAATCAAGTATTCCTGTTTGCTCACATGTCACATTTAAATTTAGTATTATTTCTAGAGACAATCCGAATAGTTAAAACAATAAAAACAATAAAGCTTCGGTTTGATCATATTTTTTTACTTATTAATGCTTGACTGATTATTCTATATACTGCTTTTTGTTTTTATGTTTTAAAATCATTTTCAGTTATCAATTATTTTTTCAATTTAAATGTTTTAGTATTCTTATTGTATGGTTATTTCTGTAGCTTTTTAAACAATATTTTTATACCAAATGAATGTATTTTTTTAATATATATTTATTTTTTTAAAGTCATTTGTCACTTTTTTCATTGCTTTTATTGGAAACAATTTAATATTCATATACTATTTTCTTTGTTTCTATTACATTTATAATTTGCTTCTAAGACTTTAACATAATTTGCTTAAAACACAATTTTTAGAAGATTAGACACAAATTTAAATATATATTGTATATATATACAAACAAGCCGTTTACTAGTATTGATATTTATTTTAAATTTATATTTAATTATTCTTTTATCAAATGTGTCTTTATCTATCTATATATATATGCATGCAAGCGTACAGTGTATGTGTATATATATATATATATTTGAAATGCCCCATAGTTATATTGTTTTAGCGGAAGTATATCTGAAACAATATAACTATGGGGCAGTTTAAATATTTTAAATAAATTAAAGTTAGCGTTATACATTATTTTTATTTCATATTTATGCGGGTGTGTATTAATGTTTAATGATGAGTTTGATTATTTTTCAAGCTTAGAGATACAAATAAGTTGGTATTGAGCTGTGCTTTAGATATGCATCATCTTTTAAAAATCAATATTTAATAATAAAAGTCCACTTCTCTGTGCATCTTACCTTTTGTCTTACTTCAATACCCTTCTATTTACTTATCCACCATCTAACTATTTATGTATTTAATTAATTATCTATCGATTGCTCATTAATCTATCCAATCAAAAACCTACATTTTTAATTATCATTTATCAATTTGATTATTATCTGAAAACTGACAAAAAATTTATTCAGTAGTTATTTGAGCATCATTGATAGAATTCTATTTGAAACTTTTAATACAATTTATTAATAACATTTATATTTCACAGCACACTTTAATTAACTCTTACATCATTATTTATATGTAAATAGTGATAATTTATATCTGCAATAAGAAAAAAAGATGGCATTATTACTAAAAAGAAAGATGATGTCATAAAATGTGTAGAAGACTTCTATCAAGAATTATATAGTAATAAAAAACAAGTGCCTCCTATACATATTATATCTTCTGAATTGCCCAGAATTTTGAATAAGGAAGTGAGACATGCAATTAAATTTATGAAGAAAGGGAAGACTCCAGGTAATGATGAAATTGTAATTGATATATTAAAAGAAGCAGGTGAAGAAATAGAATTTTTTTTAGCAAAGTTATATACCAAATGTCTAAATGATAAAGATGTACCAGATGACTGGAAGAATGCAGCATTAATATTAATATTTAAAAACGGTGATAAAGAAGATATTAGAAATTACAGACCTATCAGTCTTTTATCAGTTTTATATAAAATTTTTACTAAGATAATTACAACTCGTCTACAGAAAACATTGGATTTCCACCAACTAAGAGAACAAGCTGGATTTAAAAGTGGTTTTAGTACAGTAGATAATATCCAGGTATTGAGAAAAATTATAAAAAGGACAAATGAATATGAGTTGCCATTATGCTTAGGATTTGTAGACTATGAAAAGGCATTTGATTCTATAAACATTTCTTCAGTGATTAAAGCATTGGATCACCAAGGTGTAGATCCAGGATATTGTCGTATTTTGAAGAATATTTATAAAAATGCAACAGCAACAATTAGATTACATAATGATAGTAAGAAGATCAATATTGAAAAGGGTGTAAGACAGGGTGACTCCATATCTCCAAAACTTTTTACAGCAGTGCTGCAAGAAGTATTTTGTGGATTAAAATGGGAAGATAAAGGAGTGAAAGTAAATGGAGATTATTTAAGTCATTTAGATTTTGCAGATGATGTAGTTGTTTTTGCAAATAATGCTTTAGAGCTACAGGAAATGTTGCAGGAGTTATCAGGTGAAAGTAGGAAAGTAGGACTAAAGATAAATGTTAAAAAGACTAAAGTAATGTTTAATAGATTTTCTCAAAATATGAAAATAAAGATTGATTATGATGAGTTAGAAGAAGTTAACAGTTACAAATACCTTGGTCAGATTATTAATACATATGGAAATATAATGGATGAAATTAATCATAGAATTAAACTTGGTTGGAGTGCTTTTGGTAGAAATAACTTGATACTAAAAGGAAATATGCCTATGTGTTTGAAAAGGAAGGTTTTTAATAAATGTGTTTTGCCAGTTCTTACTTATGGATCTGAGACTTGGACACTTAATAGAAGAGCAATACAGAGACTTCAGACCACTCAAAGAAGTATGGAGAGATGCAAGTTGGGAGTAACAAGAAGGGATCGAAAACGCAATGTATGGGTACGACAACAAACAGGTGTTACTGACCTCATTAAAAAAAATTAAAAGACTGAAGTGGAGTTGGGCTGGACATATTGTTAGAAGAGATGATAACAGATGGACAATTGAAATTTTAAACTGGATTCCAAGAGATTGTAAAAGACCCAGAAAGAGACCACATGTGAGATGGATTGATGAAATAAGAAAGTGTGCAGGGGTGATGTGGAGAAGAGAAGCTAAAGATAGGAAAAGATGAATTGAACTTGGAGAGACCTTCATCCTGCAGTGGATTGATAATGGTTGATGATGAGGATGATGATGACTGATAATTTAACAGGATTTTTATAAGTATTTTTGGTACTTGTAAGTTTTCTCATATATCAAGATGGTAGCCCATATTTTTGATAAATCTACAGTTTTGGAAGCTCCACAAAATAGGAAGTGTCATATTTAATATTTATATTTTATTTTTTATTGCTGGTATTTTACAAAAAAAAAATCATTGTGAAAAATTAATTACAATAATTATAATTTTTTTTTTGATTAATATATTAAAAAAAAGAAGAAATAAATATAAATAATGGTCAAATATCCAATATAAAAAAGTTATTTGTCCATAATGTTGTTACAGATATATACTTAATATAATAATTAATCTAAATAAAATTGTAACAAACAATTAATTATATTTACAATTAATTAATTATTAACCTAGCTTTCATTTCTTATTGAGACCTTTTCAGGATACAAACCTATTAATTACATTTACTTCATGTATTGGACATTATTTAACCTTCATCAATATAATTAACATTATACATATAAAGATATAAATAAATGGCATAAAATAAAAGTACATAAAAAAATTAAAACTATATAAATCATTATACATATATTTTTATATGCCTACATAAATAAATATTCTAGCCCCCCCCGCCCCTTTTATAAACTCTCATTTACAATTCTACCATAATTTTCAAATCTTCCAATTATGTAATAATGCCCATTTTCCATTTAATTTTGATGGACCTTTAACCATATTTATACATCTATCCAAATTTTTCTGAATGTACAAAGTTTAATATATCCTTTTCCGATAATCTTTAACATGTTTTATAACTCTAATATTCTTCTCACACTTCATTTTATGATTAGTATTTAAATACAATATTTAAACTTTATTTACACCAGCAGTGTGCAATCATATTGTGACCATTAACTAACATACTTTTCAGCAGCACAATGATCCCATACTTTTATAAATAGTCCACTACATCATGTTTGGGGAGAGGAAGGTCCCAAATTTTTATCATTATAACAATTTACCAAAAAAAAAAAAAAAACTGCTGACAAAAATAAACATGGAATTGAAACAAAATATGACAATAAGATAAGATCACTCATTGCTTTCCACATTATAATATAAGTATAAAAAAAAATTGAAATAAAGCTTCTTATTAAAATTTATCAAAATTTCTTTTCTTTCTTTTTTTAGTTTAACAATTAATTTCTTAATTTTGTTTTAATTTAACAACTAATAATAGGTAAAGTTAATACTTATCAAAAGTCTTTTAAAAAATAATAGAAAGAATCCTATCATAATATGGGTCTTGGTTGAAAATTTCTTATTAATCTCTCATTAGTCATAAACAAAATGGCACAATCATTTATAAATTTCTCACAAATTAAAAAAAAATCTAAATATATGTATTACTTTGAATATAAGCTGCACTTTTTTTCAAATTTTGGATCCCTAAAAAAGAGGTGCATCTTAAATTCTAAATAAAAATTTTTTAACTTTTTATTTCTGTGGATCTTTCCTTTATGCCATACATGCACATAGTATTATAATTGTTTTGTGTAAAATAGCATGTAAAATCTTTTTTAATCAATTTTTAAAAAAAAATATTTCGTAAACAGCTTTAACTCTCTTTCTCAAACTACCACTTTAACATTATTTTGCTGATTTTCTCAGTATTTTATTGAGAAAACTTTACCAAATAACCGTTAGAATATTTTTACAACTAACAAATTAATATAACAATGAGATAATAGCCTGCTTTCCAATGTGCTGATTTGCTGTTTGTTGTTGTCTACATAAGAAAGTGCCTGTTAAAATTTTGATAGTTCCAATAGGTTCCTTTTAATTTTTAAAGTGAAAACAAATGTTTTAAGCTCTTTTAATATTATTTTGCTGATATTGACAATTCCAATGTTTTTGTTTTGAATTTCAAAGTGAAAACAAATGTTTTAGAATCTTTTTTTCCACATTTTAAATTTTTTTCAGAAAATATATGTAAATATATAAATTATTTGAAAAAAATGATTCAGATTTTAATTAGAAAAAGGTATTTTTACATGAAAGCAAATTGACAAAGAAATTAATTATAACATTCAGCTTCAATTTAAATGGCCTGAAGATAATGTATCTGATGGAATATTGAAGATGAGAACTCAAGTTCTGCAAGTGAAGATGTAGAAAGTGAAAGTGTTATATGTCTGAAGAAGATTCACAATGAATTGGATAAGTTTATTGTATTTATGTTAGTTTGCTGTTTAAGTACATGTATGTAGTTTAAGCTTGGGGGTTAATTTTTTTTTTCAATTTTTTAGGTTTAAAATTCTACATCGCTGGCTGGTTTTTCAGATCATCTCTGTGTATAAATTTTGTACTTGATGATTATTGTCAAATCAAAAATCAATATAAATTTTCTATTAGGAAAAACATAAAAGATGGTGTTCTGTCCTTGATTGACCAATTATCTGTTATCTTGACTATCATTAATTATTAAACAAAATGTTCAGGCTTACCACCCTGCATTGCTTGGTTTAAAATTAAAAAAGTTCTTTCTAGAATATGTTATAAGAATATGCAGAATAATTTATCAATGAATCAAATGAAAAATAGAATCTCTGAAATTCAGAGAATTGTACTCAATGTTATTAACCTCAGACCTAATCATCAATTAATAAATAATTTACAAGAAGAATACAACAACTTATATCAACTTATGCATCAAGATGCTCATACGATATGGCTCAGGAAATTAATTCCTAACTTGATTAAATTATCAAAACCCATGATAAACTATGCTAGATTATACATCCCACACCCTATGATATCATTGCCTGTGGAATCTATGTTGATAATTACATATTTGAAAAGTTAAGAATGAAATTTGGGGTAAGCACAGGTTTCATTGATCAATACAGTAGTATCATAATGGGGAACAGAGAGAGTATATTTCAAATCAGGATACACAGGATGAGATTAATATCCTCAAGGTATAATCAATAATGGTGAATGGCACAATCCCAGTCTCTGTTTATAAACAGCTTGACTATGTTCTCAGATTTGCAATGTGGAGATTTTTTAATCAGTTGTGTTATGAGAGAATTGAGTGGCCCTTTATGAGCAACAAGGTAATTTTTAGCCTCAAAAAAGACAAATTAGTGCAAAGTCCATCAATTGATAAACTGAGACATATTTCCATATAAAGATCACATGACCATCTCCTCTTATTCTTGTGTATAGCTGTTGTTAAAACAGGCAAAACTCACTATATATATTGAAACAGATATCCTGTTCCCCATATAAATATTCAAAAGACCCCCCCCCCCCATTTAAAAATGTCTAGCGTGATTCAGTCTAATTGGGAACGCAATAAATTTTGATTTGTTTAAAAAAAATCATATTTTTAATTTTGTGATTGATGAATTTGAATAAAATGTTATATCGTCTTATTTTTTTTTTTTTATTTGTCTCAATTAAAAAAAAAAGAAATTAATTATCCAATCATTAAAAAGAAAAAAAGAAAGATACTTGAGTTAAACTGAGGCAGTATTCAAATTAGGCACGTCGTCGGAAGAAAAGAACTTTTTTTTCTCTCTTTCGTCTTACACAGAGAGGCAGAACGTATTAAATCCTTTTTTTTAAAAAAAGTGTATTATTTAATTTTTTTGACATATTAAAATATAGCTTTAGCAAAACGTGAAAATGGAAAAAGAAAACTTTGCTAGAGGAATGATAATAATAATGGGGTAATTTAGCGGCTTCACTCTCTCCACGCTGTGCCATGACTTTCCATAAATGAAATAACCCGCCTTCTTTTGAATAAACTAGACTGCAAAACTGGAAGGTAATTATGTTATAAAATATTAAAACATCTTTATCATACGTTATAAAGTGAAGTTATGAAATAATTACATAGAATTTGTTTTTATAAAATATTAAAACATGTTTATCATATGTTATAAAGTGAAGTTATGAAATAATTACATAGAATTTGTTTTTGTAAAATATTAAAACATGTTTATCATACGTTATAAAGTGAAGTTATGAAATAGCTACACGCAAATTTATTTATAAAATTATTTGGACGTATTTACTATATAAATTAGAAATGCTTTAATTACTAAATGATAAATGCTCTACAAGCCAAACAGAGTTTATGTGTATGAATATACTTTTATATTTGACTAAATTAGAAATGCTTCAGTTACTAAATGATAAATACTCCACAAGCCAAACAGAATTTATGTATGTGAATATACTTTTATATTTGGCTAAATTATAAATGCCTCAATTATCAAATGATAAATGCTCTACAAACCAAGAATTGCTGAGTTCAAATGTCTACCAATCGGTAATAATTCATAAAATGATGAAATGCTCTATAAATCATAAATACTTGACTGCTTCTAAACTTCTTATAATGTAACAGAGTTTATGTATAAGAATATACTTTTATATTTGGCTAAATTATAAATGCCTCAATTATCAAATGATAAATGCTCTACAAACCAAGAATTGCTGAGTTCAAATGTCTACCAATCGGTAATAATTCATAAAATAACAAAATGTTATATAAATCATAAATGCTTAATTGCTACCAAGCTTCTTCTCATAAATGGATTCAAAATGAATTATTGTTGAATTAGAATATTTCCAAGCTTCTTCTCATAAATGGATTCAAAATGAATTATTGTTAAATTAGAATATTTCCAAGCTTCTTCTCATAAATGGATTCAAAATGAATTATTGTTAAATTAGAATATTTCCAAGCTTCTTCTCATAAATAGATTCAAAATGAATTATTGTTAAATTAGAATATTTCCAAGCTTCTTCTCATAAATGGATTCAAAATGAATTATTGTTAAATTAGAATATTTCCAAGCTTCTTCTCATAAATGGATTCAAAATGAATTATTGTCAAATTAGAATATTTCCAAGCTTCTTCTCATAAATGGATTCAAAATGAATTATTGTTAAATTAGAATATTTCCAAGCTTCTTCTCATAAATGGATTCAAAATGAATTATTGTCGAATTAGAATATTTCCAAGCTTCTTCTCATAAATGGATTCAAAATGAATTATTGTTGAATTAGAATATTTCCAAGCTTTTTCTCATAAATGAATTCAAAATGAACTATTGTTGAATTGGAATATTTCCAAGCTTCTTCTCATAAAGGAATACAAAAATGAACTATTGTTGGATTGGAATATTTCCAAACTTCTTCTCATAAAGGAATTCAAAAATGAACTATTGTTGAATTAGGATGTTTCCAAGTGTCTTCTCATAATGAACGTGTAAATGAACTATTGATAAAGAAAAAAGAACTGCTTCTAGCTCTTTCATAAGTAAAATGAAAAAGAGTAATCATGTGGATAGAAATGAACTTCATTAGAAATTACTAATTAATTGTTATTTAATAATTTTTTTTGTTACTAAAAATTAAATTGGTTATCCAGTTATCCAATTTTATTTTATTTTATTGCATCACTCACCAATTATAGCACTGGTTCATGAGAATCTCATGCTTACTGAGCTACGTCTGACATAACTAGACCTAGGCCAGTCAGGTTGTAGTAAGACGGAACTCTAATGGCGCTGTTTGGAAAACCAAACATATAAATGTTTAGATGTTCACAGTCTCTATGGTACTACATCCTCTGATGAGCAGGAAATATTGTTGTAGGAGGCATTAACAGCTGAATTAGGAATGTCAATTGATAGTTCCTTCCTACAGCATGCTCATCAGAAAATTGTTACAACTAAGGTGATAAAATGGTTGTACGCGGGTCCGGTTACAATATATTTTGTCACACACAGCAAACTAGAGTAATCAATGGATGCCAGAAGGCTTGTGCGTAAAATCTCCATCTAGTGCCTACTCATCCAATATCCCCAGACTAGTTTCTGGCTTATGGCCTTCATCAGTGAGGAGCCTTGGACCTGAGAGCTCTGCATCTAGATCTTAGGATCTAATGCAACCCTCCAGAAACCACCTTTTATCTCCATTTAATTACAAAACTACGAGTCTTTAACTGAAAACACCTTAAGGTTTTCAATACAAGCCCATTAGCTTATATAGTTATATGGGTCTGAACCCAGTTCAGTACCCATACATTTTGGTGTCTTTGGTTCTTTAATAACCATAGCCACCACTATCCTATTAGGCAGGATTGGTTTTAAGCCAATAAACATCACATGATCACCTCCTCTTATGCTTGTGTATAGCTGTTGTTAAAACAGATAAAACTCACTATATATATTTTGTCACACACAGCAAACTAGAATAATCAATGGATGCCAGAAACTTGTGCATAAAATCCTCATCTAGTGCCTACTCATCCAATATCTCCAGACTGGTTTCTGGCTTATGGCCTTCATCAGTGAGGAGCCTTGGATCTGAGAGCACTGCACTCTAGTTTGCTCTGTGTGGCAAAATATATATATAGTGAGTTTTGCCTGTTTTAACATATTTCCATAAAAGATATTGATTCGAAGATTCTGGCTAGAATTTTCTTGAAGAAATTACATCACCTTAACAATACTAGAATATCTTTTGCTACCATGGCATTAAGGGTAGATGCAGTTAAGGCAGTCTTAAAAATTCATGAGGCTATTAAATTATGCCAGGGATTTAAACTTAACCCAATGTTATGTTATTCAAATAAATTTTAGGGCTGCTTTTGACATGGTCAGTTGGTCATATTTGATTCAGTCCATCTGCCTTTTAATCCCTGATCACATATGGTTGGTGAACTATTAAAAATAGAATCTCTCTTAAAACCTTTACGAAAAGATATGATTTTTTTAATCCCAAAAAGGGGTATTCCACAGGTTTCTCCCTTGGTGGCTCTTCTGTTTGTTGTTTATATTGACCCTCTCATTTGTAAGATTGAGAACCTCATTCTCGGCCTTTATCTTCTGCACTTGGGATTGCAGGTAGCTGTTACAGCTTTCATTGATGATATTATAATAATATTACAAAACAGCTATAATATACAAGTTGTGATGAATATTTTAAAATTTTTTTATGCTAAAACTGGCTCAGTTATTCAACCAATAAAGTCTGCAGCCTGGCAGTTAGTTACTGGTAAAAAAAATGCTATCTAACTTTATGGCTCTCCCATCTACTTTCTTGGGCATACCATTATATATCTCCAAGACAAAGATGAACTATTACTTAAATAAATTAACAATTACAAAAATTGAGGATAAAATAAATAAATTTTCTTCACTTAAATTATATGAAATTACAAGAGCGTCAATTTTTAATTCTATTGTTTCAAAACTTTTGGCATACTATGCACCCTGGGTATCCCTATATAAGAAAACAATATTCAGAATAAATCAGATTGCAAAGAAATATGTTTGGGGAAGAGCTTCAAGATGGATCCCAATATCAACCTTGCAAATGCCAATAGAAAATGGAAGTGTTGGCCTGATTAATGCAGGCTATATATATATATATATATCAAGGCAAAAACGTTTATTAACTTATTTAAAAGTCAATTTCTTGGGTCTTTTGTTGATCATGCTAGCTCCTTTAATGAAATTGGATGTAAGGGAAGATCTTTTATAACCGACTGTTCATTGCTTATAGGGATCTCCAGGATGATCTGAATGTGTCCAGTTTGGAAGGTATTAAATAAAGACTTAATGAATAATTTTAAAAGTCATGAGAATGCACGTTTGGATATATTGTTTCACTCTATATATGCACCCCAATCCTACTTGAAATTTGTTTTCAAACTGATAAATGGCTTGTTTTCAACAGCTAAGGTTCTAAATGAAAGGCTACATATGAACTTGGATCCAATCTGTTTACTATGCAATCTGGCAATAAAACTTTCCAGCATCTATTTGAAGAATGTTCAGCATTTAAACAGATAAGAGCTAGTGTGTTCCACAGACCAATCATCAACTTAAAAACTTCTATTTAGTCAATACTCTGAGAAATTTAACCCCCATAATGCAATGGTAACTGTGCATACCCTTAAGACAATATGGTATATAAGATGTACTATGATATTCGATAACAAGAAATTCAACTGGCTGAGAAAACTCTATAGTGATTGGGAAACTTATTTCAATCAATGTCAGAGATACTTGCCAAGGAAGATGATGACTCAAATCTGGGGTGGCCCTGGAATAACTCTGAGATTATCAGATAAACATTTGTTTTGAGTAAAAGTTGGAATTCTACTGGGTGGCTTATTCCTTAGGCTAATCAAAAAATTTGCTACATGCTTCACCCTTTTGAGTTGCATTTGCTTGATGTCTTAAGAGTCTCATTCTATTACACTGTTACAGGTCAACCTCCTTGAATTGGAGTTAACTGTTTAATGGCCTGGAGCCTTTTGGTCTTAATAGTGGAATATTTCAAATTCTTTGGGTTTGGTTATCATTTGTTTAACTACTTGTATAAATTGTAAATATTTATGTTATTAATAAAGTTTTTTATTATAAATTTTAAAAAAAAAGTAATATGGGTATTTAAAATGTATATTGACTATAGGTTGATGACAGCATATTTTTTGCTCCTCTTTAATGAAAATAAACCTTTTGTCCAATTGATTACTATTCAAAAATACTTTTCTAAATATTTAAAATACTGATTTGGTGCATGACATAATAAATAATGTAAAATGGCTTTCTAATATTACTTGCACATACTTTTTCTATATGACAATAAGGAATCTAAGATATTTATATCAATCAAAAATATGCAAAAGCAACTACCAAAAATGTATTGTCTCAATATTTAATCATTCTATTTAAAATTCTATGTGAAAGCTTTCAAATATTTTAACATTAACATAAAAATGTTACTAAAGACAAAATAATTTCAGCATTTAAATTGTAGAGAATATTTTTTACTTTCTATTATTGTTATAAATTTTATTACTAATGATAACATGCTCTAAAATAGTTCAATCCATTTTGATTAATTTTAATACAAGTTTTTTAATATTTAAAAATTGAAAAAAAAAAAAAAGGTCTGAATATTCGTATTTAAAAAGAAGTAGATTTTGTATTATGTGTGCACAACTGTAATCCAATATTATTAATTGCAACTTGACAACTTAAATGAATTGTTTTTAGTCATGTTTTCAGCCACATTTTATGCATTTCTTATTTATACTTTTTGATACGCAATGATATAGTATTGAATCCCTCCTCCCTCAAAGAAAAACATTTAAACATCTTTAAATTAAAAATAAAATAAAATTCAGAAGTCTATATTATTGTTTTTTTTTTTGCAAACTTTTGTTTAAATATAATTGCACTTTTTTTTTTTTTTTTTGCTATTAACAATTCAATCTATTATCACACTTACAATTAAAGGGAGTCCCAAATAAAGATTGTCTAAATCAATTATTAAAGTAGATAGCAACCATTGAATTATTTATTTATATATAAATATCTTTAATGTATTATGTAAATTTTTTTTTTTTTCATATGTCATAGCATCGGCCGGGACGCGAACCCACAACCGTCTGCAACCAACTACTTGCTTGCAAAGCTGTTGCGATGACCTCTCGGCTAACAACGCTTCACTTATGTAAATTATTTTACAGTCAAAAATGAAACTTTCTGTTTTGCTGTTTAATGCATTTTATGAGCTGAATTTTTATTTCTTAAATAATATTAGCCAACATTCAGTTCAATAAACTGCTATGTACATAATTTAATTTCAATAAGAATTACACCAATCAAATTTATTATGCTTAGTATCAAATAACAAATAAGGAATCTTATATCATCTTCTCTCTAAATATTTGTAGTAACAATAAAAAAAATAATATTAATCATTAATAAGATTCTATCAATTTTCTGTTAAAAATTGTTAATTAATAATTATTTTATAAATATAACTCGTACATAAATATTAGTTTTAATTATAATACATTATAATTTTAAATGTAAGCAAGCTAATATTAATAACACGAGACTCTTTGGAAATATTACAAAGATATTAGTAAAATATTACTTTTAAGCAAAACTAATTTGTAATTGCCAGAGAAATTCTTGTTTATATGCAGCGATGACATTAGTCTTCAATTATAATCCGTTTTATTTTAATATCTTTACAATCAGGAGTTATAAATTATTATTGCCAATTTCTATCTAGAGTTCATCCTAAAACAATAACTAAATAATTTAAAAATAGATTAAAAACTGTCTATTAAGAAAATGAGTTTACTATAATATATTGTGATTTTAGAGAAAGAAAATGATTGTTTTAGTCTATAAGCAATGCACACAGATTTCTTACTTTATCTAAGAAAAAACCATTTTGCATTACATTACATTAAAAATTAATAGATACAAATTTATTTTTTATTTTTAGGATAAAAAATATATTGTTTATTTATAATTAAAATAAGTAGAGAAACAAAATAATTAAGTTGATTAGGGTGGGGATTGGGTAAAGTTATGGAAAATTAATATAAATAAAAACAGTTTAACATTATTTAAGAGTATATTGAACCAAGTAGATATATTTTAACCCTCTACACCCATGTCATATGAGGTTTTAACCAATATATATCAACTATGCACATATATTCATATGTATATATTTTATTTACCTTTAGATGCACATATACAGTTAATATTTCTAGAATGACCAAATCATGACTTCAAGCAAATAACTAATTAATGAATTACTCAAAAGCCATGATTATTTTTCCTGATCATCCTAACCCCAGGTAGTAAAATCATATATTCTAGAAATCCAAATGTACTATTACTTGGTCTAATATTACCTTTTTAAACTTGAGACAGCTTTTATTTTTCAGTGCCAGCATCAGTGAAGCAGTCCACAGAACACCGTCTCAGTGTTAATTAACTCATTATTATTTATTTTTTGAGAATCTTTTTCTATTCTAATATTACAATCTAATTAAGTATATTAACATTCATTCCTACAAATAATTAAAGAATTACAAAGGTTGCTGAATTCCAATTTTAAAATAACATTTAATAAAGTGAATAACAAAGTAATAAAGGCACATTTATATATTGAACTATTTCCATCATCTAACATTATGCATTGATGTCTTTAGAAAAAATTAACTTTGTTTAAATATTCCAATTACATTTTTCTAAAGATATTCAACACTTAATAACTTTCAAAAAACATTAGCAAAGTTACAATCTATTGTCAAGCGTTGTTAGCCAGGAGGTCATCGCAAATGCCTTGCAAGCAAGTAATTGGTTGCAGACAGTTATGGGTTCGCGTCCCGGCCAATGCTATGACATATGAAAAAAAATTACAATCTATTCACTTGCATCCATCCTTCTTATATAATAATAACACATATATTACATACAGATATTAGTAGAAATTAATATGAATAATACTTATACAGAATGTTACATTATTTTCTTTTATTAGTGGCAATAATAAAGTTATTTGTGAAAGTTCATTATTAAGTTTTAGTTAATTCATTAAATGTTTTGTCAATAATTAAATAAAAAGAAAGTTTTTGCAATAATATATTTCTTAAATCTTACTGTGGATTTTTTCTCACTAGATAGTAGTTTGTAATGTTACCATGGCCATGGATTTTAAGGTTCCTTATTCACCATTATCTAGTCCATGATTTCTTTCATGAATTTGTAAACTTGCTGGGATCCTCAGTGTGATATATGCATATTGTCTGAAATCAAAGCAGCTTTTCAGAAGTAGGTTATAGAAAAAGGCATCAATAAATATATATAGGGTTGGTTTAACAATGCATCTAAATGGATTTCCTCAATGTACCTAAGAGCTTCCACATGCTAAATCATCTTTTAACCATTTTTATGGATCTTTTTCTACCTCCACACACTAACTAAAAGACAAAAATCTCTCTTTAAAAGTGCCAGGGTCACTTTATATATCATTGTTCTATTCTACTGTGCATGCACTTTGTCACATCTTTTCTTTCTTCACTTTTATGGGTATTTAATCCCAAGCAATTGTTATTTTAATATACATTTTCTTTTAATTTATTTTTGAATCACTTACAAAATGAACAGATACTTTTTCTCTGTTTTAAATATAGTATGAATTTCTGACTGTACAATAATATATACTCTTAATAGCAGAATAAACTATGTACTTCACAAAAAAATATTTGATTTTAAAAAAATATTTATACATTTTTTCTTTACAAAATTTAAGCCAAATCTCTCTTCTAATTACCTTTATTATGAGCTGACATTTTGATTAGCCATCTTTAATTAAAAGAAGATTTGTCTTGACAGATAACACATTCTTCCTTTTACTAATTGTAGGTAATTAGATTGATTTTAAATCTATATCTTTTAATTACACATATTTTTTTTCATTAGTCAGAAAAATAGATTTCATATTTATTAATAAAATATGATTATTATATACATATTTTTATTTCTTTCAGCAATCTTTGATTCCCCCATTGAATGCCAATACATGCAGTACCATGTTTACACAGAGGCTAAACAATCCATACAGTAACACCACTCACTGCAAGCCAGAGTAATCATTGGATGCAGGAAGGTTTGTGCATAAAATTATTATCCAGTGCCTAGTCATCCAATATCCCCAGACTAGTTTCTAGCTTGTGGCTTTCATCAGTGAGGATCCCTTGGATATGAAAACATTGCACTTAGATCTTAGGATCTAATGCAATCCTCCAGCAGTCCCCTTTTATCTTATTAGCTAACTATAAAGCTAATGGTGATCGTGTGTTATATCATATTAATGGTATATATATATATATATTGAACCGTATTCGAATATGTGGATTCGTAACACCGGTCTCTTAGGCAGAGAAGAACATACTCGGAGAGTATGTATGCCCAAATGATAGCTATAAAGTATATAACTAACGTTACATTTCCAGGACATAACTTCTTCTCGACTGTTGAGTTCAACACCAAGTTCAAAGCACTTTTTTTGTTTGTGTATAAACACGGGCGCCCGCTAACTATTCAAGGATGAATAAATAATGCACTTTAAGCAATGGCCACTAACTCAATGCCTAAATCCACGATTAGCTCAGCTGTTTGTAATCACTAATAGATTATACTTAATTAGTGGTTAAAAGACTTGATAAAGAATTTGTTAAAAAGAATTGACCGACAAATAAAGTTTAATTTTAAAGATAATTTATTAACTAACATTTATTTTCTAAATTTAAACATTTTATAATTCTAATAAAACACTCGCATATTTTAAATTAACATTTCTAAACTAGTTTAAATATTCTTGTTTACTTTCATAACAAAACACTGGTATTTATCTAATTTAACTAATAATATTGATATAAGGATCATGCACATATTAACTCATGCACACACACATAATAATATTAAAGTATTACATAGCATTTGAAATTTAATCACACACATCAATAGTTCATTTATGTATGATATCGAGTTCATATAATTAGACTCTTGGAGGATTTGCACGAATTAATGAAATGCAATGGCTATTACAGTATAATGAAAATAAGCAAATGTTTTACCTAGGATTTTGAATGTTGACGTAGAATTTTGTTCTTTGGAGGCTGCTTTCGGTGAGGATATTTCCATTATAAATGCTTACCAGCTGGCTGGGACGTTTCCTTGCTGAGTTTCCTGATTTTCACGATTACTGCTATCGGAGACAAATAGATACTGACGGAGATTTTCTAAGATGTTAAGCTGACATTATTTCACGGGCAGATCTGTTGTTTTCTCGGACATCTGGGCTGGAGGTGAACGTGCATTCCAAAATATTCTCAGCACTGCATTTTGTTTCTTAACTGACTCAATTAATTTCCGAACTGCATTCTCTCAATAATTTTGTGAACTGATTGTCTCAATTCAATTAATTTGTGGAATGAATCACTGTCTGATAAAAAAGGTCTATTTATACCTGTGCCTTGTTGTCTTTCTGATATCTCTGGCAAAGATCTGTTGTCGAATTGATAATCATT
Source organism: Epiperipatus broadwayi (assembly GCA_028023455.1). Taxonomy (NCBI): domain Eukaryota; kingdom Metazoa; phylum Onychophora; class Udeonychophora; order Euonychophora; family Peripatidae; genus Epiperipatus; species Epiperipatus broadwayi. The sequence continues at coordinate 2,851,119 of JAQFVV010012520.1, read as the reverse complement.
TGATAAACGTGTTTTGAAAGATTGCTTAATTAGTAATAGCCATGCAAAAACGTATTGTTTTATATTAATTAATATCTAATAGCCATTGCCGTGTTTTTTAATGATAATCTTCTTTAACTTTCACATACATTTTATATATTTACAAATGTACATATATACGCACATATATTTTTAATACAATTTACTATTTAGTTTTAACATTATTTTTTCTTTAATTAAAATTGAATGAAAAGAGATTTGTATATTTTAACCTTTGAAATTATATTTTTACGAATACTAATAAAAACTATTTATTTCCTTTTGTAAACCTTTAGTTTCATGTCTCAAACCAAGACTCCCCCTCCCCCCTTAGGATTAATTAATTGTAGCTTTTTTTATTTCAAAAACTAACGCTAGAAAACTATTTAATTCTTATCTTTTTTCTAAAACAAACTGCAATAAACTCTTCAACGTTTAATTTTATGTTTTTCTTTTATGAACGATTACTTTAATAATAATTTTAGATAAAAATTATATGTGCCTATATCAATATAGGTACAATATATATATACATTTGTAAAATATTAAAGATTTTAAGACTTCTCATTCGATAATTTAATATACAAAATTAACAAAGCGTATGACACACTTGAATGAGAAGCTATACTTAAAAAATATTTTAAGAATATTCAGAAAAAAAAAGTATTATTGTTATTATTATTAATGAAAAAGTCTATCAATTTAATAAATAGAACAAAGAGCATTTAGAATAGATCAACAGTTGGTTAAGAAGTAAACAAAAGGAAAAATAAAATTCTGTACCTGAATCTCAAATTAAAATAAAACAAAACAATAGAAGAAGGGAAAAAATTAAAGTATAATGCTGTTTAAAAATTTTAATTAAATTTATTATTTAAAGAAAATGGCTTATCTAATCTTTTAAATAAAAGTATAAATTGCAAAATTTTATGAGGTATAATAAAAATTAAAAAAAAAACTAATTGTGCAAAAGTAATTTAAAGATTACAAAGTTAATTTAAACTAAAAATATTAATTGTAAAGAAAGAATAAGAGAATTATAATGTATAGAATTATTGTTTAAAATTATTTAGAGAAAAATACAGACTAAACAAAGATTGTCTGATCAAAAAGGAATTGTTTTACTGGAATTAGTAATCTATCCAACTGATTATATAATCAATACTATAATGAATGTTGTAATTAAATTTTTAAAAAAAGATTAACTAATTAAAAAAAGATTGAAATTGATTAATGATATGGGTGAATATAGACAATGGTTTGTCAAGGGTATAAAGGCTACTAAATTTTTATTAGGATTATTTGGCTGTTGTTTTGATTCTGATTAATTTGATTTGACTGCTGCTAGTTATATTAATTTTTGCTGATGTTATTACCTGCTAAATTTTTCACACTCTTTCAGTGATAATGTATATATAATTTATCCTTCAATGATGTATAGCTATTTATGTGATCACTCTGACAACATCATGCCATGCTAAACTCACAATGGGATGTTAATTTGACTTTCATCATCAGTTCCTGTGCATTTGATAACCTGAGATGTGACAAATATTGTTGACCTGTCATTGTTGAGATATATATTTGTCATTATTGAAGATTATTACTGAATAAGGCTATGAAGATATATGCTGTCCCACAAAAGAAGAAGTGACTAGCCATTAAAAGAAACCAGAAAACCTGTTCAAGAATGCCAGCCATAAACTCTATAAACTGTCAAGAAGACAGTGGTGATCACTCCAGTAAAACTATAGAAAAATATAGATAGATAACTGAAACACAGGCTTATTATATACCTGTGTCTATATATGTAATATATAGGATATATGAGCACAGACTTTCACATGACCCACCACTCTCCACTCTATCTAATAACACTGATACACCCAAGCACATATATGCTGAAAAGATAAATAATCACCAATATACAGGGGTAAGATTTCATTTTCTTAATAAAATTTCTTAAAATTAGAAATGGTAAATTTTTACTACCTAGTTAAAGTAGATTTTACTATACCAAATAACTTTGTAATTAGTTTAATTCAATTTTATTTTTTATTTTTATTATAATGTTTTTTTTTTGTAAACAAATGGTCTAAATTTTATCTCTCCATACCTCACCATATGACATTTAATTAAAATAAAAATATTTGTGATTATACATTATCTGATAGCCTGTGTTAGGCAAGCTAGTTATGGAATCAAAAGCTTGGAGCTCATGAAATCTTTTTTGAGTGTATTCTAGTCAAATTAGCTGAATAATGCCTGTGGTTTTATTTCCAGTATAAATAAAAATATCCAAAGAGATATATTTTGCTTCTAGCAGTTATGGGGGGCAGGCAACTGTCTTGAAAGATAGCTGCAATTTGTGTTTTTATAGACAATCTCAGTATGGTTATTGGTATGGTTATTATGTAAAAATATTGACCATATTAAGTTCTCTCCTTGTGTAATAGTATTTCAAATTTATAGAAATGATTGTTAAAATTAAATATAATAAAAATGTAGATATTCATTATAGTATTACCCAACTTCATTACTTAGATGAATTTTATTACTAGTACCTTGATTACAATGACAAATTATTAAAATTGTGTTATATCAGCAAGTTATGTATTGACAGCATTTATCTTTGTTGATTCTCTCAATTTGATTTTTCTTTGAAGAGTCATAGCATCAGACGGGATGCAAACCTGCAACCCAGGCAACTGCCTGCAAGTGCAAGGCAGTTGCGCTGACCTCTCAACCACCAATGCAAGACTCAATTTGATTTTTGATTTCATTTTCTTAAGTTCTAACTGGTGAGAAATTTTTGAAAATGCTCACCTTCATTACTTTATAACATCTTTATTTTATATTAAAACTCAATAAGTTGGACTTAATTTCTTTTTCATTTAATTTTATCCACAAATAATATTCTTAAAAAATCACACATGACATTTTTAAAAATCTAAAAACTGTCTTGTAAATCAAACAATGTAACCATACACATAATCAGCCGAGTTAGTTTAAGCATGAAAACAAATAAAATGTTTTTAATTTTTTAAGGTTTATTAATTTCAAATAAATGAAGGCAGATTTATCATAGATCTATTGACTTCAACTTTAAAATCTGATATTTTCTTTATAATATTGGAAATATTTTAATACCATATTACTTATGATATTATTGATACTGTCATTTTCTTTTATTATAATATTGTCATATTTATTAATTTTATTTCTAAAAATAAAAAATAAATAAATAAATTGAAAAATTACATATATATTTCTTTTTGTTTAAAATAATAATCAACCAATTAGTGTGAAAAAATAATTAAAAATATTTTATAAACCAGCAAAAAATTATATTTAATTTATACCAAAATCTTTGCACAAAAGCTTGACCAGAAGAAAACAAACACCCAAAAGTCAGTTCCTTTTTTGTCAAACATTGTAGTGTCCCTTAGATTTAAGCTGAATGTTCCTTAGATATAAATGTACTATCTATAACATAGTAACCTCTTCAGAGTTTTTTCCAATTAAAATGGCAACAATAACATTATGAGAAAAATTATATTATATAAAAAACTGCAGGTCATTATTAATTGTAACATGAATGCATCATTTTAAAACTGTAGAACAATGATGCTCTTTAGAAATAAATAATGAATATTTCCCAATAATGAGAAAAGCAGGTAGTTTAAAAGATTGAATCACTTTCTTATATCATAAATCCCATTCACAATTTTTAATTTTTTATTTTTAGCAAAAACTACCATTTTCTGTCAGAAATATTTAATTAACTTCAGATTTTTTAAAAGCAATTTGGTAAAAGTGAACTATCATTAGTATTTATTAATAATACATTATACTTAAAAATCAAAGCAGTAGAAAATTAAACAAAATGCATTATTTTCTTAATATAGACATCCATTTTGTTATAATTAAAAAACAGCAAATGATATTTTTTTATATTAAATTTGAAACATATAACCATAGCTATATATTATATCAAAACATTTAAATTAGATCTGAGTATTTTATTATCAAATGTATTTTAAAATGCCTTTTTTTTTTTTAAAAAAAAAAAAAGATCACTGTTTGCAAGATTATCTGATTAAAAGGTTACTAAAGTCATTATTATGAGCAGACAAAAGAATAGACCATATTTTATATAGTGCTAATATTTTAAATACATAAATATTAACAATATTGTTTTATTTTGAGATATTATCAATTTAATACCTTAGCAGGAGATGGAAAATAATTCCATTTTTTTATCGTCTTTAACAAAGACTTTTGTTGCAGCTGGATAATTATAGATGTGCATTGTTATGACATTTATTTGTCTAATTCCACTGGAATTTTATTATATTTTAATTTCATATATATATTATAATAGTCATCTCTTTTCTTTTCCATTTCTTGGATGCCTATAAATTAATGCAAAATTTTAAAAAAGAATCACATTGTGTTCAAGCCTAATTATTTCTAAAACACATCCTTATGAGAGGGTGTACCAAAAATAGTGACAATAAGAATCATAATTATTTATTTTGCCCAACTTCTTTCTTCTTTTCAGTAGCTTCATTTTTATTAATGAGTCATCTTTCTCTTTTTCATAACCATTCACATTAGACAATTTACTTCCTATATAGACCAATGATCATTAAATCTTGTGATATTCTCATTAAGTTTTATCTATTTCAAAAATTGTACAAAATACATAATTTTAATATGAATATAATATTTATTGAATACAAAATAATTATAACAATGATTATCACTTCCTTTCAACTTCTACCACTTTATATTAACAGTGGTTTATATATTTCCTAAGGTGTATCAAATTTATTTCCATACTATTTAAGTTTAAATTTAGTTTAGTTCTATAATTATTTTTACTGCTTTTTAAATCTAATTACTTCATTGTTAATTTACCTATTAAGTGAAATAAAGACCTTCCTTCAGTCCAAAAAATTTCTGTTTGCTTAAGATTGCTTTGTTATAGACATCTATATAGATATTTCATTAATTTTTCTTAAACTGCTAAATCATATACTAACAAATACTGATTTTTTTAATTTGAAAAAAATCTGAAGAGTTCAATATTTTAAAAAAATCAGTAAGGTCAAAGTACTTTACTCCTGCCTCCATGTGTTTGATAAAATTAGTTCTTTGTACTTTGTTTCCAGACTATTTGTAAGATTACTTTTAAAAAAAATTTGTAATAACAAAAGATTTTTTGCATAGTTTATTAAAAATTCATAATTATTTTTACACAATAATTGTATAATAATTATTAGAAAACAAATTTATATATAACTACACTTTAATTTATATGTATATGTTTTATTTTTAAAAATAGAAGTTAACAAATTCTAGAATAACTCAAATAAAAAAATTATGGTTGGTAATGATGACCATACATTATGACACTGATTGCTAGTGTCATTATTGATACTGTGGTAAATTTTTTGAGATATTTTAAAAACTATAAAGCAATTTTAATATTTTAAAGTATAATTTTATAGATTTATTAGAGAACCACATTTATTCATTCATATTTTAAAATCAAAAAAGATTTTGTTGATTTTCTGACATCTCTCACTTGACCGTTTCTTATCCACCATTGAATGGCAAAATATTCAGTATTTTCTTATATACTCTGTATATTATTATTTTTCAATATTTGCAAAGCTCAAATATTATTTTTAAGAATCATTTTGCTAGCAACCATTAAGTAGTGCCACACAGTGCAAACCCTAGCAATCAATAAATGCTAGGTTTGTGCATCAAAATTCCTATCTAATGCCTACTTATCCAATATTTCTAGACTAGCTTCTAACTTGTGGCCTTTATCAATGAGGAGCCTTGGAACTGAGAATACTGCACCTAGACCTTTGAATCTAATGCAACTCTCCAATAGAAATCTTTTATCTTTTTAGTTAATTATAAAGGTATGATTCCCAAATAAAAACAATGTTCTAAATCCAGGTTCTTTCACTTGTATAATCATACAGATCTAAACCCAATTTAGTATTTATACATTTTAGTATCTTTAGTTTTTTTATAACCACAATCACTATTAGCCTTTGGCCAGGATTAATATTAAACCACTAAAACATCACATGATCATCATTTTTTATAATTAGCACTACCATATAGAAAAAGTTGTTACTATTTTAACAGATTGTGTAAGCATAAGAAATGGTGATCATGTGATGTTTTAAAATATTTTTCATTTGTAAATGTATATTTCTAACAAATCAAGTTCAATTTATTGTATTCTAATATAAATATTGAATGATTACAAAAAATGCTACCGAGAAGAACATTGCAAATGTCATCCTATTAAAGGATTAAAATTTGATTAACATATACTTAAATAATTTCTATTACTTTATGATGTGTGATTTTAGCTAATACTGGATTTTTTCTAACTTAATATGTGTATAATCATTTGGTACAATATTATTATTCTGCTTTACATTTATAAAACATTAACAATATGTTGTAAACATGCCACACCTGCTTTTCAGGAATTAATATGTATATGCCTAAAATACTAGTTTTGGATTTTTAATCAAATTAATGATCTCATGTTTTGGAAATGAGTTTTTTTTAAAGAGCTTTAAATATTTTCTCTATACTAAATTAATCTCAAAATTTATAGTTTTAAATCACTTAAATAATATTCATATATATAATTAAAATCAGATACTGGCCATAATGTATGATTATAAATTCAAATATATCAAAATTAAAATACAACATAGACATAATTACTTGACAAAATTATTAAAAGGCAAATATGGCAATATTATTAAATAATATGCATCAAATAAAACTTGAATAAAAATTTGTTTGTAACTTTTTATTTAATACATAGCTATAAACTATATGAAACAATACCTCAAAATATAATTCAATGTGGCACACATCGCAAAGCATGTTAAATACTCGTGGGAAAATGCTAAGAAATAAATAATTACTCTTCAAACAATGCAATTCTCATGAATATTGATATCTCTCACACTTATTATGGTTTGTGATACAGAATACATTAACTATTTTTGGAAAATTGACATTTTCTACATGTAATAATTTCATTGTTTTCCAATGTGATCCTAGATTATTATGTTACATAATATCAGAATCAGATACTTTTAGTTTGGAAAAACGACTCAAGTTTTACTCTATTCAGTTAAGAAATATATTTTAAGCAAACAAAATTTTGATTATTTGATTTTAGGAAGTGAGAACTTCACTTTAAATTAGGACACACACACACATATATATAGGTGACTTTCTTTTCTTTTTTGTACTGATTTATTTTGATTTATTTGACCAATTGTTTCTAAGTAATTCTGATTAACTTACTGATTGAACAAAAGTTGTTTCTTAAATGGATTTTGGTCAGGTTTTTATGTTAATTAATCCAGTAAAACATTTGGAAAGTTTAATAAGCTAATTAAAACATATAAATAAAGAAAAGAAAAACAACACATACATTTATGCTATTTAAATTTAACATGAACAGCTTATATTTTTAATTTGAAAAACCAAAACAAAAAAGTATCTGTTAGGATACTCTTAAATTTATCAAATCTTTTTTGTAAATTAATACACTATACATGCTTAAACCTGCATATATATATATATATATGCGGGATTCGAATTCAGACTTTCACACGACCCTCAAATCTCCATGCCATTTCATATTGCTGATCCACCTGATCACACAAATGTTGAAAAGATAAATAATCACCAATAAACCAGAAATCATCAGTTGGTCCAGATTATTATCTCCACACATATATAAGATCAGTGCTCAGCTTTATATTAAGATAGCCAATCTTCATAATTTAATGGACATGCTTCAAACTACTCCAACTCACAACTTTTCAGCCATCCATTTCATTGAAAATCTGATTATGGAATGTTTAAAGCCCACGTTAGTGCCAAGGTTGTCATCCTACCCATGTTGACATTTAGTCATTCTGACCCCTCATGTACAGTAGTTTGAAGCCTGCCCATTAAAGTATGAAGATTGGCTATCTTAATATAAAGCTGAACACTGATTGTATATATGTGTGGAGATAGTAATCTGGACCATCTGATGATTGCTGGTTTAGCATGAAATATGGATATTGGTGATTATTTATCTTTTCAACATGTGTGTAATCAGGTGAGTCAGCAATATGAGATGGCATGGAGAGTTGAGGGTTGTGTGAAAGGCTGAGTTCGACTCCTTATTTGGTAAAACATTTTCTAATTATCATTTAATTAAAATAAAAATTGGAATTTAGAATTATTAGATCCTTTTTTTTTTGCATTTCTGTATAACTTTAACTAAGATGACATGGAGAGTTGAGGGACGTGTGAAAGTTTGAGTTCGAATCCCTTATATAAAATAAAATTATAAAAGCAAGTTTATTTAGCTTATAATTATTTATCAAAAAAGGCGTGTAATTAAAATGGGATTTTTTTTATATCATTAAAAATGCATTAACCCCTGCACGATTTGATGCAGTTGGTAGAGTGTCCGACTTAGGTTTGGCAGGTCCTGGGATTGATTCTGGTGCACGCGATTCTGACAATCGAACTTCTTATGAACTCCCAAGCAATAAAACCATATGCCCTTTTTTTATTAAATAAATATTTAACTTAGTGCATACACACACATATATATATGCAAATATTTTAAATATGTTTCTGTGTGTACATACAGTGAATGATATCAATAATTTAGACAAATTTACTTTTCCAAAATGAGTAGATATGAAAAGAATTATTTATATCAATTTCTACAATTATCCAATCCATCTTATATAACCGATACATATGACCACATACATGTGAAAAAGATAAATGATCTCCAATATATGTATTTCGTGTTGAACCAGCACTCATTAGTTGGTCCAGATCATGATCTTCCACACACATATATAATCAGTACTCAGTTTATATTAAGATAGCAAATCTTCAGACTTCTCCACCCTCCAACTCTTCAGCCATTCATCCATATCATTGAAAGTCTGGATTCAAATCTCTTTTAATTACATTAAGTTCAGTATAGCCATTATACTTGTATTTAAATATTATATCACTTTCATAAAAATCTAGGGATGAATTTTTTTTTTTTTAATAAAAGTGTCTATTAACAAGAAATATGTATGAATTTAAAATTAAAATTTCTTCATAATTTTTAATTATTGATATTTTAGAATACTTTTAAATTTATACCAGGTAGCATGAAATGTGGTAAATTATATTTTTGAAAATTATCTTTTGATCTATTTTAAAATTTCCTTTATATATTTTTGAAAGATTATTTAGTATCTGTTTTAAAATAGGCTTAAAAGAGTATCATTTTGAAAGATATTTTCAGCAACATGCCATGGAAAATATTAAATATGATTTTATTTTAAGGTAAAGTATATTTCATATTTTCTTTTTCTTCATGCAGTATACAACTAATATGGAGACAACAAAATTTCTTTACAGAGTTTAATCAAATGATTAAATGAGTGTGCATAATATTTACTTGAAAACAATATTATTTAATTTTTTTTAAGGATATAATTGTTATGTATTAAACCAAATAAAATATTTTAATACTAACCATATAACATTTCAAATAGATATTCCAAAATTTGCAGATATTTTAATTTAAGAAGAAAGTAGGAATAAATGAATCCTACATTTCATAAGCTTTAAATTAAAAATGTATATATATATTTCAAGTAGTGACACTCAAAACAAACATTTGAGTAAATACTTATTATTAAATTTAATAGTAAAATCTAAAAATGGAAGAAAACAAATTTTAATAATGCTCTTTTTATATTTCTTTTTTCTTCAATTAATCGATTAATTAAATAACTGATTAACTGCATTACTTCTGACTTTAAATTTTAATTACTGATTGGTCGTTTTTGTTTTCCTTAAACATTTGTGTCTAACAACAAATAATTCAACTAAACTACTTTTAAAGTGAAATTAAATAACAGAATTGTTTTAATAAAAGGAAAGCATTTTAGTGTTATGTAAGAGCATCAATAAATGCATATATAATGCAATATTTCTTTATTTGTACTACATATAATAATATTTTAATTAGATTAATATCTGTAATAATTGATTATTCTAATACAATATTTGCAGGTCATCTTTTGGTTAAAGATTTAAAACTTTTTAAAAGGATATTTTTTGCCTCTCTCTTTTATATATATGCATACCGATATATACGTGCGCACGTGTATGCTTGTGGGTGGGTGTTTGCAGTGTGTATAGGTGAATGTATAATTTTTTGCCCTGTTATCAACTTATTATTATTTTTTGTTTAATTAAATTATTTGTTATTCTAATTTAATTTACCTTGTGTATCTTTATCCTTCCTAAATCTGTTCCATATATTGTAAATGCATGTGACTGGTTTTAATCTGTCGAAAGGGGGAGGGAAAATCATAAGAATCATGATTGATTTGCTGAAGGTAGAGCAGATCAGAAAACAAAATGGGTAAAATGATATAACAGTGTGATTATGAAGTCAGCGGTTTTGATGCAAAAAGTGGCATTCTGTATGATATTGAAGGTGAGATCTAGAAAACAAAGTTTACAAGATAACTAGTGACAATATTTGGAAGTATTCTTAATAATTTGTTATAATGCCCCATCACTTTAAGAGTTAAGTATAAGCCAGGTTTAATAAAGTAATCTTTACTCGGTAACAAATTGTATGTCAGTGAAAGACAAATAAACAATTTTTAAAAAAATTTAATCCAATAAAATTAACTATTATTCTTAATTAAATTTATATCATTATAATTTAAATAAGAAAATTTATTTACATATATATGATTATATAAGTATATATTTATTTATTTATTAAATATTATCATGGATTGTTAAAAAATAGCTTTTTGGATTTAACTTCATTTAACAACTTGAGTCTGAATAAAAGAGGAGCTCGCTTACTTTAACAAAAAAAATCAGCAAAAGAGCTATTATAAGTTAATTGTTAGCCTCAGGGAGATTGTTAATTAGTAGTAATTGATAGTTTTCTTGGTAACAACAAAAGGCAAAAGTTATTTCTGTTTACATGGATATAAATCTCCTTATTTCAATTCTTTTTTCAAATAAATCATGAAAATATTTAATTCAACATATACAACTCTTGGGAGAAGTTTAAAATATTTTTTCCAGAATATTAGGAAAGATTCCATTCTTTCACATTCTTATGCCTATGAAAATAGTTTTCTGAATTTAAATCCTTTCAACAACTTGGATTTGAAGTGAAAGAGGACCTCCTTTTACTTCTACAAAAAACCCCAACAAAAGAACTATTAGAGATTAATGGAGACACTTGTTTAACCTCCAGTGGATTGTCAATTAATCTCTTTTTGCAAATTATTTTATTGGCTGAGTGAGGTAAAAGTCTAAACTTTTAATTGGTCAATTTACAAACTCAAGCCTCAAAATATATTCATCTTTTAATATTATATTCACTTTAGTTTCATTTGTAAAAAGTATATTAATAATTTGTCAGGTAATGAAAGTGAACAAAAGTTTTTCAAAAATAAATTTTTATTTATAATTATAAAAATATTCGATAATGGCAAATCTAAAATGAATGTTACTCACCAATCAAAAAGTTTTGCTGATGTCAGTGATTTCTTTCCCAATTTTATGTTGCAGAAAAGTAAATAATTTTTGCTAAAGTCTTAACTATTTTTCTAAAATAATTTTTTTTTTTAGCATATTTTATCAAAATAATTTATAATTTGTCAAAAAATACTTTTAAAATGGTCTAAAACAATCATTTATCATTTTTGAAATGAAAGAAAAAAAATCATAACGCTTTAGTTATTGACAATCCATTTTCTTTGTTGTCGAAACTTAACAGCCAATCAGCATCAAGAATGGACTGCCCTCTTCCTTTGTTAGACCTTCAATGTCAGTTTTATTGATTTTTTACTTGTAAAATAATTCAAGAGAGGGCAGCATCTTATGGAATTTTTTTTAACCTTTAAAAATAACGCTAAATCTTAATGATAGCGTTAAAAATAACAGAATTAGAGCAAATTGAAGCCGACATGAAACCATCATGTTTTTAGTCGTAACTAGCAAAAAATAGGTTAATAGTAATTAATAATTTTCTGGCAATAATAAAAGGCAAAAGTTATCTTTGTTTACAAGTATATAATCTTTACAATGTCAGTTTGAAATAGTATGTCTTATAAATTAAGAAAAGAAAAAAATAGATGTTGTATCCTTTAAGGAAGTGATAGTGTTTCAATAGTCATTAGCAAAAGGAATTTATTGCCAAACATTCTAACAAAATGGCAATTGATTATACATGATGTGCCATAGATAATTTGATTGTCTGAAAAGCAAAAAAGGATTACTCATATAACAAGAAGTTAAGTGAATGCACAAACATTTGCAGAAATCTTATATATAGATCTGAAAAACAATTCATGTAATCCAGCAAGATAATTTTGACAAGAAGTAAATATTTCAATGAGTTTTATTTGATGTTTTATTATTCATGCAGCAATAGAGCAAGGTATGTTTAGAAAAAAAAATCAACCAATCCAACATTTAACTTATTTAATAAATTGTCTGTAAATGTTTAACTTTTTTTGTATATCCTATGATTGTGCATTCATCAAAGAAATAACATGCATTATGTAAACAAAAATTCACTAGAGATTAAATAATAATATCCATTAAATATAATATCAGTATCACTGGTGTTAAATTGATAAATGAGATTTATCTCATCTTGTAAAATGACCATGATGCATATTTAGAGAACATGGTAAAAGAATTCTATCCCATCTTTTCATAAAATTCTGTTATATTTTGACACCCAGTGCGAGACCCAATGAATACGTTAGAATTCCACTGTAAAATGTATCATAAAAAATTATAAAATAAAACCTTTAAAAAAATTATTGTTTGCTATTTTTAGATAATGAGAGAAGCTTTGGATACCAAAAAAATGAGACAAAAGTGAAATAAGAATTTGAATTATAGATATGGTATGTATATATAGGGGATTTGAACACAGGCTTTCAAGCATCCTTTAACTATCCACATTATCTCATACTATGGTTACACATGATTACACACATGTAGAAAAGATAAATAATCACCAATATCTGTATATTGTGCTGAACCAGCACTCATCAGTTGATCCAGATCATCATCTCCCACACATATATAAAATGGGTGCTCAGTTTACATTGAGATAGCAAATCATCATACTTTAAAGGACAGGCTTCAATCTACTCCAATCTCCAATTCTTCAACTATTCATACCATTAAAAGTATGATGATGGAATACCCAAATCCCATGCTGATGCTAATATTATTGTTATGCTCAAGGTTGACCTCAAGTCATTCTGACCCCTCATGTATAGGACCTTACCCATTTAAATGCATAAAAGAGGGATGTTCAGGATGGAGGCTATATTTCAAATATTACACCATAAGCCTGCATTCTTCACACCCCTTTTCTATACATAGAAAAGGGGTGTGAAGAATGCAGGCTTATGGTGTAATATTTGAAATATAGCCTGCATCCATATATGAGGGGTCAGAGTGGCTTGAGGTATCTGTTTTCTACATATTAAGCCTGCATTCTGCACATCCCTCTTCTATGTATTTAAATGGATAAGGTCCTATATATGAAGATCAGAGTGACTTGAGGTCAACATAGCATAACAATAATATTGGCATCAGCATGGAATTTGGGCATTTTATCATCAGATTTTCAATGGTATGGATGGCTGAAGAATTGGAGGTTGGAATTGATTGAAGCCTGTCCATTAAAGTATAAAGATTTGCTATCTTAATGTAAACTGAGCACCAATTATATATTTGTGTGGGAAATGATGATCTGGACAACTGATTAAGGCTGGTTCAGCATGAAATACATATATTGGTGATCATTTATCTTTTCTACATGAGGGTGGTCATATGCATCAGTGCTATGAGATACTGTGAATAGTTGAAGGGTGTTTGAAACTCTGTGTTAAAATCCCCTATATTTACAATTAAGCTCCAGGTATATGAAGAATGTCTGAATTTCAAATATTAGATATGGTATATGTGGAGAGAGAAGGCAAAATATCAAATATTTATTTTTGAAATATATGATGTTGAAAAAAAACCCCCAGGATAAATTGTATGATGAATAAATGAAAATGGTAAAAAAAGATTGGGATAGAGATTTCTTTTCTTTAGGCCTTTATAATGAGAATGGGGAATATGAAGATACTGGAATTAATAAAACTTTAAAAAACAAACAAACAATGGAATATAAAAAAAGGAAATTGTGTTCTTGCTCCTAAAATGATTTAATGATTCTAGATTAAAATTAAATAATGAGAACAGAAAAGCACAAAAAATTTGAAAAAGTAATACTTATCTTAATTGACCGTATTTTTTAGAAAATGGCCAATAGTCAGAAACTTCTAATTTTAATTTATATCACATCATATCTTCTCCACATAAAAGCAAGTAGAGTATCAGGGTAAATAAGTGATAATACTTGGACATCAATTATTGTAGTTTGCTATTTCTTGCCACCCTCTTGACATAATTTATTTTTGCATCTCAATTTTAGAGCTGCAGTATATAATGAGCATTATATCATTAAAACGCCGTTATGTGTATATATATTGTGTATGTTATTATGTGTGCATATCAACTTAATTATTATTATTCGAATTTCAATTATTGCTTATGTTTATAAACAAATAATAGTTCATTTTTCAAAATTTTCTTTTTTAAGATTTATAATTAACATTCTCATAAAGAAATGTTGCTCTTAATAAGGATTTATTTTGTAATAGGAAACTAAAGTCTTTTTGTCTGTTATTATATATATTATTTGTAAACTATCAAAAACCTGTTTTCTCAAAATGTTTTTTAATAATAATAAAAAAATAAGGATAATAATAGTCTATTCTTTCATAATTGGCAATTAGACTATTTGAGTATTAAAATTTCTAGTAAACTTATGTGTACATTCTCTCCACTTCAAAGGATTGAGATTTTTATTGATTCTAATTGCTGAAGGTCAAGTTTCAACCATTCTAAAACATGTTCCTTCAAAGCTCAGTCAGGAAAACCTAGGCATGCTTTAGGATCAAAATAACTAGTCCGTTTTAATGAATGCTTTCAATTAGACTTGCATTAAATTTTAAAAGTCTTCTAGTGAGCAAACCATCTTGTTTGCCAAACAGTGGGACATATAATCTGAGTATTTTCCTAACTTCTAAATTCCCTTTAATATATACATACTATATAATTCTATCATCTATTTTATTTACAATATTTATTTGAATATTTAAATGAACAATTTTAAAAAATATGCAGACCAACTTTTGCTTATATATACACACACATAAAGTTGAGCTTTATAATTACTAGTCTGCAGTTATTAATTTTCTGAAGGTTTGTGAGTACTGTCTCTGGTCAGGCCAGCAACACCTGAAGAAGATAGAAAAATAATAGCAATCGAAACGTTAAGTACATACTAACTTGTGTGCTATTACAAACAACGGAATGTAATTGGAACACTTAAATAAAGTTAAATTTTTCTAAAGACATTTAATACTTAATGTTAAATAATAATAAATTTATTAAAAATAATATCAATGAGAAGTAAAACTTTGAAAACAATTGGTATACTAAATTTATTATGATATTACTATTTACTGAAAATACTACTTATTTTAATTTATATTATAATATTAAGGAAAAATGCATGATGGAAATAGTCCAATTATACAAATTTTATTATAAAAATATTATTACTTTACTCTTCAAATTATATATGATTTGCACTAAAAAATTAAAACAGACCAAGTTTAAATCTTTTATCTTACAATCTCTCAATTTGAAACCATCATGGAACACACTATTTACATTGTTGGCATCAGACAGAACAGGTGATGAAAAATTGCATTTTCCCTTAATATTATAATAGAAATTAAAATAAGTAGTATTTTCAGTAAATGGTAATATCATAATAAATTTAGTATACCAATTGTTTTCAAAGTTTTACTTCTCATTGATATTATTTTTAATAAATTTATTATTATTTAACATTAATCAAACTGGAGTGATATTTGATTGAAAATAATATCATAATAGAATATGAACGTTTTGATTGATTTAAAATATAATTTATCTGTATATATCTTATGAATATTATAAAATTATTGAAGTCTTTTTTTTTTTAAAGAAGAATTAATTGTTTATATTCTGCATATGTGGTTTGTGAACATATATAATTGTGGCAAAAAATAAAATTTGATGTTTATAAAAGTTTTTAAATTTATTATTATTATTATTATTATTATTATTATATCATCATCATCATCATCATTGTTATTATTATTTTTTTGTTAGAACTGCTTATTTAAATGGAGTTTTGAATAATACAATGACAGACATTGGGTATGCTAATGCCTGAAAAGTTTAATGCAGTTGTAGAATGTCAAATTCTGAAACATAAAGTCCTTGAATCAATACCAGTTCTGGTATTTTCAACACTCAAACTTTACCATTTGATTATTTTATTGAATTAAAATGCTGTTACAGATGCATTGTGGTTAAAAATCACGAATGCTTGATAAATTTTTTTATACAAATCAAGATCAATAGGTATAACACAGATTCCAATTTATCAATATCTGTGTTCTTAACAAGTTAAAATAAAACAATAATTATTAATTCATAATACACTGTATTGGGATATGAGTATCACATTGAATACTGTCAGATTTCACATCATGCAAATTATAGGTATTGACTGCAATTTACAGTTGTTCTTATAGAAATATTGGCTTGCTCTACTTTTACCCTAGCTTTTTCTCTTGATTCTTTTCAAAATCTGATCATTATTATGTTCATACTATTATTCTATTTTTATATGAATATGTCTTCTTTGAGCTTGATCCCACTTAGAGATGAAGACTAATATTCATGCCCAACACTGCCCCATCACTGAGTTCCCTGTTAAGTTTGTAGATATTTTGCTATCCAGGTCTTCATCAATACCATTGCCTAATGAGAATGCAGAGTTGTTTTGCTATGTCCCAGAATAAGTCTGCATATGTTTTGGGTGTTCTCTTGACTAAGTCATTTTATTGTTATATTTGTAAGCCTATATCCAAGGTGTATATGTGACATGGGGATTTGTATGGCATATCTAGAAGCATCACAACTGCTTTTTAATCTTCTCTTTTCATGGATGTATGTTGTTTAATACTCTGAAGGAGTGCAAGCATCATCAGAAGAGGTCTTTTCACTGTTCATGATCATCCTCTCCCTAAATCTCATCTTTCTAAATTTCAGTGACTTGATTCTACATTATGACCACTACACTAAATGGAATAGCTAATGACTAATTTTATTTTTGTGTATTTTAGAATTTTATAATCTCATGAATGTATGCTAATACCTGAATCACTACACAAACGGTACAGTTTATTATTATCATCATCAACCTTCATCAGTTTTACAATTATTATATAATGATAGTATATATTTTAATGGAAAAAAAGAGTATTTTTGTACATACAATTACAAAAATTGCAAAGTTATGATGTGATTTAATTTTGCTATTTTTGTAATTACTTGCATAATATAACTTACAGATGGAGAAAGTTTCTCTCAAGGTTGATTGAATTTCTATTTTGGAAAAAATGTGTCATCTGAATATTAAATTTTGATAAGTTTAAAAAAATAATAAATGAGAGGGGAAAATATTAAAATTAATTATTTAGCTGTCACATCTAAATTACTCGTTAATAAAGAATTAATGATGCAGAACATTATTTTTTGTAATAAAGAAATGATTACTTTGACAACCCAAAAGTTTAATCCTTTTATCACATTCCTCAAGTGTTTTTCCTCTACTATTTTTAAAAAGCTTTATAATCTTGAGATGTATGGTGGTGATGAAGCTTTCTATTAACAGTTTTTTTTGTAAAAGTCTCTATCTAAAACCAGGCTTTTGATGAGTGTTCTTTGTTTAATAAATCAGTTCTTCAAAATTTTTGATGAGTTTCAATAAATAATAATAATAAAAGCAAGAGGAAAAAGAAAATGTTTCTCATTTTCATCACTTTTTCCATAGCTTTAGTTATAAATTTTTTTTTAAAAAAAGGTGAAATAATAGTGTTGTCTCATTATTGCGTTTGGCCGATTGGCCAAAGCAGAGCAAACATCTTCCAAGGTTTCACAAAGTATTTTGATATATTTTTCATTATCATAGAGATTCATTATTTCTTAACTTTCTAATGCACATGTGTGTGCATATATATATGCTGCACACACTAATGAACTCAATTTACGCACAAACTAAGACATTGATATCTTCTATTGCATATACAGTAAAATGATTAATAAATGTAGTTAAAAGCTGCTGGCAATATTGTTCTTTGATATACAATGAAGCTGCGGAAGGAAAAACGCTGTATCAAATTACATGATTTCAATTATATGCTAACCAAAAAAAAAAAAACGTAAATAATTAAAAATGTAAACAAACAAATAATAAAAACATTAAAATTTACAAAGTTTTTAAATTGTATGAATCTCAGTACAGTGGCAGCTATTTTGTTTTGGTAAATTTATTAATGTTCTCAAATCTCAAAAGTAAATTTATTACATCAAATTTTCTTCAGACCTTAAATGCCATTCAGTACCATAGTTAAAAAGCACAAGTACATAATTTTTTCTTTGCATTTTTTTTAACAAAAATTTTTATACTGTATACAGTACATATATTTTTAGGAAAATATATTGTAATATAATGAGCAATAAATACAAAAAAAGTCACAAAGTACTTTCATTAAATAAAGTTGGAGGAGGAATTAATATATTTAGAATTTACCTGAAAATCTGGATCACACAGTTCCAAGATATTCACTGCAAATAGGGGGTGATTGTATAGATTCTGAAACTGTTATAGTTTTAAAAATATTAAAATAACTGATAAAGCTGCATCTGTTGTTAATAAAATTGCCACTACATTTTCATTAGAACTAAAAAAAATTATTGAAAAGAAATGTCTGGAACCTGCATTTAATTGTGATGAAACATAATTGTAAGTAAATGCTTTTGATATATGCAGTTTTGTAAATATATATGCAAATGTGGTTTTTCAATTATTATTTTTTAAAAATATTGTTTATATTATATTTTCAATTTATATATGCATACTATACACATAAAGCATCTATTATATATATGTTTGATGAAAAGAATCATACAATTACAGCTTAGTAAACAATACTTATTGTATTATGTTCAAAGTTTGTCAAACATAATGTGAGCTGTTGTACACTATGTACATTTGTATGTGAAGGGGGTTTGATAAAAATATAGCATAGGTTGTCACTGTAATTTTAAAAAGTTGATTAAAAACATACACAAGATTAGGTAAAGCATTTAAAATAAATAATAAACCTGACTGGAAAGAATACATTTATAACTAAAGTATTAAATAAATGGATAGTCTAAGACATGAGTTTTAAAACTTCACTTCATTTGAACAGCAAAAAAAAAAAAAAAAAAATCAATGTAGAATTGAATTATGGATTAATGAGTATTTGGTTTGGCAATTTTTTGCTAAAAAAGGTACAAACAATTAAAAAAAAACATCATGAAATAATTTATGAGATAATGTGATTAAATTAAAGAGAAAGGATTTTATCTTTTTAACATATGCACTTTACTGATTTTATAATAACTTAACACTGTTATGTTGAGTACAGAGGAGACTCTCAAACCCAAACTCAAATAGAGATTTTATGAAAATAAGGGTAGCTGTTTTATCTTTAATATAAATTCTGATTTATATAAACCAATCTGAAGTATCTTGGTTTGAAAGAGTGAAGATGTTACTCTGTTCACTTTTACATCCATTACTTTTTTACAACATTCAGGAAATCTTTCAATTTACTACATGTAAAAATTGTGAATTAATAGATATTATGTAATGTTCAGGTTTATTTATTAAGTGCATAGATAGTATGAAATTAAAGAGAAAGAGATTCACCATCTGGATCTTACATAATTTCTATTAATTCATATTATTAACATGTAGTAAATTGAAAGACTTCACAAATGATAATGCATGTAGAAGTGAACAAAATAATATCTTCACTCTCTCAAACCAAATGCTTCTGGTTGGCCTATATAAATCAGAATTTAGGTTAAGGATATAACAGCTGCTCTTGATTGTAATGGTATACATATGCTATTATATTATTTTAAAACTAAAATAAAAGAGGAAAATGAATCATAAATAAAATTGATTTATTAAAAACATAAAAAAAAATTAAATAGTTATTTTAGCACATATATAATCACACAGATGGAAAACTATTAAAAAAATTATTTAAAAGAAAGTTAAAAAAAAAGAGTAAAGTCTAAAGATTAGTATTTTTGTTAAAAAAGTAATATAAAATAAAATAGAAACGAATGTTAATTAGTTTTTATTTTAAAAAAATGTTAGTGAATGGAAATGATTGTTCTATTAATTGAATCTAAAGCAAATGAGCTCTTGGGCACTTTGTAATGTAAAGGTCAGATAAGAGATAAAAAAAAACTAAAGATTATGTGTTTCCTGCTCTGGAACAGATTGATCAACCCAGGCATGGGCCAGAAAGGAAAACATCAGAACCAATAAGAACAAAGGACATCATGTGTGATTGATCTGGATAATTTCTGATAAGGGAGGCTATAAAATTATAAAAGATGAAATATTAAATTATTGAGACCTTTTACTCATTTAGAAAATGAAGTAACTATTGATTCTTGAACTGCATTGTGGAGCCTAAAATATAAGGGTCTCACAATGAATTAATTTCCTGTTGTGCACCAGCTGAAGCAGCCTCCAAATTGATGATTACTGAAAGGCAGCAAACAATGGACTGGTCTTCTCAGGAATGATATAAATATTAAATGGACTTCGAATGGATGGGTGCATTGCATCATGGACAAGATGGACTTCAAATAAGTTTACTATGGAAAGTATGATCTTTTGTTTATTTAAATTGAAATCAGAACTTAAAAAAGAAAAATTAAAAATAATTAAGAACTTTTCAAATATGTAAACCTCTAAATAAAATCTCTTATCTGATTGAGTGTAAATTTAAATTAGTGATATTCTCCCAATATGTTTGCTAATCAATCATTTCCATTTTTCACTTTTCTGTTATAATTTATTTTATGGTTTGTTGTTTTGTTTAATAACCAAATTGTCAAATTTCTTTTAAACTAATAATTTAAATATAGGCATAAATAGCTCCTTATGTTAGTTTAAGGGGGTTAATTTCAGGCTGTCTGTCTCATAGTTGAATCAAGGTTGGTGGAGGGATGTATGGGTGTTTCATGTCAATGTAATATAAAGTGTACTAGCATACAGAGCTTAGTATCCCACTTAAATGCATGGTGCAAAAGTGTAGCCATTGTGTTGCCAATGGACACAGATGTATTCCCTTTACTATTGATTCTCCTTGATCTATGGATTGGGACTATAAGATAGCAAAAACCACTCTCCCTCCATATGGAGAATTTCATATTCTTCATATTAAATGATTACTTAACTCACCAAACAGATGTGCATTCATGTACTGGATGAAGATCATTCTTCTTTAAATAATATGCTGCAGATGTGCATTCCTGTCGGCATGGTTTTATGCTGACATCTTCATGTTGCATTGATTACATCAATATATCATTAAGCTGGCTTTGGTTTAACTGTGAATTTATAGCCTGGAGTTAAAATAGTAGAGTTAATCAAATGTGTATCTATGTAGCCTATCTATGCCTAACATTCTAATACATTAAATTGTATAAACTGTCCATCTGTGCAAACTTACCAAGATATCAAAACTTAAAAATAATAATAATAAAACTTAAAGCAATGTTAAATAATTTATTCCTCAAATTTATTTTATATATGTATGTAAATAAATGTTTGTGTATTACTGGCAGTGTCTTAATTTATTATCTTTTTTTTTTTTATTAAAAATATGTTTAAGAATTTATTATCATTAAATTTCAGCTACTCCATGAACTAGTGGCAGGCACATATTGGTTGGAATAAAATGGCATCTTAACAAGAAGTATCTGCCTACTATATAAATTTTCCAGGTTCAAATGGCCTGGTGCCATCCTGTATGGCAGATAGAGTAAGAGAAATTGCCAGATCATTATATTATAGTCTATCTTGTGCTTAGACTTGAGAATCTCTGTACTCAACACAACATCATTCAGTTATTATAAAATCTGGAAGGCACATATGTTAAAAAGATGAAATTCTTTCTCTTCAAAATAATGTGATTTTAAAAAAAAAATCTTAAATAATTTGTCTTTTATTTTATCCTTATTTATATGAAATTATTTATAAAATAAAAAAGAATAGAGAAATATGGAAGTTGTCTAATCTATAAAAAAGAATGAATTATTAAGACAAAAAATTAATTACAGAGAAAAATAACTGAATAACATATATACTTCAAATTAGAAAGATTATATGATTTAAATGAAAATTGCAAAGAATATTAAAAGAAGCTTATGAAAGAAAAAAAATATTAGAATATATTGAAAAAAAGTGTCTATTAATTTGAAGAGAAGGGCAAGAAATAGAAATAAATAGTAAAGATAAAAATTAATTAGTTAAGAATATTTATTTATACAATCAGTAAATAATTTTTTATTGAATAAAAGAGATTTTTTTTTCTTTTGTATATATACTTCCTATTCTGTATATGTATATACACCTGGATCTCTTTTTGTGTGGATTTTTTAATGCAATTTTGAAGTTATGCGATCATGTTTCTTTTTAATATCTTTTTACGTGGTTTTCTTTTATGCGATAAAGAAGTTCATATTTCACTTAAAATTGGGATTTCCCTATTTTATATACACACATATTTTACATGCTTTAAATGCCTGTTGGAAAAAGGTTTTGCAATAAATTTAGATAATGCAGAAGATTTAGAAAAAGATAATGAAACAGAAGTGGAACCTGTGCATTTCACAGCAAAAATAATTCAAGAAAGTCTTCAACTTTCTAATCAATTGAACAATCATTTTCTTGTTAGTGGCACAAATTATGAATGAGCTCTTAAATTCCAATGAGAGCTAAATAGTTGTATGTCTGGATATTACGAGCTTCATAAACAATTAGTAAAATCATCGACTCAAAGCTTAATCACTGATTACATTGTTGACAGAAAATCATTAAATTTTTGACTGAAATTTTTTTTATTAGCTAAGTGAATTAAAGTTTTAAACTTTTGATTAGTTTAATTACAGAATCAGCAGATATATTCATCATTTAATATTAGATTTGTTTGTAAAAAGCAAATTAATAATTTGTCAGACTATGAAAGTGAATGAATGTTTTTTCAAAAATAAATTTCTATTTATAATTATAAACTATTTATTTTAAAGCATATGTGCAATAGCTTAATGCTGATTATTAATATTTATAATTATAAAAATATCCTATAGTGGAGAACCTAAAAAGAACACTGTAACCTCTTAGAAAATGCTGCATATGTTATTGATTTCTTTCTAATTTATGTTTGTGTAAAAGTAAAGAATTTTTACTAAAATATTAACTATTTTTCTAAAATAATTATATTTTCAGCATATTTTATCAAAATAATTTATAATATGTAAAAAAATACGAAAAAAATACTCTAAAATATACATTATCATTTTGAATATTAAAACAAAAAACTTGGAGCTGTCAAAATTGTTGTCAAGTGCTTCATTTGGTTTAAAATGAGCAACAACAAATCAGCACCTTATGATACAATAAAATTTTAAAAAGATGGTAAATTCACTATGATAACACAAAAATTGATAGTTTTAGAATGACTTGATGCCATGAACAAAAATTTTCAGTTGATGCACCTTATTAAACACAGCATGAAACTGAAGTTGGCACTAATTGTATTTCATCTTGTGCTGAATCTGATATCTTATCAATTCATAAATGTACTCACATATTGTCAAATAGTGATAATGATTAAAATATGTATGGAAAAATGAAAAATAAATTACGCATACAAATATATTGTTTTGAATAAAATTAAATAGTTAATAAAAAAAGTAAAAAAAGTTTGTCTTGTATCAATTTTTTTTCAAATATTTGAAATTTTTTATTAGTCATACTTTATTTCCTTATTTTTTTAATGCAAATTTTAAAGTAATTTTACCTTGTTGCTTGCTTTGCTTTTATGCGATTTTTGAAAATTATGGAATGTATCCCACATTTTTCAATGTAAGTTAGGTCTATATTTGTGTGATTTTTTTTATGCAGGTTTTTTGCGGAACCTATTTATTGTATAAAAAGAGACCCAGGTGTATTGTAACTAAAACAAATGTGATAGCAGCTTGAAGCTGTATAGAAAAAAGTTTAATAAAATCTTTTATAAATTGAGTAATAAATGTATAAATTGCCGTGTGTGTATTTGCATGTGTACTAGATATAAAATATGTCACTTTAGTATACTTGCTTAAAAAACTAAAAAAAAATAGTTCATACATTTTAATTATACTATTAGATATTTTACAATGAAAAAATAATTTGCCCCAAGTGAAAACAATGAAATGAAAATTGTACCTGTAAATGAAAAAATAAAAAATAGTTTTGATGCATGCAAAGATTTTGAATTGTATAGTTTACAAAAATATAAGGTATTTTGTGCTCCTTTCTTATTTGCCTCCTGAATAGGATTTTTAAAATAACTTGCCAATTTTTATAGTCAATTCAATAGCAAATCTAAATATGGTAGTAAAAAATTGGGTTACTAAAATTAGGCAAGTCATCAATCAATTTTTAAAGTTGGTAATGATTTTTTTTTCTTTCTATCACTAACATAAATAAAAAAAAAATATTTTTTTCTTTTGTTCATTTAGTTATTAAAATAATGACATAATCTAAAACTAAATACAGAATTATTTGTTTTTATAACATGTCATAAAAAATGAAGAAAATGTTTATCAATAAACATGTTGTTATAGATAAACAGATATTAAATCTTATAACTAACTTTTGATTAAATCCATTGAGTACAGGGATAATTGAGAACAACAGCAAATGGGACATTAATAGATCAGAAACAAACAACTAGGGCTGTCTAGTCTAGTAAATTTTTAAAACTCAGTTAAAGAATTAGTGCAGGGTGTTTTTAGGCAAATAGGAGAGACCAGTGGATAAAATAATTTTCCACTGAATAATTTAGATAGCCATCTCTTTCTAACTGTTTTTAAAGTATTTTCCAATACTCCATTTATAATAGCAAGTATGATGATTTTATCTAGTGAAAGCCTATCTACTATGTGAGCTAGGCAACAAAAAACACACTGAATACCTGGAGATGCAATTGAATCCAGTCCAAAGACAGACATCTTCTCCATTTTAAACACTGTCATTATAGTTAGCACTGTGAGTTCTTTTACATGTAGTTCTCATTTTATTTATAAGACGTGGTGCAGTGATGTTTGTAAACCATTCATTTTATAATTAGTCGAATATTTTAGGATTGTCATAGTAAAGCTAATTTAGGCTAACCCATTCCTCATTTGTACAGGTCCAAATATTCTCATAAACAATAAATTATTCACTATCATATCAAGAGTAAAACTCTCTTTAGAGATGAATTTGTAAACACCCTTATCATTACTTAAAGTAATGGTCATAGCATTAATAACATTGATTTATTATTATCTATAACTTATTAGCATACTAAATCAGTTGCTTATATGCAAAGTAATAACCGCATTAAATCTGTGCTATGTTTTCTAATGTAAATTAAATTGTTTATATTTATTAAATTATTATGTTTTAATAATTACTCATGTGTTTGTGTCTTACTGAATTTCATTCATTGAATTCCATTTAATATTTATAAATAATATTAATCTTATTTAGAAGTTATAACATTATCTTAAATAAACATTTATCTCTGAGTTATTCTGTCTTTGCTCATTCTGGATGGATACTAATTTTATAATTCATGTTTCTTTTGCAATGCTAGCTGTGTGCAATTTATTTAATCTTATAGATTTTCCTTTATATAAGATATTTGATTGAGCCAAGATTTGATATTATTTATTACATTAATTACCCTATAGATCTCGTGTTTCTCTGCTGTGTCTCTGGGACCAGAATGAATGAAATTTCATGTTATCATCAAAAGTGTTGTTTATAAAGTTATAGTTTTAGAGAAGAGCAAATAGGGCAGAATTCATGATTGCTCCTGACCTGTGTATCTCAGGCATGAGTGGATTTAGGGTACTTTTGCTTAGATTCTAAACCTTGTTAAATGAACATACAATTCTGACTGGTACAGGATTTTTTTTTCTTTCTTGGGCCTGGCGACCCAAACATTTGGGGCTTCGATTAATTAAATCTCACACCCTGTAGACTGCTTATCTTGTTGTTGGCTCAATCATTGAGGTCTATATTAATTAAATACCATACCTTGTAAAGTGCTTATGTTTTGGTGGCTTATATTTTAATGTCTCCAAGATTATCTAGATGTAGGTTCATTAATTAATTTTGTTGATTTAATACTATAAGATTTGTGAGTAAAACAGTATTGTTAGTCAAAATAATTATTTAAAAAGTAATAAAATAGTTAATAGATATATGAATTAATTAAATGTGTGTCTTATACTATCTCAGTGTATATATATTATACATTTGTTAATATGCATTAGTGACAATAAGGAGAAAGAAAATTAAAGTGTTAGAAATGTAGTAAGAGTAGATTGGAGCAAAGGGTAGAATAGATGAAAGAAGTAATTTTTTTTCTTTGTCAATATTAAGTAGTGTATATCTCAGTTTTGATATTTAGAAGTATCCAATATCGATATTATGTTAAAAACTTTTAATTTAAAAGTATTGTTTGCTAGCAGATATCGTAAATGTTCGTTTCCTATTATTAGTAGCCTCAAAGTAGGTGAAGACCTTCAAAAATAGAATTGTATGTCAAGCGGTCCGATGTAGTGGACATTATGCTTCAATGACATTGATTCTTAGAGTAACCTCAAAGCAGGTGAAGACCCTTTTATGTAACACCAAGCAGCCAGATGTAGTTGGCAAAATGCTTCAATGGTTTACATATTCTTATGCAAGCAAAAGTGAAAATTGATATCGATAAATACAAATTACTGGGAAGAATATTAATTTTGACATTTTATGATAGCCTCAAGCTCCTTGGAAATGATAGATAATTGAGTTAAATTCCTATATTCAAACTTAGGTTAATCACGTGTTGTTGGTTTGTAGTAAATATTAACTATTCATGGAATAAATTGTTTTATTCTAAGATATGTCAATCCATGTTGTATGACTTGCCTATTGTCATAATATTTTCTTAGCTTTATTTTGCTGAATTGTAGCATAAAATCACCTTAAACACTATTTTGTGTACATATAAATTTCATTTATGAGAAGTAAATTTTATAGCTGTTACAGATTATTGCAAAGGAATAAATATAAGGATAGATCTTGCTGATTTCAAAATAGCTGTGGGAAATAAAATATATATTTGTTTAGTATAATAATTGTGAATCATTTGATTAATGCAAAAGGAAATTTTGGTATCCATTTCTGTGAGCATGAATAACCTAAATATTATGTAATATGTCATTAATCTTGCCGTGTTGGCATGGCACCTTGTATTTATACAATTATAAATTTTGCCAACCGGTGAATTCATGTGTTAACATAACTTACATTGAGTGAGATTCAAATGCAAGCAAATATTTAAAAGAGAGAAAATCATACTTTGCTTTGGCTTTCTGTTATATTTTGTATTATCAATTTACTAATAAAGATTTTTAGTCAATTCCAGCTGCAAAGAGAACAGATGGAAAGTGGCAAAAGAAGTAAAGGCACAGTAATTTTTAAATATATTTTGTGTTATAGAATTAATAGTTAATAATTTATAATATATAGCTTAAATGATGTAGGCAGATTCAAGTATAATATATAGTTTAAATGATATAGGCAGATTCAAGTAGTGAGAAGAGTAGACATAAATAATAAAGTGGTTGGGCATCATATAAGTTAGGCAGGGCAGGAAGAAAGTAGTAGGTATGGTGGGAAAATGGTAGTATAGAGGCAATTGAGGAAAATGGATAGACGAATAACCAATAGCAAATAATAATGAGTCATAGAGTTAGTGATATCAGTAAAATGAAACAATATGAAATAATTAGTGAAGAATACAGACATGGAGATTCAGAAGAGATTAACAAATTAGATGAGAGTGAAAGCAGTAGTGGGGAGTTGGAACAAGATTTTTTGGGGAATGCCAATTCAATGGAAAGTCCAGAAATTACTTTCAAGGAGCCAGAGCTTTTGTTGGGAGATGTGAATAAGGGACCAGAGGTCATCGACAATAACCATCAATTATTTATGATGATGCAAAGTCTATTAAAGCAACAAGCTGAAGAACAGAAGATAGGAGCTGAAAAATTTCAGAAGAAAAAAGCTGAAGAACGAAATAAAGAAGCTGAAGAATCCCAGAAGAAGATGGAAGGTCTATTAAAGGACCAAGCTGAAAGGACCGAGGGTCTATTAAAGGAACAAGCTGAAAAACAGATGAAAGAAGCTGAGGAATGGAAGAAAGAAGCTGAAGAATTATGGAAGATTATGCAAGGTTTATTAGAAAAGCAAGCTGAAAAACAACAAAAGATGGAAGAGGATTATCAACAGATTCATGAGCAATTTCAGCACTCCAAGTCGATATTAAAAGTCACTCAACAGGATGTAACAAAGCATGAGGGACAATTAAAAGATATTCAGGTAGCTCAGGGGGAAATAAAAAATCAACTTTATGAGATGAGTGAAAAGGCTAAACATGACTACAAGACATAAGAAAGGGAGATAAATGAAATTAAGAACACACTTCAAGAAACCCAAATGAAAATACAATTGGATCTTAAAGACACAGTGGAAGGTCTCCGCAAGGAATTGGAACAGATCCAATTGGTACCAAAAGGTATATTGGAAGAGCAAGGTGAAATAAACCATCCAGTTAAGACCATGCATCTAGAGCTAGAACATAAGTATCCACCACAAGGAGATTTTAGAAAACAACTGGAAATGGAACTTGGAAATATGATAGTGAGTAGTGAGCCAGTCATTGTGGAGAGGAGTCATGATATAAATAATTGCCCATTTAATACGAGAGGAAATTCTAACATGGCAAAATTTATACAAATACAACATTTTTGTGGAGACCCCGGAGACAGCCCACAAGAGCACTTGGGAAGTCTTAAGGAGCTGTTTTTTTAATCCTGCCAGTCATGAAGAACAAGTAGCCATTATTTAAAGGAAACAGCAAAGAACTGGTGGAATTCCTTGCAAGAAAAGCCTCGGACCTTTGGGGATTATAGAGCAGCTCTCCTTCAGAGTTATTGGAATGAAGAGTGACAGGATGGCTTTCTGTACACCTTGTCTACAGAAAAATATAAGCCTAGCTCCAGAGAGACTCATACTCAGTTTTTTGTGCGTAAAGTTGCTAGATTTAGGTCTCTAACAGCATTTGCTTATTCTGATACTCGAATTATTAGAACCATCCATCATAACATGCTGCCATGGATCCAGAAAATGATGTTAGGAAGCCAGATCACAGATGTGGAACAAATGACACATTTTCTGACCTCTATTGACTATGGGCACCTTACCCCAGAACCACCAGAGAAGTCACGAAGGATGGATGAGCCCAGAGTTCAGATGATTAGGATGAACAATGAAAATGGGAATTATAATAGGAGAACTCAACAAAACCAGACTGCGTTAAAAAGAAGGATGTCAGAAAACTACTAGGGGTCCCGTTAGGCCGTTCCTTTCTGCGGCACCCCAGATGAAAAAGGAACAAATCAACTTATGATAATAACCCCATTACTACACTTATTCACGAAATGGACCAACCAAAGACAAATGGAGTTCAGAACCTATATCCAACTGTGAAGGTTAGTGTAGGAACCCATAACATTCTTGCACTACTAGACTCCGGGAGTCAAGTATCTCTCATTTCAAAATCATGGTTCATCAGATACAGTAGCCAAGAGAAAAATATAATGGAACTTCCAACGCACCCTATACACTTAATGCTAGCCAATGGAAGAAGGGTCACCACTGAAAACCACCAAGTTTGGTTAGAGGTGAGGTTATGTGAAGAATTAATAGGACACTTCTTTCTGGTTGTTGCTGGACTTATACATGAAATGGTTTTGGGAACTGATTTTTTAACCCAACAATAATGTATTATAAATTTTCCAGAGAGACTGTGTGTGATAAAGGGCAAACCTGTAAAGTTCAATATAGAAAATGAACCTCCAGCGTTGAAGGTGGGATGTTTAACACAACCTGTCGATACTGCATTGATCATGGAAAAGGTTGAAGGATCTACTCTAACCGAGCTTAAGGATCGAGATCAATTGACAAAAATCTTGATGGAGAATAGACAAATATTTTCAACTGTCCCAGGAGAAATAAAAGGTTACACACACCGGATTCGTGTTAAGGAAGATTTGTATGTACAATCACGAACTTATCCAATTCCATTCCAGTACCATGAGAAAGTTGAAAAACAAATCCGTCAAATGGTAGAATGGAATATCATTGAGAGAAGCCCTTCACCATATAATAATCCACTAGTGGTTGTTAAAAAGAAAAATGGTACTCTTCGATTGTGCTTAGATGCCCGAAAGTTGAATAGTATGACTATTCCAGAACGTGACATACCTCCTTCAGCACAAGAGCTATTTGTAAAGTTAGCAGGCAAATGCCTGTTTTCTACCATAGATCTTACTGCTAGTTATTGGCAAATGGTTTTAGACCCACGAAACCGTAAATACACAGCATTTCATTATAATGGGCAAACTCATGTGTTCAAAAGAGTGCCATCCAGACTTATAAATAGTGGAGCCAGACTTGTGAGATGTCTAAGCCAAGTTTTGTCAGAAGACTTGCAAAACATTTGGTTTCATATGTTGATGACATCGTGATTGCATCTAAGAATCCATTGGAACATTTGAAATATTTAGAAATGTTTTTTAAGGAGTGTGCTAAAGAGAACATTTCCATAAATTTAAAAAAGAGTTCATTTGGTCTCAGGGAAATAGCTTTCTTGGGCCATCTAATTGGTGAGCAAGGAATACGAGCACACCCAGATAAAATCAAGGCAATAGAGGCTTTTCCACGCCCAACTACTCGTAAACATATTCGATCTTTCTTGGGTTTATGTAATTTCTACCACAAATTTTATCCTGGTTTTGCTCAAGAAACATCCAACATGGTAGAGTTACTATGGAAGGGGCAAAAGTGGAATTGGAGCAATGTACATGACCAAGAATTCTCTAATATTAAAAGGAAATTTCTTGACACTGTGATACTTCATCATCCTAACTTTAATCGTCCATTCTACATCCAGACTGACAGCAGTAAGAAAAGTTTGGGAGCTGTACTGTTTCAAGTGGATGAGGAAGGAAAACATGAGGTTTTATATTTTTGTAGCAGGCCATTAAAAGGAGCAGAGAATAATTATACTATGACCGAACAAGAAACACTTGCCATTATTTGGGCATGCCAAAAGTTTCGGCAATTTCTCTTGGGATCTGAAGTTATCATAGTGACGGATCACAAATGTTTGGAATTTTTAAATAAAAGTTTCCTTACAAATGAAAGGCTCATAAGGTGGAGCCTCATTTTACAAAAATTTAACTATAGTATAGTTTATTGCCCAGGCCATGAAAATATTGTGGCAGATATATTAAGCCGGAATCCCATACCAATGTCACTTCAGAATCCGGAACTTGTAGACCAAACTGCTAAGGTAATGGTCACAGCTAATGAGATATCCATGGAGTCTGATTTAAAGAATATAAGATATTGGCAGAAAAGGGATCTCCAATATGGAAATATCATTCGTGCAGTGTTAAGGAAAAGAGAAGAAAATGCTTCCAAACTGAGTGCCAAAAGGATATGTCGGTATCAAATAAGGGAAGGAATATTACATATTAGGACAAATAGAGAAGACAATCCATGGAAAATAGTGGTACCACACCGCATGAGGAAACAAATTATAAATGCAACTCATCAAAGTCTTGGACATTATGGACCCAGAAAAACAGAAGAGGCAGTAAGACGTAGGTTTTACTGGCCCGGAATGTACGCTCAAATTTTGACCATATTAAGAGGGTGTTCCTTATGTGCAAAATCAAAACACCTTACGAAATCATATGCAGGAGCAGTTATTCCTATTGTTGCTTCTAAGCCAAATGAATTATTGGCTATAGATCACTATGGTCCTTTGCCCAGATTTAGACTCTTCCAGTATCTGTTAGTTACTTACGATGTTTTCTCTAAATATGTTCAAGCATATCCGGTACCACGAGCAGATTCCAGAAATGCAATTCGGGTTTTACAAAACAAACAATTCCCTGAAGTAGGTAAACCTGAAATTTTGCTATCAGACCGTGGTTCCGCATTCACATCCAAGGAGTGGAGAGCATGGATTCTTCGACAAAGGCTAACACATCGTCTCACATCAGTTAGAAACCCCCAATCTAACCCATGTGAGCGTGTAATGAAAGAGATAAACCGATTATTCCGCACCTATACTTCTGAGAATTATAGAGGTTGGGTCAACAATACCAAGAAGATAACAGATTTCATTAACCAGTCAGTTAATGAATCAACAGGTTTTGCGCCAAGGCGTCTTCACTTTGGCAAACTATGCCCAGAGATTTTCAAATCCTTACCAAATGAGGATGTTTGTATTGATCAAAAATATGACCAGCAACATGCTCGATCAAGGTTAGCTCATATGGCTAAAATTAGAATTAGGAAGGGGCGTATTCCTCATCATAGATTTTGTGAAGGAGATCAAGTGTGGCTTAAAGTTCCTAAGCACAGTAATGTCACACGACAAGAGTTCCACAAATTTTTCCCTTTATATAAAGGTCCTTATATAATTAAGAAGAAGGGTGGGGAAAATGCTTTCCTTTTAACCCTTTTCCTGCCTCTTACGAGGCCTCTTGTTGACATCTGAGTCATTCTAATTCTGCTAGTTTTAATGCTAGAATATTCATTTGACAGTTATTGATTAGGTTTTTAAAAGTTCTGTAAGATGGTGCCCTCTTCCGAATTATTTTACAAGTAAAAAATCAAAAAAACTGCATTTAAAACTAAACAAAGAAAGAAGTTTGTTGGTGATTGGCTGTCAGCCAGCTCTCAGCCTAAAAAGACATTCTGATTGGCTGGAAAGAACAAAGAAACCGCCTGATCAAAGAAAATAAAGAAAAACGCTGAGATTTTCATTTCGAATGCAATTTAAGTATTAAAAAAATATAATTTGAGAAATTAAAATAGTTTTTTAATAAAATGTACTAAAAAAACAAAATTATTTTCGAAAAATATTGAAGATTTAATAAAAATATTTAAGATTTAGCAAAAAGAAATCTTTACTTTTCCATAACGTAAAATTGAAAAAAAGCGTTTGCGTCAGCACTTTTTTGTTTAGACATTCACTTTAAGTTTGCCGAAATTGAATATATTTTATAATAAATAAATAGCAATTTATTTTTGAAAGAACTTTCGTTCTCTTTCATAACCTGAAAAATTAGTAATATACTTTTTATAAACGTATCTGAGTTGAATTTAATATTATAGGTGAATATGTTTTAACAATAGGCTTTGTCTTCAGTTTGTGAGTTGGCCAATTAAAAGATTTGATTTTTACCTCATACAACCAATAATATAATTAGCGGTTAAAAGGTTAAAAGAAGGAGAAGTAATTAAAGGCACTTACAATGCGTGCCAATTAAAGCCATATATACCGCCTGATCCAGGAAAGAATAGTAAAAGGTGTTTGAGATATTAGGAGGGACCATGGATTTTCAAAAAGATTTAAGAGAATAGGGAGATTCCAATTAGTACATTGTGATTGGAATTTTATGAAGTGAAGCATAGACAAAAAGTAGTTTCCAAATCATTTCTACCATATTATTTTTACACTATCTGGATAGGTTTTTACCAAGATGAAAGATATAAAACTGCTACTATATAAGTCAGTATAAATTCATTTTGGTAAATAAATTTTTAAATGAATGAATTCTTGTAACAGTATTAATATGACTTTTAATTTTTTGAGAAGACTTTTTTATGTACATTGATGCCTCATGAGAAAACTCCACAGACAAATGCTGGTAACTGATACAAAAAGTTTTTTTAGTCATTCATCTTTCAGAAAAAATATACTGTTAAGATATTAAACCAGGTTAGACACTTTGATCTGTTGTTGCATCTGTACTGACAGTCAGTTTGATTACAATTATTGCTGTTATTTCAGCTATTTATACTGTTATGCTCACTATTATCAATGTTTTTTTATTTGGCTATGTTTTTAATAGTGTAACCTGCTTTTCAATTTTTTTTTATTTTTAAAAAGTTTATCAATTCAGTAATAACATACTGGTTGATTTTTTTGTTAATGACAACTATTTGTTTTTTCAATATACAAGTTGTATGGTTTTAAATATAAAGTCAAGCTAATCTATTTTATTTCAGAGTTAATTACTCTATACTCACATTTGTAAAAAAAAAAAAAAAATATTTTCTTTAAAGTAAATGTAATTAAAATAAAGTAGAAGAACTAATCAATATTTTTTTCAATATAGTATTACAAAAGATAATTTTATTTTATATTTAATAAAAGATATAAAATATTAATATTTAAATAAAAAAGGGCAATTTATGTCATATTGGCAACAAACTTTAATTGTTTTGTTTCTCTCTTTTAAAAATTATATATATATATTGCTAACATTTTTTGTCAAAGTATTATTATTCTGTAACTAAATTTATTAGAAAAATTTATGTTTTTCTTTCAAATAAAAGTAATTAAACTTAAAAAAAAAAACATTCAACATTTTCTTTCATTATACAATTATATAAAAAATAATATTGTTATTTTATCACTAATTAAAGACATAAATAAGTAATATTTAAACAACGTTAATTTAAAAGTTTTTCAAAAGGCACAATCCTATTTATGATGTATTCTTTTTATCTTGATGGCATGAGAATTAATTGTATCATCCTACTAAAAAAATATTAATATCTATATATTTTCCTTAAGGTCTTTGACCAGTGTACTGATAATAAATTTTAATGTTAGTATATTTCTAATATGACAAATAATCAATTTTTTTCTATGTTAAGTAATGTTTTCTTCTGAGATCTATACAACTATGATTAGTTTATAAGATGTTTGTTTTGTCTTATGATTAACAGAAGTGCAAGGTAACTACCAACAGTATAACTAACTTTGTAAAAATTGTTGGAGTTTACAATAAGATAAAACTACTTTATTTTCACTTGTTCCAAGCTATATAAAATTCATTCATCATTTATGACAGGTAATAAAAACCTGGTAAATTTTTCAAAAAATATAGACAAAATCTTTACATAACTATGGATTAAATATATAATAAGTTGTTTATTGAATATTAAAATCTTTCCATATATAGACAGGAAATAAATCTTTTTAATTAAATTTCAAACCATAACATTTGGTATTTCTAATAACATAAATTCTTTAAAATAAACACAGATACACTTTAAATGAGTTTATTTTAACAATATAAAAGAGTAACATGTGAATATTAGCTATATTTATATAAATTATTTTTTTAAAAAAAAAACAAATTTAGAAAAATAAATTCAGCTAAAATGTATTTCTTTATTTTCATTCATGATTTCTTTTTCTTTTTCTTTTTTTATTTTTTGTAGTTATTATAAGATCTATTGTCCTGTATTTAATTTGAACTCTTTTCTATATATGATTCTACCTAGCCATTATGCTATCTCTACACCCATAAAGATTTGGTTTTTTACTTTGTAGGTGTATTTGATCTGTCTTCATAAGATTATAGTTTTATACCTTGTACATGTATCTAATCTGTATTTATCAGAGAGTGATTCTGTAGCTTGCCAATATATTTGATATTACTATACTGTTAGCTGTAGCTTGTTTTAATATGAGGTTAGAAATTTTTATTGTTTATATAATCCTTATATTGTCATAATTATACTTCTTATATTCAGCAGATTAAAAATAATGTAGTATAGATAAACATTATTAATATGTATGTTTTCTAAAATACATAATTTCAATGCCTTATCCACAACATTCAAATTTCTTTAGAAACAACATATCAATCAGTTTTTCTTCTGAACTAATACAGTGTCATTTAAAATTAATTGTAAATATTATGATTCAGTGCAATTTCTGTTTATTTTTACTATTGGTAAAGTCATTTGTGAATGAGTTAAAGTTCTCCAGTTATAGTCTCTCTTAAAAAGCTTCTAAATTTCTAATGCAGATATATTAATATATGCCATCTTATGTAAACTGGCAATGTTTCACCAAATTGAGGTTGAGTTCATAAAAAATAGTTGAAAAATTGGTTAATATTATTGTCAGTATAACCAAGAATGAAATCTCTGGTAAATTCTTATAAGCATATGATAAAACATCAATAGCCAAACAGAAATTGAGCATCTGGAAAAATATCAATATAGAGAAAAAATTAAATATCTTGTAAAGAACTTTCTTGGTAATGCTATGTATGGTGCATATGGCAATCATATCTTGAGTTGCATAAATTTTTCAATGCAAATAAAAAAAAACAATTAGGAATGATATATATATATATATATATATATATATATATATATATATATATATATATATATATATATATATATATATATATATATATATATATATATTTAACTTGGACTTTCAACATCTTGATTTTCAAAACAATTGTCTCTATTTCTTTTCTCATAATTTTATTAAAAAAACAGTCCTATTAAATATTAAGCTGTTATATTCCAAAAGATCATGACTAAATAGCATTTTGGGTTCATAATCCAATAATTTTTTAAAATGGTCTAAACTTTAATCATTAAAAGTTACATTGGCTAATAATTTTACAACTTCTAAAATATGAAGACTATGATTTTTTGTCATAAGTATAAAGTTTTTTCTAAAAAAAAAATGAACATTTGACTCAGAGATACAATTATGAATTTTTATTTCATCAAATATTTGAGAAGTAAAATAATGGTTCTATATTTTTGTTAAATTGAGAATAAAAGTCAGTAAATTTACCATATTGTTTTATTGTATTAATCTTATAGCAATAACAATTGCAATAATAAAAACATAAAATTTACATTAGATATTTGTCTTGTTTAGTTGTTTCTTGGAGAAAAATGATAAAACTTTCTATCAATGAATAGTAAATCTTTTTATGTATGTAAACAAATAAAAATGGAGTAATTTTTAAACTCAATTAATAGTTGAGATTTAGAAACCTACAAGTGATAAAGATGGATCCTTTGTGTATGTGTCTAACTGTTCAAGAATATAATGAAATAGGCATTGTCATGAGGTTTAACAAATTTACTTACGCACTTCATCAATTTTTAGTTTTTGAAAAGCAGCATTTTATAAGTGTTATTTAAAGGGTTAATCAATATGGTATATATATATATGTTAATAATGATTAATTACACATAACTCCTATTATATTGTAGCTATTAAGTTGATAAATGTTTATAAGATATTTTTAAAAAATAGTATTTTAAAAAATAATTTTAAAAAAATTAAAATTTAATAACCTGTTTTAATATCTTTACCATGTTTTATTGATCATAAATGATAAAAATTTTAATTAAATTTAAAAGATTAGTTTGTATGTTTAACAAAATGAGTAAAAAAAATCGAATATTTTATTTTACGAAAAGATTACGGAATATGTAAAAATAATTATAGTTAATACTAGTTGATAATGTCATTCATTACATTTGCAGTCCAGTGGTTTTTGAAATATAATCTGATAAAGCTTCCGATTGAAAAATATCCATTAATTTTTCATTACATGTACATATAAAATAATGAAACTAACATTTCATTATGCAGTATACAATATTAGACTTTTATATATATATAAAAATTTATCGCTCTAAGTATTATATATACATATTTAATTAATTCTATGATTTTCAATAAACATCATATACATAAATAAATAGAATATATTGAAAACTGTAGAATTAATTCCAGTGCTTGTTCTATTATATATTATTATAATAGATATTATATATGCTAGTATAAATACATTTTGATTATATAATATTTGATAATTGACGACTTAAATCAAAATATAATAAAACCATTATTTTGATTATATTATATTTTAAAATTATTTTTGTCTTAAAAACAAACTATAATAAATGAAACAATTGATTCATATCAAATTTTGATTTGATTATTTTGACTCTATTTCAGATTAAAATATAGCAACTACATAAAATTTCTCTATACGAAAAAATGAATAAAATGTCAAGCGTTGGTGGCCTAATGGTTAGCATAGCTGCCTTCCAAGCAGCTTGCTAGGGTTCGCTTTCCGGTCAACGCTTTGACATATGAAGAAAAAAAAATGAATAAAATCTGAAACTATTGCGAATAAACAAATAAATAAATTTATTTATTCAATCTTGAAAATTTACAAATAGCTATTCTTATCTCTTCCAAATATTATTATTATTAAATATGGATTCTTTCTGTGTTGTTTTTATGTGAATTTTTTTTATTTTTGATGTCTTTAATTATTGCTTATAGATTTAAATGTCTAGCAATTTTTTCAAAAGTTGTTATTGACAATTTTAGTTGAAGCTCTTACTTATATACATACACATATAAATATATTTCATATTAATGTTCTATACTAGGGGTGGCCAACTTTTGTATTCATAAGATCTACTTTTTATTTTAAAGATGTGTTGCGATTGACTTGTTGTCATAGGCTAGTCTAAGTGGAGGGAGGTGTGAAATACATACTATTTTTATATATCTACCTAGTAAAAAATAATTATTTAACGGGCCAAAAAACTCATGTCCGGGAGAATTAAAGCAACATGAGTAATTATTAATAATATTTATCAATTCAAATTAGCTACATTAAATCAACATTAAAAATATTGTTTTCAATAATGATACGGCTTAGTGGACTTCACCTATCTAAAATTGAAAGATAATTTAGAACAAAAACAAAAATAATAAAAAATTTTGAAAATCTTGACTTAATTTGTTTCATTCGTTACCTGACAGTTCTTGCCAGATTGGCCTCGTGATCGACCAAAAATGGCTTTGCGATCGACCGGTGGATCACGATCGACTTGTTGACTTCCCTGTTCTATGCGTACACAACTTATCAAAGTGTAGATATATGCATCTTTTATATTATGTTAATTATATGTGTGAGTATAGGATATAACTAAAAGTATATATTAATTATATATAGTTTTGGAAAAGATGTTTAGACAATCAAACAAGTATGAAATAATAACAATATTTAAAGATATTGCAAAAATAATAATAAAAATGCTAAAAGCAATACAATATTTTATTACAAGTTTGTTGTATTTATTATAACTTGTTTTTATAATAATTAGTCGTTTTTATATTTCACTGTTATATAACAATTGATATTATTAAAATCACATGACATACATCATTTAGTGATATAATAGACTTCAAAAACTGATAACGTATAACATCTTTTTATAAAAGATGGTTTACACCTTATAAAATTTTATTTAATTTTTCCCTTGGTCAAGATTTAATTTAGACTAGCTGGCTATCAATATTATTAACTGCAAAATTAAATATCATCTCACAGCTAATACAGAACTTATGGCAATTCTACTGATTAAAATATTTGCTTTAAAATAAATCAGCAAAAAATTATGAATGAAATACTTTATTCATATTTGTTAACTAGTTGAATGCTACGTGTGATTTAGGCAGGGGTAATGACAAACTTTGAAAAGTAAGGTTTTTGATTTGACTCCAGTTCTAGCTCTTCCAAGCGATAAAGTCATTTGATTATTTTTTTGCTAGTCAAAATAATAACTAATGTTATTTATTCACCTATTCACAAACCCATTGTAAACTAGATAATTAACTACTTTTATCACTTGGCTTGAATGAAACTTTAGACCAAAAATTACATGACATTTTTGATGGGTTTTGGATAATTTTTATCAGGACTTAATTTTTATTATATATGACACTTTCTTAATACTAAGTCCTACCAATAACATTTATTTTGTTAGCAGAAACTTTCTTTTGACTATGATTTTATAGACAATTTTAGGGATAGCTTTTTAAATGTGTTAACTATGTAAAACTTTGCTTAGCAGAAATATAGAAAAATACTGATCCAATCAACTCATGTACTTAGTAGCAAAGAGTCCTCTTACTTTTAGTGCTGAATTATGCTATTCTTTTATTAAATATTCTATAATAATTCTAATATTTTATATTTAACTTGAGACCAATAGAATAATATAATAAAAAAATAATTTAATTTCTTGCTCAGGAGTTCATAAACCGTTTGATCATTGAAAAGAACTAACCTGGACTACAATCCATGAACAGTAAACACCAAAATCTGACATTTTATCTGTGCACCAAACCATACCTTCAATAAATTTAGACATTACATTTCTGATTTTTCTTAAATAGATCTAAGATACTATCTATAAGCTTTATAAAAGTATTAAGAACTGGTTGCTGTAACACTGAACCTATTTTTGACTATTATTAGATACACAAATAAAATATTTCAAATAACAATTATTTGTAAAATAAAACTTTTAAATATAAATTTTGCTTAATATATAAAACTGATTTCTTATTCATATTATCACCAAGGCTGTTAATAACATTAGCAGACTCTCCATACAGTCATGCCACCAAAGTAAAAGGTGCTGCTGAAGGGTTGCATTATATCCTAAGATGTAGGTATATTGCTTTCAAATTCAACACTCCTCACTGATGAAAGGCATAAGATAGAAACTGGTTTAGGAATATTGGTTGAGTAGGCACTATATAGGGATTTTATGCAAAAACCTTCTTGCACTAATTGATTACTAAGACTTTCATGTAGTGGCACTATTTTATGGAGAGTTTTCTCACTTCCTGTTATTAAAAACTAAAAATAGATTATAGTTTGTTGAAATAAAATAACTTAATTATAATACTAAATTCAAATAATACTATTCTTAAACTTTAAAAGTCTTTTTTTTTGTAAACTAAACAACAAATGGAAATGTGCAGCTCTAGCTATGCATTTTCTTTGGTTAATTCATAATAAAAATCTAAAGTCAATCATAATTATTTTATGAAAAACTAAAATAATGTGAACTAACATCTTATAAATAAAATGCTATTTTCTTCTTAAATTTTTAAACTTTTTGTTGATAACATTATTAAAATACTAACAAATGTGAGATAATTACTATAAAAATTATATTTACAAAAGAAATGAATAAATAAAATAGATACAAACTCAAAAATTGAAATGTTCAACCTGAGAAATAAAAAATGAATGATGTATAGTAATGGCTTAGTTTTCTCAAAATTCAAATAGTGAAAAATGCTAGATACATCAGTAAGTGAAAGCACATACAATTCAACAAGTTAAAATAAATTGTACTAAAGCACGCCAATTTTCCCTTCAACATATTTCAAGGGCAAATTTCATCCTATCTATACTATGTATGATTAATTTAGTTCTAAAGTGAAAGCTATCTGCATATTCTATCCTGCTATGTATGAGAAATATTACCACAAAGTATGAATAAACTTAAAATGACATCAAACTAAATTAACAGCCTATTTGATGTATATGTACAAAACAAACATTTTGCTCAGGCTTCACTTTCCATAAATTGTTATCTTCAGCTATAAGAATAGTTTGAATTATATTGCCATTTTGTGCAGAGAAATTAAAATTTGTTCGGTTCAATCATATCCTGGTTCACATATATGCATCTTCTTGGGCTGATATAACATTTGACTTATTTTTTTAATAGTCAAATTTGGCTAGCCAATAAGCATAATTTATAGATTGAAGTATTTATAGGATATTCAAATCAATAAACACATTCAGGATATTTTTTCTTAAAATGTAATTTTATTGACAATTAAAATATTAAACATTATAATTGATAACAATTTTTTTAAATTGCAATGCTTTACAAGAATCCTATTTCTCCTGCTAAAAAAAAAAAATAGCAAACCTAAACATTAGCATGGTTGTTAAACTCAAGTTATTTATAAGAATATGATTAAAGATGATATTTGAGTTATAATATTTAAAATAGCATGAGTTCTGTAACTGCTGAGTACCTACTATTAATATTCTCTATGTAAAAATATTTATGCGAATTATCAAAGTTTATATTTTATAAATGTAATGCATGAACTTATATAGTTGTATTATCTACAAGTTCTAAGACAGCATTCCATTTAGCCTATTCATGTAATTCTGTTATGCAACACACACCACTCTCTCTCACACACACACATGCGCACACACAAATATATATATATATATATTGAATCAGGGCTTTCATAGCCACTGTTCTGTACAGTGATTTTGCCATTGAATGATGAACATGTGGACTATTGATTAAGTATTCATAACTATTTGACATATTCAGTTTTTATAGTTTTATATATTCAGCTCACACTTCTATCAAATGTATAATTTGTCACAAGTAAAAAATTTATATTTGTACATTTTAATAATATCCTCCATACTATTTATTTTAGAAATTTAAAACCACATGCAAATAGCCAAAACAATAATTTACCTTTAGTGAAATTTGTTTATTTCAGTGAACTTTGTTTCACCAGAACATATGACTTGCTGTATTCTACATAAGCATGCCCCAGCACATCTGTTTTCTTGATGAAGCTTACAACTCTGTTAGCAATAGAATTGTTTACAACTTTGTTTAATATTTTATTACTCAAATATTGAATTACCAATATAAACTAATTTAATATATTATTACTAATAATATTAATATATATTTTAACATGGCTGCATATACACATATTCTCTGTCTTTTTTTTTAAATTAAAGTATTTATTTATATAATAATTCTAAAACATTTACAAATAAATTATGTATAGAACTTATAAAAAAGTAGATATAAAATATAATGATTATATTTTGATTAGATCCCAGGTAGCTTTGAAGATATTCTTATGAGAAATAATACAGTCTCTATTTTTAATTTTTTTAATTTTGTTTAATAAAAAAAAATGTTGCATTTATTATATTTTATTTAAAGCAGATGTGACATCTTAAACACCATAATGCAAATATGATAAAAGTTGATATTCAAATTTGCAGATAAATTTCATTATGTAAATTGATAGATAAGGTTTCTATAATATTGAGAGTTAAAATAGTTTAGCATATGGCTTTAATTCTAGCAATAGAATTTAATTCTCTGAAATTAATTCCTTTAATTCTAATTAACATATTTTAATTGATATATAGAGAATATATTTTATAAAAGTAATTACTTTTCAGATACTTTCCAATGTGCTAGAGAAAGTAATACACAGAACATTTTGTCCTATTTTATTTGTAAATGATTTGTCTATATTTCTCTGTCTTGTTTAGTATATTTTGAATTAGTTGTAATATTAGTCTTAATTAATTTTAATGATTTAATATTTTAGTAAAGCTTAATAATTATCAATTTAATTTTAAATCTACTATTATTTAGCACTGAAAAATTTGATTAGAGATTAATTTCCTTCTGCACATTTACAGATTTTAATTTTAATATACGGATCTTTAATATTATTTATTTGTTAAATACAAGCTCAGATGTAAATAAATTTTAATTGTAATAAATTTGTGATAAATGTCTATTATTTTATATTAATTTTAGAAGCTTAATTTCCACTTCTATAATAAAATTAATTTATTTGGGATATTCTTTGTTAATAGATCAATGTGATAATGTTCTTTATTGTAAACAACATGTAACATCATACACACATACATATGTTGGTTATATCAATGTAACTAAGTGTAAATGTAAAAAGTTTAAATAATCATTCAGCATTATGTTTTTATGCTAATGTTAATTATAAAAAGTATTTACTAAAGATATTTTAGTTCTAAACTAGTTAGTTACATTATAAACTTTGTGTGAAAGATGTATGAAAAGTATACATTTGTGTTCTTCAGTAATAAAAGGAAACATGGGAAAAAAATTAAAAAAAATCACCCTCTGGAGTTTCTGTTATAATTTTGTTTGATATTTGACTACAATTAAATTTATCAGTATGAGTTTATTTAACAACTTTTAGCTTCAATTGAGTTTCAATTAACTAAACAACTTTCTCCAAATAGATGACAATTTCCAACATGGTAGGTAATGAAATTTGTCATGGCTATTCATACAAATCATTATCTAAAATTCCATCTTTATTTGTTATAATCATTTTATGAATTATTTTCTTTAGGATCCCAATATTTGATAGACGGGCAGAGAAAAAAAATTAAATCTTCCGTTAAATATGGACAAGTTAATTTAATCAATCATTCTCTGACCAATTATAATACACACAATTATTTTTATTTCTTAAATGAATCATTTAATGGTACAAATATAAGAGAAAATATTGATAAAAATTTTAATTTGAATACTATAGTTTTAAAACCAGAATTTTCTTTTTGAAAACTGACTTGTCTCTTATTATTTTCTTTAAAGAATATTAATTTTCAATGCATATCAGATTGAACAATTCACTTTAATAAAGGAATACTATTTAATTGTGAATATATAATAAACAGATATTTTAATTAAATTTTCAAGTATTATTTTATTTATAATTACTTTCATTTTTAAAATAAGAAAATTCCCCTTATCAATAGACTTTAATCATTTTAAATGAATTTTAATTTATTACAT
The DNA here is from genome assembly GCA_028023455.1 of Epiperipatus broadwayi. Classification (NCBI taxonomy): domain Eukaryota; kingdom Metazoa; phylum Onychophora; class Udeonychophora; order Euonychophora; family Peripatidae; genus Epiperipatus; species Epiperipatus broadwayi. The sequence goes on along the minus strand of JAQFVV010012520.1, from coordinate 2,806,175 downwards.
TTTTAATCACGAATTTTTATGTAACTGTACAATAATTTTAATCGTCTATATGAAAGCAAGCACACATACATTTTTATAAGAAACATATTTATTTTTTATTATATAAAATTAATAATTCAGAATATTAGTTTTATTCAAATTATTAAGATTTTTTGTGCAAGCTTTACAAGATTATTCTTTATTTGGTGTCAACATTTTTTTTTACTGACATGTCATATGCAATATAAACAACCTATATCCAAGCTATGTTATCATAATAAAAATCATTTTCACACACACATACACCCATATATATATTTATTGTAATGGTATTTTTTGGTTAATATAATGATATATACAAATATGTATTGGTAAACTCTGATTCAAATAAAAATTAAATATCGTGAAAATTGAATGGCTAATAAAATTTAAATAAAAATGATTCAATATATATATAATATTAATCAAACATCTAAGATGATGATGAAAATTTAAAATGTAACACTGAAGATTCAGACTAAGTAAAAGTTATCTCAAAAGTATTTTTAATTTATTTTTCTGGTTTCAATAAAAAAACAACAACAACTCTAAGTTGCCAAACCTTCTGAATAAAAAGTTTATTAATTTATTAATACCCATGCAGGATGTAGATATTTTTAGCATATTGGATATTAAAAGCATAATGTTTGTATTGATTTCAATAAGCAAATACAATCTAAATGGATTAATTAAAAAAAATAATTTATTAATAATGAATATAAAAAACTATTGCCTATATACTTGAATCTATCACTAGATTTTAAGATATTAAAGATAATAAAATAATAAGAAATATTTTAAATTCAAGGCCTTATAATATCTATAATAATAATAATAATAAGATCTTATATGTGAAATATTTAAACAGTTTTAAATTATAGTTTTCTACAGATATCAGTCTTTTAATATATTTTTTATGTATCTTCATTAGTTACTCCAAAATTATAATTATTCTCTGATGTACTGGTAATGTTATATGAGGTATACAATAGCATTGGTAATATTAAAGTATAGTATCAGTAGGTCTTGGTCATTTTTATGGCACTGTTTACTTCTTTCTTCATGGCATTATTAAAGAAGACAATCGCTAGTTTTAGCTAACTTGTGTTTGTTGGTTGTATTCAGAGGTGTTTGACTGGTGTGATTGTTAGATTCTAGCCACACATACTAGATAAGTCTTCTTTTAGATAGAGTCATCATACTTTCTGTTTTAATTTGAGTATTGAAAAATACTGTAAAACAGTCAGCAAGATATAACTATCCAAGTTATGGTGGAAAAGTTTTAAACAGCAGTTTCTATCCTTTCATGGGATCAATGCAACAATGCCTCTTGAGTTGAGCCTTCAAATAGCCTAAAGTAAACTAGACTAGGCTGAGTTGTTTGTTTCAGATCTATTTATATCCCCACTTGATGAATGTTTTCCAAACAACCGATTCATCATCAGCTAGTTACAAGATTTGACATATTTTCTTTATGTCTTTTGCAATATGTTGTAGAACAAATATTTTTTACAGATATTTTAATATGATTTGATAAATAAATGAATAAAAAAAATAGTTTTTTTCTTTATTTATAGGAAGAAAGAAAAAAATGTTACTAACTTTTAAAATTTTATTTAGTAAACCCAAAATCTTAATAGCATATTTATATTTGCCATTTAATTTATTATAAAAAAGTGAAAGATTTTTATTTAAAACTCCATTAAAAAAACAATTGCGACAAGATGCAAAATTGTTTAGATTTTTATAACTATACAATTCAAATTTCTTATGTATATCAAAAGTATTTTTTCTTCTTTGCTTTGAGTGAAAATTATAATTTTATTGTTTTTCATTTATTACAAAGTAACTTTATAAAATATTTAATATGATTAAATGTATAAACTAATATTTTTTAAATTTTTTTTTAAAGCCAAACATTTTTTTTTTCATGGAGCTTTGTAATATAACTAATTGAGCTGCTATTAGGTTTGTTTTAGTTGCAATATATATATACTATGATTTGATTTATGAAAAATATATATATACTATGATTTGATTTATGAAAAATATCTATGACTGACTTAATTTTCTTATGTTCAAGTTGACAACTTTTCATGAGTTCATTAATCTTTTCAGGTTAATTTATGTATTTAGTGGAAAAGTTATCAACTGTGAATTAGGACAAGGGAGGTTATATGATTAATTGGCAGTAACAATTAGATTTCTGCCTCTCTTCTTAACTATATATTCCCAGTGAATTTGTTTTTATGTTCATACCACTTAATTTTAATTATAAGCATAACCCTAAAATATATATTTTGGGTGAAAAACAAAAGTTATTTTTTAATTTTTTATATTAACATTTTGTTTCGTTTTAGCTTTGGGACTGATGAGAACAATGGTTTTCTAACTTAAAAAAAATACACTAATTTAAGAAAATTATTATATGTTGTTTCTAAGCATTATTTTTTATAAATATATTTGAAAATTTAATAATCATTACTTCAGACTTTTTAGTAATTAGTTTTAGATCAATTTTTTAGTTTTTGTATGATAATTCTTATTGCATTTCAGCAGCTGAGAATTACTTTTTGCTAAACCAACCATATCATTAATAAGTTCAGAAAATCTAAACAAGAAATTTACATTACTTTTACTTCTCTTATATTAATTTTACTTCTCTCATTTTTCAGTTAAATTCATATCATCTTTCTATAACAGTGCTGGAAAACTTTGATGAGATATAATCATCCTTCTCCCAGTTATTAATTACTGATATTTATTGTTTTAATGTTACACTGCTGTGTAATATTATTAATGTTATATTTTGATAAATACCTTTTAAAGATTTGACAAGATGCTTTTATCTGTATCATGATATCCAATGCTTTAATCATAACATAATTTTTTATAGGTTAAATTAGTATCATAATTTACTAATATGACAATTTAAAGCCATTAGTTTATTTTACAGTTTCCATTAATATTTGGATGCAATCTCATGTGCTATAACCTATTTGTAATTCATAGTGTTCCTTTGGTTATCTTGAGTTTTAAAATCAATGTATATAATGTAATGATACAAGCATATATTTTAATCTTTATCAAATATCAATGTTATTATTCACCTATCATGTCTTTATTGAAACAGGCACAACTCTTTATATGTATTGCCACTCAGTGCAAGCCAGAGTAATCAATGGATGCCAGAAGGCTTGTGCATAAAATCCCCATTTAGTGCCTACTCATCCAATATCCTCAGACTAGTTTCTGGTTTGTGGCCTTCATCATGTGATGTCCTTATTGCTTAAACATTTAATTTTACAGTTTTTCCAATGTCTATCTACTCTTTCATCTTTTTTAAAAACTTCCATAATTATTCTATTATTTGAAGAAGCTTCTTCATAAATTTAATAGCATACTCCATCTCTTCATTTACAATATATGGCATTCCAATTGATATGAAATACTCTACATATTTTATGATATCACCTCAATTTTTTAATAAAGTGACATCATAAAAATCATGTTTTTTATCTTGCAGATATTTATGTACTTCTATAGCTTTTTATATTATTTTTACACATAATTTTTTTTACATCATTATTAATACATTTTTTCTGTACCATTTAGAACATTTTACATATATAATTTTTATAAATGATATTTTAAAATATTTTCATATTAATATTTTTTTAATAATGTGTCTTGATTAATATAAAATTTATTAATGAATTATTGCATTCTTGAACTTGCTGCTACCATTCTTAGAAGCTTTTCAATCTTTAGCTTTATATTAACCCATTAATTGGTGTATTATAGATAACAGTAACTTTATACTTGAGATCTCTTTTTAAAAAAGAATATTGACTGGTCTCTGACAATGATTCTACTATTAGTGATTTAATTCCTGGGACAATTTCTGTCTAATAGAATAAAAAAACTAAATATGGTGCATTCAAAAAATAATATGCGATGTTTAATTACAGACAAAGGGATGAACCTTAATGGAGAACTGAAATTACAAAGAAGATAATCATGATTTTTTCAATGTTGTTTGATGTATTAATATATGGACTTAAAATAATAATAATATTTTTTATTAAATTCATAAATGAAACTTTTTAAAATATGAAAATATTTTGAACAAGAAGAGAAATTATTTTTATCATCTTATAAATAAGGTAAAAAGAATTCAAATTATGGATTTTGATGTTTTTAATGGTATATACATTTAAATTTGGACAGAGATATTAGTACTTAAAAATAAAGAGATTTTAGGTTCTGATGAGATATTTGAAAAAGTTTTAAAATAATCCTGATAATATATTAACTGTAAAACTATTAAAATTTTTAAAGGATTTATGAACTATAAAGTTGACTATTTTATAAAAATAAAGATGTAGAATTAATTATGAAATATAATTGTCATGTATTACAATAACATATTTTCAAGAATTTTGATGAATATGTTGCTTTAGAATTATAGATAAGGAGACTTGGTATGATTTTAAACAATTAAAAAGCATTATAATGATAATTTTTAGTACTATGCAAATTTAAAAAAATATTGAGAACAAAGATATAAATTTTATATTGTTTTTATTGAGTTTACAAAGCATATGACTCAATTAATCAAATTGTAGCATTGTTTGAAGTTGGTTAGTTGTCAATCAATGTTTAATCATATTACTCAATTTCTACATGGTAAAATGAAAAAGGAAGCATTAGTACTGTTGATGCAAATTTTGAGCTCATTTAAATAAAACCTAATGTTAAATAAAAGTGTGTATTGGTTCAATATTATTTTCCATTTTTATATCAATAATTTTTGTAACAATTAATAGATAAAGCAAACATCAATATTCAATATAAGTTTAATAAAGGATTATTTAATTTGTATCAATTAAAATCATAAGCAAAAACTCATCTTCTTAGTTTTTAGGTGTACAGTATTTTAATAAGTTTATTAACCCTTACAATTCAAAATATCATCTATAATGTGTTTGGATTAGTAATTAATGTTCAAAATTCAAGACTTTTATAATTCAATGATGGAAAAAATAAATTCAGTAAGTTTTAGCTTAGATTGTAAATACTTGATAATTTTTCAAAACAGAGAGGCAAACTTGGATGTTGAAATACAATCTAGAGTAATTCTGCAATAATTAACAATTTAAATGAGAGAACATTTCATCGATATAACAATTAAATTAAGTCTATAGAAAGTTGTTATCTTGTCCAATTTATTGCACAAAAGTGAGATGATGACTACTTATTGATGTAACATAGTTATTAGAAAAATTAAATTATTATTAAATTTAACTATTATTGAAATATTTCATAAAAATATATAAAATGTGATGGCAATAATATAAGATTCATTGATCTATTTTCCAACTTTCTAGAATTGATACTATAAACTCTGCTACTGTAAAATTATATATTCATTAGATTGCATTTGAGGCAAAAGAATGGTAACAGATTTCATAACATTGTGTGAGAGCAGAGTACAATGGAGACCAACAATTAAATCATTTAAAAAGTAATGTTTTCTATAGAAGAAAAAATAATACAAGATGTCAAATAAATAGACTAAAAAACCAGTAGTTAATATATGTTGAGTTACTTGTGTTCATGGATTGATTTGCATAGTTATTCCAAAACTCATCTTTAATATTTTACTTTTTTATCTTTCTTGCTTTTTATCTTTTTTATTGTTTTTAAGAATGACCATACTTATTTAGAAATGGCAGCAAATATGGTAATGAAGACTAACTGATGGTAACTTTTGTCAGAAAACTGTTGAACAGATTTTATGTTGTCTATCAAAAACAGGTTATTCAAATTTATGTTTTTTGATATTCAAATATAATATAACTTGGTATATATTTATTTGGATGCTTATAAGTCCATTTCAAGTTGAAACTTTTCTTAAAATCTAAATTCCTAATGTAGTTTTTTTTATTCATATTCAAATTTATTTAATGTACTTTCATTTTCCAAACTTTCACATGACAATTCTAAAATATTTGATCTATTTCAGTAATGGTGAACCTATGACATGCATGCCAGAGATGGCATGTTCAAATATTTTACTGGCATACAAACTATTTTTATATCATAATTTTCTTCAATATTTTTTTTGTTGCTAAAATCTGTACTAATAAAAAATTACTGTAAACTAATAGTAAAATAAATAAATATAATATTATATTAGAATTTGATTTACAATTGAACTCTGATTAGAAGAAATAAATTATATTTTAAGTCAAATAAAGTGGTACAGCTGTGGTATCATATTCTATAAACCTGTCAAATGATTCTAATAAACCTAGAAAGTAAACTCAGTAAAATATTTTATAAGTCTTAGTTTGGGTGAAAAAGATAAAGTGGATCCATTCTATCTTTTAAAAAGACTTTAGCTTGTGTTTGGAAAGTAGAGTATTCATTATAATTAGCATTTGATCTGTAAAGCGCATGTGCAGTGGAGTAAGCTACAATTATTATTATAAGTTTTTGAAATAAATTTTTTCAAATCTAAAGTAAAAGTAATAAAATGTTTTACTGTCCTAATCTTTTTTTATTTAAATGTGTTGATACCATTCATTTTTTTAATGTAATCAAAATCACAATCAAAATCATGAACAAAGGAATGAAGTGCGTAAACAAGGCCATCAAACAATGTTTTTTTTTTGCTTTAAAGTTTTGCTGTAAAAGTGAAATGTAGAAATAATAATATATTTTAATATATAATAAATCTTTTATTTATAAAATTATTAAAGCTCATTTAAATTTACTTTTAAATAAATTTGTTACCATTATATTAACATGACTAGTGAAATTAAAAAAAAAAAAAAATTATCAAGCAGTAGGGAATTTCAAAATTAGTGGACTGATGACTATGGAATGATTAACAAAGATACTATATGTGTTTTATATTCTGGAACAGTTGTATTGAGAACATCATCGGTAAAATGGCATTATGAGACAATCATAAATCGCTCTGTGAAAAATGTAAAGATGAACAAAAAGAATATATTGCCCAAGCATTTAAAAATATAAATATTTACTTAAAATCTATAATGAAATTTATTGAAAATCATTCAAATATAAGTGCTGCTAGTTTTTTTTATTTCAAATGTAATTGCCAAACATGGGAAACCTTTTAAAGATGGAGAATATATGAACGAAGCTTGGATAAAATGTGCAGTAATTCGTTTTGAAGATTTTGAAAACAAAGCAAAAATTATTCAGAAAATAAAAGATTTACTATTGTCTAGAAATACAGTTAAAGAAAGAATCATGCAAAAGGTTAACAACATAACTTACCAGTAAACATCACGAGTTTTGCCAGTTTTAATAACTTATCAGCAAAAAGAATATATAAAATGTTCTACTTTAATTTCTCTCTGCCTTGATGAAAGTACAGACATAAACAGATCAGCTCATCTGTCTATTTTTATTCACTATTGTGTAAATATCAAAGAAGAATTGATCAGTTTAACTTCATTAGTAACAACAACAAAAGAAGTAGATATTTGCAACATAGATGTTTCCAAAATTGTATCATTAACTACAGATGGTGCTTATGACTGGAAAACAAAATTGTTTTCTTAATTTATTTACCAACTGTATTGGACATTCAATTTTGGGTTTTCATTGCATTATACATCAGCAGGTTTTCTGTATAAAGGCCAGCTTTAAGTCACTGGATAATGTTCTGAAGTTTGTGACTAAGTTAATCAATTTTATATCTACACATTGAGTAGGTAAACTCAGTATACTATGGTTTATTTATGTACAACAATGTCCAATGATTAAGTTGAGGAAAAGTTCTTCAAAAATCCATTACGTGTTCAGAAGAAATTAGACTGTTTTTATATAATAAGAAAATCATTGAAAAATATAATGAATTAATGGATGTTGAATGGCTTTCAAAATTAATGTTTTTTACAGATATGTGTTCACATCTAAAGAAATTAAATGTGAAACTGCAAGATTATAAGACAATTGTTGTCATGTTTGATTAGATCAAAGCATTTGAAGTTAAATTTCAAATTTTCAACCATGATGTTATTTCTTACACCTTCAAATATTTTCCAAATCTAAAAAAGTTCTTGACAGATTTAGAATCTCATGATGAGCCAGATCAAATAAAATTGATGCAATACTTTTTTTTTTGATACTATTCAATCGATAATTGATGAGTTTTCTTTAACATTTACACAGTTCAGAGAATTTTCAGAAATATCAAAATTTATTTTATACCTAGACATAATATCAATGGATAGTCTCAAGTTAGAAATTTTAAGTAGCTTAATTTGAAAGATATAAAAATGCAATCAGTTTATTTTCAATCCAGTTCTACATGGAAACAGAAATTTGTTGACTTGGGAAATGAGTTAGAAATAATGGATAATAATCGATTATTGGATATATGTAAAAAGAATGTTGAAGAGAAACTAATGACTGCCTGGAATGCTATTCCTGAAATAATTGTTTAAAAAAATTAGCAACCGCTATATTATCAATTTTTTCCTCTACATATGCATGTGAATCATTGTTTTCAGAAACGAATTTAATTAAAGACAGTTCGATAAATAAAATGACAGATGAATCTAGTTCAGCATTTATATTATTAAAAATGACAAAATATGAACCAGATATAAAATATTGGCATCCAATGTACAACAACAAAAATCTCATTACATAATGTCTATTTTTGTTGATTTTATATGTTTATTTTCAAAATGTTATTTTAATTACTATTAAATTTTTTACTATTACATTTTATTCAACTTGTGCTCTTCTAAATAAATATCATTCATTTATATTTGGCTTATTTAGAAATTTTGTTTATTATTGTTATTATTATTTTGTTTTATAAACTTTAAAAAAGTGCAATAATTAAGATTCGCCAACTGATCTATTTAAAAGCATTTTCGAACTTAGACTTTCACACAACCCACTACTTTCAGTGCCATCTCATATTGCTAACCCACCTGATCACACACATGTTGAAAAGATAAATAATCACCAATATACATATTTCATGCAAAACCAGCAATCATCAGTTGGTCTAGATTACTATCCTAACACACATATATATAATCAGTGCTCAGCTTTATATTAAAATAGCCAATCTTCATACTTTAATGGACAAGCTTCAAACTATTCCAATTCACAACTCTTCAGCCTTTCATTTTATTGAAAATCTGATAATGGAACATTCAAAGCCCTTGTTAGTGCCAAGGTTGTCATCCTACCCATGTTGACATATTAGTCATTCTGACCCCTCATGTACACTATAAATGGATTATTCTCCTGAACATGAGGGGTCAGAATGACTAATATATCAACATGGGTAGGATGACAACCTTGGCACTAACAAGGGTTTTGAACGTTCCATCATCAGATTTTCAATGAAATGGAAGGCTGAAGAGTTGTGAGTTGGAATAGTTTGAAGCCCGTCCATTAAAGTATGAAGATTGGCTATCTTAATATAAAGCTGAGCACTGATTTTATATATGTGTAAGGATAGTAATCTAGACCAACTGATGATTGCTGGTTTAGCATGAAATACATATATTGGTGATTATTTATCTTTTCAACATGTGTGTGATCAGGTGGATCAGCAATATGAGATGGCACTGAGAGTAGTGGGTCGTGTGAAAGCCTGAGTTCGAATCCTGCCTATATTACATATATAAATGCAGGTTTAAGCCTGTGCAATGTATTAAAAGCTTTTTGTAAATCTATATTAATTTTTTATTTTTTTATCAGAATATAAATTTTAAAACAAAAATCATGTCTAAATTATCTGCATTCAATATCTTTCAATAAGTTGACTATCTAATTTTACGAATTTATATCACCAGAATATTTCTTTCATATTTTATTTATAGTAAAATATAATTCTAATAACTATTCCTTTATAGTAAAATATGTTCATTTTTTGAAATAAAATTATGTAATTTTTTTTTTGACTTCACGAAATGTGAGATTCCAATTTATGCATTTTTTTCTATAAAAATTAACACATAGATTTGGTAAGCAAATATGAAGTTATCACTGAAGAGCAATCTACGTTCATAATTGTAAGATTTGCACCTTTCATCTTCAGTAAATCATTGCTGCTTTTGATTGATGGGTTTGAACCTATTAAAAATGAGGATTATGATCTCTTGGCAATTTTCTAATCAAAAGTATTTTATTAAACCTAAAACTATTATTTTAAACTCAGAGCTCAACTTTTGAAATAATTCCCTTTCGATTGCTCCTAGGTCAACTAAATAGTATCTCAATTATAACACGTGGCACTTACAGATATGAAGTTTGGTCATCCCTGATATGTTAGGTCAAAGCATTGATATGTCATTTAGAATTTTATCTTCCCCCCAAAAAAAAAGTTTGAATAAATTAGTGTTGTTTTTACAATGTAAAAAAAAATCCCTAAATATTTATACAGATTACTTAAATTCTTTACAGCATCAATAAAACTCGATAGATGTCTCAGAAAGTGTCAGGTTTTTGAGATAGAAAAATAACACATTTCTTTTTATCCCAAACTCAAAAATAAATAAATTTACAACTACAATAAACTCATTATAATAATCTGTACATGTAATAATTAACCAATCCACCCATGTACCATGTATTTTAAAAAATAATCTTATTCAACACATTTAAGGCAAGATATTTAAGTTTTTGCTGACTATAAGTTTTTTTTTAATTAACAGCAGGTGTTTTTTTTTTTTTTTGCAGCCAGTATTTATATACATATGCCTATGATAAAAAGTAAACAGCCTTTTTAAAGGCCTATTATATGACAAAAATCTTTCCAATAAATTTTTATAAAGGAATAAAGATGAAAAACTGTATTATTCACCTGACTTACTAATTTGGTATAAACATTTGACAATAATTGTTTACTCTTTAGCTAAGAATAGTTAGCTACTCATTTACTGACCAATATTAGGTGGTTAGCTGAGTTTAGTAGGAAGAGCTACCTGAAAGAAAAATCCTTAGCTTAATAATAATAATAATAATCATCATCAAATTTTGAATCAGGTCATCAGATTAACGCAAATTCCTAAAGTATTCAATCAGAATTGCTATTAATATCAAAAGAAAAAAAATATTTATAAATATACGGGGGGTCATCCTAATGAAGTAGTGTAATAATTTATATTGGATTATTCGTTTGTTAATTAATCTAACAAGTTAATTCATGTCGGCAGAATAAATGTTAAAGGTAAGAAGTGAATACTTTTTACGAGTAGAGTTCCATAATTAGATCTGAAGAGAATCAGTTACCAATGAATCAAAAAGCGGGAGGGGGTAGGGTTTTCATTTCTTTACAATTAATATATATATATTCGCACATACTTTTTCTATATATAATTACAATTTAGATACTTTTATTTAAATTATAAATATGATTTTATTATTTACACAAATAACGTAATCTGCATTAAAAGAAATGTAAAAGTAACTAAAAATGCAAAACAAGAGTCTTATTCTGTTGTTTATACAGCAAAGAAGTCGTATAAAATCCACTTCTTAATCTGCCCTTGAAAGTCTTTATTACAAACTATATTAATAAACGGTTCATGAATTCACTTTTTAAAATGATGAGAAAGTCAACAAATTAATTGTACTAAGTAAATAACTTTTTAAAAATGGAATAAAATATAATGCAGTAAAAACAAAATCGACATAAAAACACAAGCCAAATTCATTGATTCTTCCCACCCACACTTTCATCTCTACAAAAAAAGAAGATTTACATTAGAACGAAGATTTGACATAATAAAAAGCAATCTTATTAAATCTACAAAGAGGATTAATAATCATCAAAAGAAACCTAGGTTGTATGGATTAAAAGAAATAAGGAAGATGTAATTTATATGGTTATACTTAATTTAATAATTAAATAATACAGAAATCAATACTCATATATATATAACATAATTTTTGATATAAAGAATAATATCACAACAGTAACAATAATAAAATATATTGTAATAACATTGGCTAATGTTATGAAAAATAGAAACGCATGGAATTAATAGCTACTGTTGCGATAATAGCTATTAACAGATGGTTGTCTATTATGGTATGTGTATTTTAAGTTCTTAGCCCACAGTAAGATATAAAGTACTAAGCAAAAGAGTACCAATATCCAAGAAATAACATTTAATCACTATCAGTAATAGTTTAATCAACATGTCATTCTACAAGCAGCAGAAGAAATTTTTGTCAGTCATTGCTTACTATTTATTTGCAATTGTCAAATCTGAAGCTTATTTTGTTAACTACAAGCCTGTGGAGACAATGACACTAAATTACTATTAACAATATTATTATTAATAATTATAATGTTATAATGAAAAAACAACTGCCAACGACTGGGTTTTTATTCTTCACAAAAATTAAAGGGAAAATATAGTTATTTAAGCATAAATAATGCTATAAAATTCAACATTTTTTATTTGTAATAATTTAAGTAATTAAGATCCCTTTGATACTTATTAATCTTACCTGATTTTAATTAATGAGAGAATGTTTCTTGGTTTGGAAATTAATATAAATAATATAATATTTTCAGAGGGAATTTAATAAATTATATTTTATTATGTATACATTTCAAAGACATTTTCTTGATTAAAACAGGCAAAACTCACTATACTTATGCCACACACAGCAAGCTAGAGTAATCAATGGATGCCAGTAGGCTTGTGCATAAAATCCCCATCTAGTGCCTACTCATCCAATATCCCCAGACTAGTTTCTGGCTTGTGGCCTTTGTCAGTGAGGAGCTTTGGATCTGAGAGCACTGCATCTAGGTCTTAGGATCTAATGCAACCCTCCAGCAACCACCTTTTATCTCCATTTAACTACAAAACTATGAGTCTTAAGCTGAAAACACTTTAATGTTTCCAATTCAAGCCCATCAGCTTATATAGTTATATGGGTCTAAACCCAGTTCAGTTCCCATACATTTTGGTGTCTTTGGTTCTTTAATAACCATAGCCACCAATATTCTATTAGGCAGGATTGGTTTTAAGCCAATAAACATCACATGACCACCATTTCTTATGCTTGTGTATAACTGTTGTTAAAACAGGCAAAAACTCACTATACTTATGCCACACATAGCAAGCTATGGTTATTAATTAAAGAACCAAAGACAACAAAATGTATGGAAACTGAACTGGGTTCAGACCCATATAACTATATAAGCTGATGGGCTTGAATTAGAAACGTTAAAGTGTTTTCAGTTTAAGACTCATAGTTTTGTAGTTAAATGAAGATAAAAGGTGGTTGCTGGAGGGTTGCATTAGATCCTAAGATCTAGATGCAGTGCTCTCAGATCCAAAGCTCCTCACTGACGAAGACCACAAGCCAGAAACTAGTCTGGGGATATTGGATGAGTAGGCACTAGATGGGGATTTATGCACAAGCCTTCTGGCATCCACTGAATACTCTAGCTTGCTGTGTGTGGCATAAGTATAGTGAGTTTTGCCTGTTTTAACAACAGTTATACACAAGCATAAGAGATGGTGGTCATGTGATGTTTATTGACATTTTCTTGAGTTATATAAATATCTTATTAATCTTTTGCTTTTGAATTTAATAAAAGATTGTCAATTGTCACCTTCTTAACTAATGAATATTATATTATAACTGTATTTTTGGTTTTACATTTAGCACATCAACACCACTTATCTGATTAACTCAGATTAATATGAGATAATGAATAGTAGCTAGCTAGCTAGATTGGTTATGGATTAACTATCTGAATAAAAACTTAAACTAGATTGTGACTTAAAAAATGATTAATCTGGCAAAAATCAAATCTCATATGGAATATGACAAGTAACTGCAATAATCATTATGTCATGTAAATTTTGTAAAAGTTAATATCAACATTCAACTTGGCCCTTTTCAATTCTTTTATACTGTTCATATTCACTTATAATGTTCTACAATAATATTACTCTAGTCCCCCAATGTTGACTCTATTTGAATTTTTTAGTAATATTATTTTTTTGTCCTTACAATAATAATTAATTTCTCAAAATTAATATTAACAAATTCTTTGTATTCTAAATACAAGTAAATAAATATTTCTTATTTCACAAGTTCTTCTTTTTCTTATTATTATTATGTTATTGTTTCAACAATAATCTTTATTAATTCTTTGGGTTATATAGCATTATATAACATTGATTGTAAGGGTTACAGGTGCAGTCATGTAGTACAGGTTTTTATATGGAATAACTTCAAGGGTTACGATAAGGTTTCAAGGGATATTTTTTTACAAATGTTGCTAATAGTTTATATTGAACTGTTTTTAATACTTTAATGTTGTTGTTGTTGTTGTTATTATTATTATTATTATTATTATTATTATTATTATTATTATTATTATTATTATTATTATTATTATTATTATTATTATTATTATTATTATTATTATTATTATTATTATTATTATTATTATTATTATTATTATTATTATTATTATTATTATTATTATTATTATTATTATTATTATTATTTTAAAAAACAGACATCTATGAATGTTAGTTGTGAAAGAAAATGTTTCTTAATAGGTTTTTTCAAACCAAATGTTTGTGAAGCAAAACTTAATAAATATATTAATTTTCTTTTAAAAAATAATTTGATAATTTCTTAATATTAGTTTGGAGTATAATTTTTATAAAATAGTTGCAAGCAGCCATTATACATTTAAATAACTATAACTTTTTTTTAAGTTTAATTATTGTTTAAATTTTATTTGAAGTTTCATATATGATTTGCTTAAATATAGACTGTAGCTTTTACAATCAGTATTCTTCCAGAACATGATTAGAATTAATAACCATTTTAAACTTTTTTCTGCCTTGATCATACTCAAAGTAGAAGTGATGCAAATACTACTTTTTCTTCCTGAGAATGCTAGTCATCAAAACGTTTTGTTCATCCACATTCATTTTATAACATAATCATTATGACTTCTTTTTTTTATTTTTTCAGTATATTTTTTTCATTCTTTAATAATGTATATTTTAATAATTTTCATCTTACATCAGATATCTGTCTCTGTTAACATCATCTCATCAATATTACATCATCAATTGCCTCCATCTGGTCATAATAACATATTCCAGTAATTATAATTTTTAATTTTTCACTTTATTATTACTCTATATACATTTCAATTTCCTATATCATTTATAATTCCATCCATTAGTTTTTAAAAATTTTGCTCTAACCAAAAGCAGCAAATTATTACTCACTCATTATATACACATGTAATATATAATCAATATGAACAGTAATTAATATATATGACAAATAAATAAATAAAACATAGTAATCTTTAAGTTTTAATAAAATATATAATAAATAAATTGCAGAAATGATCATGATTATGTGGCAATAATTAAAAATGCTTTACATTTACTATATGTAAATTTTATTCATTTGTTTATATGTATATATATTATCTTTAATGTTTTCATGGTTATATGATGTAAATAAAATATGTTTGGGGTTAAACCATGTGTTTGTTTTGATTAATTCCCAATGTTTTGACAAAATAGCACCTGCCATTGTCAAGATTAACTTTTCAAAAAAAAAAAAAAGACCATTAGATCTCAAATAGTAATGAGATTGAGTGTGAGGTAAAGAATGAAATTAAGTATGATGTAGTTGAGTATTCAGAATATGTAAATTAGCAAAATGTTTATTTTCTTCAGTTTTAACATTAATTGTTTTCAAGTTTATATTAGAAGAGAGTGATAAAATAAGTGGTATCCATAAGGCCAGAATACATTGTGCTTCACTGGTTTTATTTAAATTAGTTGATCTTTCTAATATTTCAATTGACTCCCTCAACATTCTCAATTCATAACTTTTCCAAAATTAGTAAGTATTTTGGCATTATCAAAATTAGGTCTGTGATCAATTTCTAAAAAATGTAAAGTAAAACTGATGCATTTAATTTCTGATTAAAGGCATTTTTTTATGTTCTTAATTTGTCTATTAGACTGACCTACATAACTTTTTAAACACTGTAACCATGGAATTTCATAAACCCTCTGGTATTCCAAAAGTACTCTGTCTTTAGGTTTATGAGAAAAAAACTTATTTTTTTTTTGCTAATGGAAAGAGTAGTCTTTATGTTAAAATTCATGAATAAATCTGGAAGTCAAGAATTAAATGCAACTACTAAGAAACCTATTTGGCTCAGATTTGTGGATGATACATTTATTGGTATGGTCTTATAGTATTGATGCTGAACTATTTTCTTGGTTTTCTTAATGATTAGTATCCTAGTATTAAGTTCACTATGGAAGTTGAAAATAACAAATCACTCTCTTTTCTAGATGTTTTGATTGCAAGAAAATTGACTCTTTATCAATATCGATTTACAGAAAATCCACCCATACAAACAGACATTCTAATTTTAATTCTCATCATTCATCCTACACAAATATTTTCTGCTTTTGCCAAAAACTTGCATATTATCAGATAAAGATCAAGATCATCTACTCAAGAAATAGAACTAACAATAATATTCTACTGTGTTAATGGTTACAATAAAAACATTATATACACAAGGCATTACATAACATTGATACTAAAAAGAAAAAAGAGGATAGAAATGACAATTCAACTAATTGTAGAGTTGTTCTACCTTATATTAAAGGGATAAAATCAATAGAAGACTATCTAATTTTAATGTAAAGACTACTTTTTCCACTAGCAAAAAATTGGTGATCCCCCCCCCCCCATAAACCTAAAGACAGAGTACTTTTGGAATACCAGGGGTTTATGAAATTCCATGTTTACAGTACTAAACAGTTAAGTAGAAAATTATATACTTGTAACCAAAAAAATTATTTATTGTATGAATTTTTCTATCCTAAAATTATATATAAGTATAAATGATGAAGACAACAAAAAAATCATTATAAAATTTAAAAAAAAAAAGATTATTCAATAGGAGTAGACAAAATAAAATTCTCACCAAGGTATATTTGATTTTAGCTTTTGACTTTATATATATTTAAAAAAAAGCATTTGCATTCTTTTAAAATATGATTGAATAGCTAAGTAACTATTTTCATGCTCACAGGAGACTGTTCTAGGAATTTTGGAAATGATCAATTTATTGTTTCAACAGACAATTAGATTTAGTCTTCTTCCTTGAACAAAAGCATTTGATTTTTTTCACGGAACGTTTTTTTTGTTTTATAGTTTTTAAATTTTAGTACATTTTTACTTAATATAATTCCCGATATGGAAAATAAATAATGATAGTTGTTCAGGTGTATATACCTATAAATGAGAAAAGACAGGCCTTCATTAAGCATGTGCCAAATATATTTCCATTCAGGTAAGTTTCCATGTGAACTTCATTCTAGCAAACTGGCACAGTTGGTACATTGATTTATGTCTAATGCTCCATTAAAAAAATCATAACACAGTGAAATTCTTTCATAATGCTGTGATTCAACTGTCAAATATTGATTAGCTTGCTATAAATTAAATCATTAAAATGTCTTATGTGAGTTGTTAGGGCAACTTGCTTTCTTCATAATCATTGATTACTGCTGCCTTTTGAAACTAAGCATTAAATACATTCTTAATTCATGATAAAATCAAGATTCAACAACAAATTCTTAGTTTTTAATAAACAGTTAATTTTATTGCACCCTCTTAATTATTTTTTCTATCTTTTTTTTATTTATACAAAACAAGTTAATTTCTTTTAGTCAACTTACAAATATAATAAACAAAATAATTAAATTACAAAAATTTAATGAATTTTACATATTCAATCTTGCTTTAATTAAAAGTGAACTTATATTTTATATTTAAGTTTTGTAAACTTATTAAAATTACATATGTCTGTTAAGATTGAGAAATTTAAGCGAAAATTAGAATGCACACTAAGTTTATCCTATTTTGTTTCTTATATTTTAATCTGAACTAATATTTATTCACTTTTAATTATTGCTTATTAAAAATCTCTATTTTTAATAAAGAGAATACCCACTTTTGTCGAAAGATTATACAACTTTATTTAACTGACAAATCAACATAGGCTATAGAAAGGGTATTTGCATAATACACCTGGGTCTCATTTTATGCAGTAGATAGGTTCCAAAGAAAACCTGCATTAAAAACATTGCACAAAAATAGACTTAATTTACCTTGAAAAATGAGGGACAGGTGCTGTAATTTTCAGAATTCGCATAAAAGTAAAGCAACAAGGAAAAATTACTTTAAAATTTGCATTAAAAAAATAAGCAAATAAAGTATGACGAATAAAAATTTTCAAATATTTGAAAAAAATTAATACAAGACAAACTTTTTTTACTTTTTTTATCACTACAGCATTTAATTTTACATTTTTCATACATATTTTAATTATTACTGCTAGCGTTCATTTGTAAATTGGTAAGAAATCAGACTCTTTGTGATGTGATGTATTGTGGCTTCTCCTTAAATGAAATCAAGAATCTCTCAGCAATTATGCCCAGAGAAACCTGTTAGCCACTTTATTTTTATTCATGATGTGATGTACAACTAGCACCATTTTCAGTCTTGTGCTGTGTTAACGGTTTTCTGTTTCTATATTTAAAAAATGAGATCATAATCAAAACAAAAACATTATCATTAGAAAGATTATTTTCAGTTTATAAAATCTTCGTTTTTTATTTTAAAAATCTAAAAGATTATTTATTTCTGTTATATATAACAAAATATGTTTTAAAAGTTTAAATTTTTTGAATATTTATTGCGATATTTTTATATGTAAGTATAAGTCTATTATTATTATTTACTCCTTAGTATAAATAGGTTATTTACATAGAAGCTAAGTTCTAAATACAGCTTTAGGCCATATTCATGTAAACTGCTAATATAACATTGTATTTTTGAAAAAAAAAAAAAAAGTATTTCAATTCAAAATAAGTTATTAATAATTTAAATTTCTTGATATCTAATAAATATAGTGAAATATGAAAAATATTAAAAAGAAACATGAATTGCATAACTTCAAAATTGCATTAAAATAATTTGCATAAAATGAGACACAGGTGTGTATATATATTTAAATACAAACATAATCATATACTTGGAATTTAAATGTAATATAGGGGATTTGATTACAGACATTCAATAGGGTGGAGTAGATTGAAACCTTCCCATTAAAGTTTGAAGATTTTCTATCTTAATATATATTGAGCTCTGATTATATATATATATATATATATATATATATATATATATGTGTGTGTGTGTGTGTGTGTGTGTGTGTGTGTGGGAGGTGATGATCTGGACCAATTGATAAGTGCTGGTTCAGCACAAAATACTTATATTGGAGATCATTAATCTTTTTTAAAATGTGTGTCATCATGTGTATTAGTAGAATGAGATAAAATGGATAGCTAAAAAGAGGTTGAAAGTCTCTGTTCAAATCCCCTATATATCACTTTCAAGTGAAGGAAGATTGCAAGAATTAGAAAAAAACCCTCATACTAAATGGGACATTATTGGACTTTGTGAAGTTAGAAGGTAAGGTGAAGAGACAATTGATTTAAAAAGTGAACATGTCCTCTATTATAAAGATACAAATATTGGAAATACACATAGAGTAGGATTTATTATAAATAAAAAGTGAAAGAACAACATTGTGGAGATTGATTGTGTATTGGATAGAGTGGCAAGACTAGTTATACAACGTAATAGCAGATACCAAATGCAGATAATTCAGGTTTATGCCCCAACAAGTTCTCATAGTGATGAAGTAGTAAAAGATTTTTATATTGATGTACAAAAGGCTTTTGATCAGAATAAACAACATTTTTAAATTGTTATGGGAGACTTTAATGCTAGACTTGGTAAACAAATGAAAAATGAAAGTGCTGTAGGTAATTTTGGTTATGGTAATAGAAATGAGAGACAAGATATATTTGTGTAATTTGCAGAAAAAGAAAAATTTTATATTATGAATTCTTTTTTTTGAGAAAAATGTTAAAAGGAAATGGACATGGAAGCATCCAAATGAAGATACAGCAGAATTGGATTATATTTTGACTAACAGAAAATATATATTGCAAGATTGTAATGTTCTTAATAAATTTAACACAGGAAGTGATCATTGATTAGTAAGATGTAAGATATGTGTTAATGCAAAACTAGAAAGACAAAAATTATTAAGAAAAACAATATTTACAGTTGATATTTATAATTTTCAGAAACATTCTAATAAATTTAAATTAGAACTTACAAATCGGTTTCAAGTATTAGTAGATTTTGAACATGATTTAGATTTGAATGAAATTAATATGAAAATAACTGATACACTTTTAAAAACTGCAACAAAGATAGCTGGTATAAAAAAGCCACAACTGACCAATAAAATTTCTACTGAGACTAGAGAATTTATGAAGAAAAGAAGGAATATGAAGATATACAAAAATGATGCATTAAAAGGGATTGAATATCTTGAATTTTGTAAAATGGTGTGGAAAAGAGTTGAATATGATATAAGAAAGTATAACTGTGAACTAGCAAGGAAAGCTGTAGAAGAGAATAAGTATAAAACAACATTATGGTACTGGTGGGAAATTTATATCTGGAATAAGAAAAAAAGATGGAATTATTACTAAAAAAAAAGATGATATCATGAAATGGGTAGAAGACTTTTATCAAGAATTATATAATAATAAAGAACAAGTATGTCTTATATCTGTTACATATTCTGAATTGCCCAGAATTTTAAATGAAGAAGTGAGACATGCAATTAAATGTATAAAAAAAGGAAAAGCTCCAGGTAATGATGGAATTATAATTGATATATTAAAAAAATCAGGTGAAGAAATAGAATTCTTTTTAGCAAAGTTATATACCAAATGTCTACATGATAAAGGTGTTCCAGATGATTGGAAAATGCAGTATTAATATTAATATTTAAAAAAGTTGATAAAGAGGATATTAGAAGTTACAGACCTATTAGCCTTTTATCAGTTTTATACAAAATTTTTACCAAAATAATTACAATTCATCTACAGAGAACATTGGATTTCCACTAACCAAGAGAGCAAGCTGAATTTAAAAGTGGTTTTAATACAATAGATCATATCCAGGTATTGAGAGAAGTTATAGAAAGGACAAATGAATATGAGTTGCCATTATGCTTTGGATTTGTAGATTATGAAAAGGCATTTGATTCAATAAACATTTCTTCAGTGATTAAAGGATTTTATCATCAAGGTATAGATGCAGGATATTGTCATATTTTAAAGAATATTTATAAAAATGCATCAGCAATAATCAGATTACATAATGATACTAGGAAAGTCAATATTGAGAACGGTGTAAGACAGGGTGACTCCATATCTCCAAAACTTTTTATAGCAGTGCTGCAAAAAGTATTTTGTGGATTAAAATGTATATAATTTTAATGCGCAAATACGCGCACAACAACCGAGCTTCATCAGGATTAAATAACAATATATTATAAACTCAAAATAATTATAATATCTAAAGAATAATGTCTGAGCGCTTTCAAGAGAACTTAGCTCTCATAATCATGGGCAACAAAGAATAAGCATAGCGTGTTGGTATATGCTAAAATATGCTGATATATGTAAATTAGTTGAAAATAAATGCGTCAGCTCTAAATGATCCATTTCTTAGAGATTTTGTAACACGCAACTTTCCTATTCATAGCCTTATCATCAATAGCAATAAAACATGCTTCTTTAACTTTTCTCTTAATGTCATTTCTCTCCCTGCAAACTATTCTTGGTAAGGTAAAAGAGTGAAAGTAAATGGACATTATTTAAATCATTTAGATTTTGCACATGATGTAGTTATTTTTGCAAATAATGCTTTAGAGCTGCAGGAAATGTTAAAAAGACTAAAGCAATGTTTAATGGATTTTCTCAAAATATGAAAATAAAGGTCGATTATGATGAGTTAGAAGAAGTTAACAGTTACAAATACCTTGGTCAGATTATTAATACAGATAGAAACATAATGGAGGAAATTAATCATAAAATTAAACTTGGTTTGAGTGCTTTTTGTAGAAATAACTTGATACTAAATGGAAATATGCCTATGTATTTGAAAAGGAAGGTTTTTAATAAATGTGTTTTACCAGTTCTTACTTATGGATCTGAGACTTGGATACTTAACAGAAGAGCAATACAGAGACTTCAGACCACTCAAAGAAGTATGGAAAGATGCATGTTGGGAGTAACAAGGAGAAATCAAAAATGCAATATATGGGTAAGAGAACAAACAGGTATTACTGATCTCATTGAAAAAATTAAAAGACTGAAGTGGAGTTGGGCAGGACATATTACTAAAAGAGGTGATAATAGATGGACAATTGAAATCTTAAATTGGATTCCAAGAGATTGTAAAAGATCCAGAAAGAGACCACATGTGAGATGGATGGATGAAATAAAAAAGTGTGCAGGGATGATGTGGAGAAGAGAAGCTAAAGATTGGAGAAGATGGATTGAACTTGGAGAGACCATTTTGCAGTGGATTGATAATGTTTGATGATGATATATATAAAATAATGATATGGTAATGCGGGTGGGGGTAGGGTGTTGACAAAACATCACCACCCCAATAACAAAATATTTCAAATAATGAAACTTAATACTAAAAGGAATATAAAAATAATAATTGAAGTAATGAGCATAAAAGAACTTGATAAGTCACTGTGCGATCATCTATAATGACTCAGAGATTAACACAGTTAACTCATTACAGTAACTATAAGAATAATTAACTAAAAGTTCACCAGCATTATAAGTATAAGTCATTCATCATCATGAATGATCAGATCAAAATAAATCAACAGTCAATCTATCTGATGACTGGATTTAAAATGTATCTACTGTAGATCAGGCTAACTATTTAACTATGGCCAGCTTGGGGCAATTATTTAAACATAATTTGGATGCAGAAACTTAAGTGCTAATCCATAGAATATATATAAAAATAATAAAATCAACCATGCTGGACTATTTAAAACATGCTGATCATCATCAATGCTCTGGCAACTTAGCACCATTAGAATATTGGCCAACCATAAACTTAAATTCTGATAAATACTAAACTAAATAATGTAGAGCATAGATTTTAAAGAATATATTCTTCATGCCAACCCAGAATTCTTCTCAACTGGATGACCATACATATTAATATACTCCCCTTTCATGTAATCAACCATTATGCACAAATCTAACTCAGAGATCATAAGCTCTATAACTGTTATTGTGACCAAGACATGATGCAACATGTAATATCCTAAAAATATTTTAGAATTAAGTCACTGGAATAATTTTAACAATGGAATACAAGTTTATTAATAACAATAAAAATGACATTAAGGTCTCTAGAATATGGTTATATACATATAAGCCTTCTGATTTTGATTAATATACACAATTCAAGTTATTACATTGTGGTATACATATGTGTTCCAATATAAAACACCTATATATATATCTGCATACAAACATGTAGTATAATTTTTGGACATATTTAAAACATCACATAAAAATACATGATTACAATTTACTTATGTGTCTATATGACAGGCATTGGTATTTGCACACAGTTGTGCAGTACAACTGATGAATATATTTTAATCATCATATAAAATACAATAAGTGATTACAGTTTTGAGTTATCAATACAAATACCTTATATTATGGTTTACATGAACTACATATAAATACCTGCACACATGTATGTATATATTAACTTATTTGAATTTGTCAAAATAATAAAATTATCAAAAATATATTTCTGCTAGTATTTCTTTGTTGAAAGTATATAAAAACCCATTCATTATTTTAATAGTAAATTTTTATATTTACTGATTACAGTTTTTTTTCCTTTAAAAATACTATAAACTCTTTGACAGTTTATAAAAGTTTCTACCATAACAAGTCATAAACATCTTTAAATTTAAAATATAGATTATACATGTCTCTTTTTTAATAATCAATTTAAAATAATATCTCTCCTGATTATTAAGATATCTTTTCACAGTTAATTCCACATTGAAAGTATATAAATTTCACTTATTCTTTTTAAAAAACAAATATAAAATTGTCTATGAATTAAATCCATTATTTTAGATGTTTAACTTAAGTAAAAAACCTATTTAGCTCACCAGCTGCATTTTATATAAATATGACATGATATGTTTATCTGTGATTCCTTGCATATAGATAAAGCAGCATATGTATAACTAATTCTTCATCAAGCTGATGAAATCAGGACCAGGTGGTCCCTTATAACAATAGATTGGTTTGTTGTCATTATCAGGATATGTATAATCCAGGTAACTGTTGGTGTGCAGTGATCTTTCTACCATTTAAGATTGAATAAACTTTAGGCAAGCTAGATGTTTTGTCCACGTTTGTGCAGGTTAATAAACATAAAAGTTGGATCTGACTTCCATGTGAATCAAAACTCTTTCATAGTGAACTATAGAGGAGCTTCTGGACTTGACATCCTTGAATTTTGTTATATTTTCATGGGAGATCTGTATAGCTCTCCAAAAACCAACTCTAGGAACTCTAGGAAATCTAACTATCCAACTCACTTCTGGGAAAACCAACAAACACATATTTAATCAACTTTTATATAGTTATGGAGGAATGGAAAAAATCATTAACTAAAAAATGTTTTTACCTTTTGACTGGAAAAAAATAATCAATTCACTTTAATTTTTTTAATTAAAAACTATTTTTGGAATTTTATCACAAGTATGACTTCCAAGTTTTACTTAAAAGAAGTGATTTCCAAAATAGATAGTAAACAAAAATGTTGTATAAGCTTAATTTTTTAAAAAAAAGATTTCTAACCAGACAGTGAAATGTATAAAAGCATTAATTAAAAGATTTCAAAAATTAGATAGGGGAATTTTTATAATTACCAGATATCTATTGTGATAAACTATGCTTGTTTTTAACTTTAAAATCAGAATTTAATAAAAATATTTATTAGATCTTTTTAATTGTTTAATTTATAATAAAATCTTGTTCAAAATTATTTAATTATTCAGTTGTTATTCCAGTAAAAGATAGATATCTACAAAAAATGTTGTCTGTATTTATTTCTACTTTTCCTTTCAACTTTATATATATTTGTGCACAAACATTATGTTATTGTATGCCATGTAACACAACTGTTACAATCTATATAAATGCTGATTGCTATATTGCTTCCTTTTATAAATCCATAATATATTTTTACTATTTGTAAACATTTTTCACATTTTAATTTTTCTTTTATTAAATAATATCTTCTTTATTTTACTTTCTTAATTGTCATAATTTTCTAACTCCAGGATTTTCTTTGCACTTTTGTTTCATTTCATAAAAATGTAAAAAAAAAAAGAAAAGTTGTCAATGATTTGCCTAAAAAAATTTACCATTATTTAAAATCCATCTTATTTTACTTCATTGCCCAAACATCTAATTACATTTTTTGTTTACAATACTTGAACAATATGTTCTAGTCAACATAAAAAACTTTCAACTTATTCTTTACCTCTCTTATGTAAAAGATCTATTAATTCATATCTCTGAATATCTTACATTACTTTCCATCTATTTGCTCTTGCTAAGTTTCTTTGATCACTATCTATAAGGTCAGCTATTATAAAAACACTTTTTCTCTTTACCATGTATTAAGCCTGGAACATATAAATTAACTTAGATCTAATCTACAATAATTATATTTTGAAAGTGTTTTTCTTTTGAATTTTCTTCTCTATTGCCAAATATTCTCTCATCTCACTCATTGCAATTTCTAAATAAATGTTACTATTTATAGCTCTCCTGATAACCTTTTCTCATTTATCACTCATTCATAATTTATCATCATTATGTTACCATTCAAATTTCATATTTCTTTTAAAAAACATAGTCATATGCTTCACAAATCCTATAAAAGTGGTAATATCCACAATACATGTAGCATTTTAAAATATCTATTACTCTTTATTTTTTATATCCTATATCCTCCAAAATATTCAATATTTGAAAATAATAACTACTTCTCATCTTTACTGAATCTAATCCAAGTGTACATTTGACATTTATCCATCAAAATTCTTATTTAAATATATTAAGCCTAAAATGCTATATTATATAGCTGCTTGTTGTTAATATCAAAGCAATGTTACAAAAACTATTTTTTCTGAGTTTCTTATACATTTGCTTGAATGAGTTCATCTGCCCATAAAAAGACTGCTGCAATGTTGGTGAATTGGTAGCATAACAATATTAATTATAAACAACTGTATACACCAATGAATCTAAAAGAAATGCTTAATTTTTAAGCATAAAAATCTTCCAAGTTTTTTCATCATGTATACTTTATGGTCTTGGTTAAATAATCAATTACTGATAATTTTTTTCTTGATATAAACACAATGTCATTTATATATAGCTTAGCTCTAGCTTTGAATGGCAGAGTTCATTTCTTATCCATTTTAATGCTCATGGAAATGAAGATTTATACCCAAAAATTTATAATATAATTAAATACAGAATTTTTCTAATATTTCATTTTATTTTTATTTTTGGAATAAATAATCAAAAGTGGTTAATAAACTTTTCAGCATTCCTATACTTACTACATTGGTAAGCCAATCCAAAATGACTATTGGCATTATAAGCTCCAGATGTGTATAAGGAGTAGCAGATCTTGAAAGTTTTTAAATGCAGTGACATCCCAGATATAAAAGAGACTTATATATATATATATATGTATGTATGTATGTACAGTTTAGTTCCAATTTTAATGATAGTTTATTTCTTATTCATTTTCATGTTTTTATACGTGAAAATATTGTATTTAATTACATTACAAATGTTTCACTTGCAATTAATTTTTGACTTATATGGTAATTAAAATAAATGAAAAATGAATTTTCCCATGAAGATTTAAGTCTTATATAAATGAGGCTGTGTTTATATCTAGGATATAATGGATTTTCATCCTTATTTAAACACTTATTAGATCTGGTATTAGATATGTATATCTGGGTCTAATAATGCAAACAGTCATATTTTATTAGTATTGCAATACAATAAATAAAGTAGTGAAAAGTTTACTAAACAGCATTTAGTTACTTAATCAAGACCAGAAATTATATATATATATATACTAATTAATATATGTAATAATATATTATCATTGGAATGATAAAATTTCTGAGTATTACTCATATTAATACACTACTCTCTTTTTTGTTGAATTTGCTTTGGCCATTTACTCCATTCAGTATTCAAATGTAATATCTTTATATGAATTAGGAAAAGCAAATCAAAATGATTCATTTTTTTAATTTGCAAAATAAATTTTATAATAGAGGAAAATGCAGTGATATAAACAACACTTTTACTATGGTATTATAAACTTTCTTAATTTCTAAAAAACAAACATACAAAGAACTTTCTATCCAGTTTATATTTCTATCATTTGAGTCAAAACAAATGTATTATTTCCCAATTCCTTTTTTTTTTTTCCCGAAAATCTATTTTAAAATGTTTTTACTATATTAATTGCTATTCATCCAATGCAAAAACATATCTTTTGATTTACAGCGAGTCAATGGAAAGATTTTATAGTGAGAAATCTATTACGAAGATTTCACGAGTATTAATGTGTAATAAGAAATGTGGACTTAATTAATGAAGTATTGAATAGCTTCACACTCTCAGATCGAACCGCTTCAGCTTCACCTATTTAAATAGAAAGTAGGTTGAAGTAAAGAAGGTTCCCCTCTTTTCTTCCAAGAGTAAGCTTGTGGTTTTAAGACCTGTAGAGGTCCCTACTATCGCATTTTATATGCATGTGATTCAGGCTACAGCTTTAATGAATATTATTTAAGATGAATTAATTAATTTGAATTAAATGACTGGTAGTAATGTACCCAAAGTATCACTTTTGATAATTGAATGTTTAACCTTTGAACAATCATCTTCTTCATTATTCATTTCTTTTAAATGAATATGAGCTACATTTTCAAATATTGTGATACTGGTAATTAGAGTACCATATTCAAAGTGATATGCTATTTAAATAGATCTTATGTATATAGAGTATGTGCTTAAAATAAGAGCAATAGAGAGTTATTTACGAATTTGCAAATAAAGTAAAACAAAGTAATAAAAGTCCACTTTTTATGTTTTATTATTATAATTAATATCTCACTCAGAAAGCTCCAGTTTTACTAATAATGTCATAATTGGAATATTATAAACAATTCTGTCAACTTTCTGAGCCTTATTTTAATTCAAAGTTTTATATTAATTCAATTACAATGTTCCATAAATATGCTGCACAAATAAGTTGATTAACAAAAATGAAGAATTTTTTTTTTTTTTTTGCCTTTAAAAATCCTCAGGGAAGTAATAAACATTCATATTATGCAAAATTTTCACACTAGAATAATAAAAATGTCACAAGCTTAATCTTGTAAGATGTTTCTGGGGAGTCCGTCACAATGAAAGCAGCAGTAGTCCGCCTCACATGTTGCTGGTGTGAGTGAATTGTTCAGCTTGGCAGATATTAATATTATAATGCTCACATTTCTAAAACTCGTCTGTAAAAGTAAGAAGCCTGTTGTAGAAAAACTACAACTAGCTAAGTGAAGAAAATTCAGTTATGTAAATAAGATTTCCCCGATGAAACGCGAGACGGCTTAAGAAGACTTTCACAAAGTATTTAGAATGGCAAAATTTTCTCTTTGAACTTCGATTAATTTACAAAGTAAAAGGATGAAAGAAAACTGAAAGCTGGGTATGAATAAGAAATATTGATACAATAATACCTTGAAAAAGTATAAAAGGTCATATCAATTCCGAGTAAGATGAAGCCATTGAAAATGTGAATGTGTAAATCTACACCTACAAAAATAATCTCTTAACAGTACATATTAATTATGTGTAATATCGTATATTTAAAATATATAAAAGAAATACTGATGGAGAAAAATTGATTTTATCTATATAAAATCTTGAAAATAACGTTATTTCTTTGTCAAATTCATATTAAAAAATAATCAAAGTTTTTTTTAAAGAAAATAAACTACTTTTATGCATCACTTGCAAAACTTTTGCAAAAAAAAAAAAAATCATCCCTTTGATTGGTTTAATGCAGTGGTAGATTGGCAAATTCTGGAGTTCAAGGTTTATGGATCATGACCCAAGATGTCAATTCCAGGGCAGGAATGTCTTCCGAGCTTCCGAGCAATAAATTATTTGACCAGTAAAAAAGACCATTAAAAATAATTGAACAATTGTTTGCTCAGAAAATGATGCGATGTCTGAACATATTATGGGATAATTTGAGCTTTAGACTGCATCACTCTGCCACTGTGCGATTTATGATTTGGGAGTTTGCAAGAAAGTGGAATACCCAAACTGACAAAGCTAGCCCACAGTGCATGGACCTTGAGCTCCAAAGTCTAACTTTCAAGATTGTATTGAACTATAACTGGATATCTTTAAAATTACAATAGCAAATAAAATTTAAAGTGAAATATTAAGTAACCATGTTAAAAGAGTAAGATCTGTAAATTTATATTAATCACCAAAAATCCTCAGTAAAAGATTTTAATATTTATAGCCATAAATCAAAAGTTACAATCTTCATAATTGTATATAAAAATTATAAGGATATTCTTCTTGTAATGACAGAATGTGAAGAGATGTTTTAATAGACATACAGGTTGAAGAACAGAAAATTCCTTTAATCATTAATAGTGGTAGTTAGTAACTGCTCTCATTCTTGAATCACAATATTTTCCCAAGCAACTCAATTCTAAAGCTATATAAACTCTTAAGAAATTTTTACATCATTTAAGTTTTACAGTGAAAAGATATAATTGAAAGTTTAAGTTCTTTTATCATCAGAGATTTTAACCACAGCTAGACATTTTCAATGAAATGGAAGGCTGAAGAATTATGGGTTGGAGTAGTTTGAAGCCTGTCCATTAAAGTATGAAGATTGGCTATCTTAATATAAAGCTGAGTACTGATTGTATATATGTGTGAAGATGGTAATCTGGATCAACTGATCAGTGCTGGTTTAGTACAAAATATAAATATTGGTGATTATTTATCTTTTCAACATGTGTGTGATTAGGTAGGTTAGCAATGTAAGATGGCACTGAGAGTTGTGTGTCACATGAAAGTCTGAATTTGAAACCCATATATATATATTACATATATAAGTGCAGGTGTAAGCCTGTACAATGTATTAATTTATATAAATAGTACATAAAAGGTCTGCCCATCCCTCACATATGTATGTAAAAATGGATTATTCTCCTATACATGAGGGGTCAGAATGACTAAATGTCAACATGGGTGCAATGATAACCTTGGCCTTAACATGGGCTTTGAATATTCCATCATCAGATTTTCAATGAAATGGAAGGCTGAAGAGTTGTGGGTTGGAATAGTTTGAAGTTCTGTCCATTAAAGTATGAAGATTGGCTATCTTAATATAAATCTGAGTACTCATTGTATGTATATATATATATATAATATATATCTGAGTACTCATTGTATGTATATATATATATATATATATATATATATATATATATATGAAGATGGTAATCTGGACCAACTGATGAGTTCTGGTTTAGCACGAAATACATATATTGGTGATTATTTATCTTTTCAACATGTGTGTGACCAGGTGGGCCAGCAAGATAAGATGGCACTGGGAGTTGTGGGTCATGTGAAAGTATGAGTTTGAATTCCACTGATTTATTTTGTAATTTTAATATTTGGAAAAATTTTACTCATCTTCTCTTCAATGGACTCTGAATATCAGTATAGCATTGAAAGAAGTGAACTTTTCTATTATTCTGCTTAAAAGCAATGTATAGAAAGCTTCAGTAATCAATAGATACTAAACAGTCATCCAATCATATATAATATCTGGCTACTGATCATCATGAATGAAGACTATAGGACACTATATACAAACAAAAAGCAATTAATTACCTTCATTTTTTAATGCTATTCAAGCTAATGATCTGAATTTCAAACACTCTAAAGTTGTAAACACAACCTAACATGTTTGAATATATATATATATATATATATATATATATATATATATATATATATATATATATATATATATATATAATCCTAGTGCATAACACTATACTAAAATATATATACAAATATTAAGCATTAAATCTCCCCACATGGTTAAGAAATCCAGTACCTCCCTCTGTGAACTAATATATAAATACATTAGAGTTCGTATACGAACTCTAATGTATTTATATATTAGTTCACAGAGGGAGGTACTGGATTTCTTAACCACGTGGGGTGACTTAATACTTAATATATATATATATATATATATATATATATATATATATTGTACCCTTACTTCTCGATGTATAATATAGTTTGAAATACGACTAGCTCAATTAAATTATAATGCTTAATTAAAATTTGCATATCTATCTTTAATTTACTTTTATACTATCATATTCTAATTAAATTTATTATCAATTATCAAAATCAATATATTTCTATAGTATGTACTAATTAAATAAGTATTTATCAAAATCATGAGACTGTGAAGTAAAGTTACAAAGTAATAAGTAGATTTACATTGAGTCAATATCTCCCAAGACATTGTCTCAATGGCATAAGAATACTATTACCTCCTTATTAACTTACTACTACATCTACAGCATTCTTATGGCTTTTAAATAAAATAAACTATCTTTAATAGTAATAAAATAAATCTCAACTTTTAATTTAAAAATATAATTAAATAATCTCAGGCTCTTCTAATTATCTTAAAGTAATGATAACCCATGTAAATAAGTATGATAAGGGATTTTATATCAAACCTAAATACACCTAACTTATTTTAATAATAATATACAATACTAGTCTTAGAGTATAACTTAATTTTATCTATTTCTGTTATATCATCAATTATTAAATAAATAATCATATGTATATCTTTTATTTTCATATAGCATCTTAATTTTGGAATAGATCAAAATCTTATAATTCAATAATCTGTGGCAATAAATAATATTGTACTCTTATAATGTGCATTCTAATTACCCTATGACCATAATAATATTATATGTTAATATCAATCAATTCTTATAAAATGATATCAAGAAAATATTGTGTTTATTTCTAATAATAATAATAAATTCATATTGTGCAAATATTATGTTTATTCAAATTATCTGTTGTCAAATGCTGTGGTGTAAAATAATGAACTCGACACACTTTTAAAACAAATTAAACAAATTTATTTACATTAACTTTAACCATGAATTTATTTACAATATTTACAGTTCAAAATTATGAAAACAAAGAAAAATAAAAATAAGAAAATAATAATACGATATGTTTACACCGTTATTAATTCATATTCCTAATAATTATACATCCTTTTAAAATGCTGTACTAATAACACTGAAGTATGCTTTTAAAACTTAGACTTTAAATAAATATCAGTGAACTTCAATTATTACACAGAAAAATTTATGTAAACAATATTTATGTAGCATATGTAAACAATTAAACTTTACTAATTAAATTGCTACATCACTTAAGTATTACTGTTATTCATTTCATCATGTACTAGTATGTGTTTACTTTACTATCAGCATTACTTTAATAGCATAATATAGAAACTAATGTATCTTTATAATGTAATAACAAATAATTGATTATAATTTTATATTTCATTTAATGCAATTCATGCTACATGTTTTATCAAATATGCATTACATATATGTACTGTTAAATAATAATATTTAAATTATTCATTAATTTCAAATTCATAAAGTATTATATTAGATAAATTCTATGATTCTTTTCTATGTAAAATTATTACTTTACTTTATGTGTTATTCTACTCCTTCTTAATAACTTTCTATCTACAAAAACATCCTCTAAAACTTATTTAAACTTTCCGGAAAAACAATCATCAATTTTAAATAAAAATAATTATCCAAACTATTTATACTTCATCATCTATATTCGGTAAATCTTCAATTCAAATATAAACTTCTACATAAAACTTAACTTAATTTATCCAATAAAATAAAATAAAATATAAACTTTTAAATCTCTTCCTAACTTGCAATAAAAATAATTACTTATGAATAATAAATATAATTCTAATACTATAACATAAAAAAAAAATATCAAAATTTATTTACGAAAGAATCATATAATTATCTCTAAGCTTCTTATGTAATGTTGTATCATATTTATATCATAAATTCAAATTATGCATATTTAAATAAAACTGTCACTGCCAATATAATGTGTGTGTATTTTTTTAAAAAATATTTATACATTCATTCAAATAACATAACATTTGGATGATCTAAAGAAAACATATCAAATACATCAAAATTATTATTATTATACAATTTTTACCATAAATAATGATCTAATGTACAGTCCATCTTCCAATATTCTTCGGAACTACAGCTTCATAAAATAAATCACATTTACACTCACAATCATTCTTTAACATATTACGTGTTATATTAATTATAAGATAAACTTATGCAATTAATTATTATATTATTTTTTAGTTATTATTTTAAGAAATGTACCTATCTTATTTTTAAATAAATTAATAATATTTAAATTTTATGTTAGATATATAAAACAGAATTCATATTACGTAACTCCAGCGATGTCTTCTTTTCCATCATAATAGTTCTTTAATCCTAGGTACACATTCACTAAAACACCATTTCCGTTTTCCGGTCCATCACGTGTTTTTTTAAAAGTTTATGAAAAAATGAAAACGTTCTTTTAAAATAAAATAAAAGTTCCCCATAAGAAAAACAAAATAAAATTAAAATAGTTTATAGGATCCTGATTTAGTTCTTTCTAGAATATTATTTAAAAGTTATTATTTTAAATTAGTCTATAGTTAATGAAAATTGTATCATTTAATTATTTTAAATTGACTTGGACATCCACGTATTACTTGCGCATTTCTTAACAAAATATCCAGGTAAGAATAAGCTTCTTCATCTAAAACGACCAGCGTTTAAATTATTTCAATATAATAATTTTTATTATATTAAGACTTTTAGCTAATTATATTTTCAATTTATTTGCCTTTTAAAATTGTCAACATTCAGTCTTTTAAACATAAAGACTTAACAAGGCAAGTATTTATAAAACTACTTTTATTTCTAATATCTTTACTTAAGATATATATTTAAATTTATAGCTTGCAAAAATACTTTCTTCATAAAGAAGTATTTTATTCTTTAAAATATCTATTTTCTAATAGTCAATAGCAATTAGCTTTTAAAATTATATACTGTCCAAAATACTACTTTTCTCCATCTCGTAACTTTCCGAACTAATCCAGCGTTTGTCATATTTCTAGTATAAAGTTTCCGATATATTTTCACTATATATGATGTTCCCATGACCATTTGCTTGTAAATTGAGCTTCAATATAGAGACGATTGATAAGGAAAAATTAAATTAACACTGCATGTCTATCATTTAAAACTTTTATAAATTATTTACAATGACACTCTTATAATTTTAAAAAATGATTTTAAAAGCGTCTATAAAATTTACGTAGCTATTTTTTAATAACACAATTAACTTGAAAATTCAATCACAGAGTCCTCTCCTAACAATTGAACTAAGCTTTTATACCGGAAGAAACTTCCCATTTGATTGGTACATTTAAACAATCAACTTGCTGGCTTATTTACATATTTACCAACAACACAAAATTAAAAATAAATAATGACTTATTTAATATTTAATATTTATTACATTATTAAATTTTTAAAATAATCCTTATCGTTTATTTAAATCCACTAAACATTCTTTTAAAATATTCTTACTTACTTGATTTTAATTTTAACTTTTATAAGATTATTTAAAATAAACTAAGTCTTTTTTATACGTTATATTTTTAAAGCAATACTTTTAAAAATCAGATTTAATATTCTACATTGATTTATCTTTATTTTATCTCGTGATAGCTCACGTATTATTTATAAATTTTATAACATGATTTTTAAAATAGTTTTGCAACTTTATTAGATAACTTCCAAGCATGTGTGTGCATATTTAACTAACATCTGTTTCTACAACACAAGAAACGCTTGTCATAATCTAAAAATAACTAACAATTGCATTTTTAAAATAAACATTTTTTTAAAATAAATAAGATATTATAACAGATTTTAAATTAATAATTCGATATTATTAAAATCAAATATTAATCTTCTATTTAAGTATTTATAATAATTAAAAATATTTATATTCTTTTATAACATTATTTTATCAACAATAAATATATGCATTTAATTTTAACTTGTCTTTTAAACACTTTTAGTTTTAAATACCTACTTATTAAATATATTAATGCAGTATTAACTATGGCCAGTTTTCCCAACCATATACTACTATCATCTTTATTTAAAATGTCTCTCTCAATTTCAGCACAATTTCACATATCAAATACTCATAGATTGCTTTAATTAAACCTTTTGAAATATTACCATAAGCAAAATTAACATCACATATTCAAATATATCTTAAATTTAAAATTTTTAACAGATTAGCACAAAAATTAGATGGTGACCCATACAAAAGGGCACATATTCCCCTCCTTCGGATAAAATTTTAAATTTAACATCTATCTTCATCTTCTTTAATCCACATTTATCATCTTCATCTTTCTTATCATTAAATCTCATAGTAAATTACTTTAACATAAAATTTTATAAAGCATTGAAATATCATCTTAAATCTCAATTAGAAAACACTTTTAAATAAAACTACAATGATTTTCTTTTACTTTATAAAATAAGTTTCACTTTTCTTTACTCATCTCTTAACTAGGTTACTTTTATTTCCCTAATATTTCTATAAACATTAAATATTTAAATTCTTTTAAATACACCTTTTAAATAAACTACTGTAAATACATATTCCTATAGTTAATACTATATTTTAAACTACTTTATGTATTTTACTTCCAAATTTATTGCTAGTTTCATTAGCAATTTTATAGATCATTGTTTAATAAATCTATATACTTTTCATTTTAAAGAGATTAACTTGATCCCTTAAGATTGATCAATTTCATGATCACTACTATAATATAAATTAATCTTTCATAAGATCTACTTACATATACTTTAAACACATGAGTTTTTATAATTTCTATCTTTATTATTCAACTTCCTGCCTTTAAAATATTTACTTTAATAGCTAATTCCACTTTTATTTTAGTCATTCTGACAAAACCTTATTTCTCCTTAAACTATCATTTACTAACTTGATAAATAACATCTTATTATACATATTTTGTAAACTTCTTCAGCTAAATCTTTATTTATTCTACTAATTTATCATATATAATAAATTATTTCCTTATGTGAACAAAGCAAGTATTTAAACATTACATTAAAATATTTATTCACAACATTTTTACAATTGTAACTCACACTTCAGAAGGAAAGGGAATTAAACTCCTTGCATTATAAGTCCCTTTTTCCCCATCTGGTGTGGTTAACATAAATGCATTCTCCCCTACTTTGCAAGATATTCTATATGGTCCTTCATATAGACTAAGAAATTTTTTGAATTGATTTCTTTGAAGGTTGCTAACATGGGGTGTTCTAACCAGAACTAAATCATTAATTTTAAATGGATGTGGTTTATTATGGGCTTTCTTTACTCTTTTTGCACCCATAATATGAAGCTTTACTTTAGCTTGATTATTATCCTCATCCCTATCAATTTGTTCTCTTACAATTGGTATTGGCGTTTTAATTAATAAGGGCTCATGTCTACCATAATGCAACCGAATAGGAGTGAAACCAGTGGACTCATTATACGTACTATTAATATAGTTAATAACCTCAGGGAGTTTTTGAACCCATTTCTTATGATTATCAGCTACATACACCCTAAATAATCGACTAAGCTCCCGCATAACACGTTCGCATGGATTAGATTGAGGGTTTCTTATGGAGCTCATAACATGTTTGAGGTTTTGATCTTGAATCCACTCATTCCATCTATTCGATATAAAAGCAGTAGCATGATCTGTAAGTATAATCTTTGGTTTTCCTACTAATGGAAACTGATAATTCAGCATGCATTTTATTACAAAATGTGCACTAGTTTTAGGCACAGGATATGCTGCTACAAACTTACTGAAAACATCATAAGCTACTAAAATAAATTTTTGTTGTTTAAATGGTGGTAGAGGCCCATAAAAATCAATAGCCAACAATTCATTAACTTGATTTGGAATAATAGGCTGCATTATACCAACATATGATTTGTTACAATATTTAGACTTCAAGCAAGTAGAACATGTTTTAATTTTCCTTATGACACGCTTATACATTTTATCCCAATAGAAAATAGATTTTAATACATACATAATCTTTGGTGCACCATAGTGACCATAACTACAATGTACATACATAATTAATTTGTCAATCATAGAGTCAGGTATAACTATCCTCCATGATTCCCCCTGATTTGAATTTAAATTGTACATAAGTAAATTCTGATACATCTTATACTTGCTAAAAATCCTTTTAATAGACTTATTTTTACTATTTTTATTGTCATGATTATTTAAGATAGTCATGATTCTATTTAATTTATGATCCTGACCTTGAATCATAGTGAGATTATTATAATCATCTACTATAGATTCATCCCTGACTACATCCACACTACTAATAATTATATTTTGAGCATTAGGATGTTGGGACAACAGACAAATAGGGTGGCGGCTAAGAATATCAGCAGGGATATTCTGTCTCCCTTCAATATAGATAACTCTATAGTTGAATTGCTGGAGATACAAGCTCCACCTAACAAGTCTCTCATTACTGAGGTAGCTTTTGTTCAAAAACTCCAAGCTTCTATGGTCGGTCAACACAATTACTTCTGATCCCAATAAAAATTGGCGTAATTTCTGAAAAGCCCAGACAACAGCTAGGGTTTCCTTTTCAGTAATAGTGTAATTCAACTCAGCACCTCTTAAATGACGGCTTAAGAAGTACAACACATGAGGTACCTGATCCTCATCGAGTTGATATAACACTACTCCCAGACCATAGTAACTACTATCTGTCTGCACATAAAATGTTTTACTAAAGTCAGGATACATTAAAATTACGTATTTTAAAAATTTACTTTTAATTATATTAAATTCATTGTCATGTTCAGCAGTCCATTTCCATTTCTCAGTTTTCTTTAATAACTTAGATAAATTTATAGTATCTTCCGTGAAATTTCTATAGAACCTATTATAATAGTTACATAACCCGAAAAATGATTTTAATTGTTTTACTGTTTTTGGAATGGGAAAACGTTGAATAGCTGCAATCTTTTCAGGATGGGGCTGGATTCCATGCTCATTTATTAAATGACCTAGAAAAGTAATTTCTTTGGCTGCTATTGAACATTTTTCCATATTAATTTTAACATTCTGCATTTGGCATTCAGTAAAAAATAATTTTAAATGTTGGATATGCTCATGTAAACTATCAGAAGCAATAACTATATCATCCACATACATGATGATTTTCTCCTTTAATTGTTTCGAAAAAATCATGTCTAAACATCTGATCAAGCCAGCACCACTATTAATGAGACCAAAAGGCATCC
Organism: Epiperipatus broadwayi; assembly: GCA_028023455.1. Classification (NCBI taxonomy): domain Eukaryota; kingdom Metazoa; phylum Onychophora; class Udeonychophora; order Euonychophora; family Peripatidae; genus Epiperipatus; species Epiperipatus broadwayi. Next base: position 2,767,392 of record JAQFVV010012520.1, on the reverse strand, counting down.
GTCTGAAAACATACGACTGGCCTTGAAATCTAAATGCTGTATATTGCTGATCATTCTCATGCAGTGGTATTTGCCAATAACTAGCTGTCAGATCAAATGTAGAGAAAATTGACCTCTTGTGAAATTTAGTTAAGAGCTCATGTACAGGTGGAGGAATGTCACGCTCTGGTATAGTTACATTATTTAACATACGAGCATCCAAGCATACTCTAATACTGCCATCCTTCTTCTTCACAATAACCAATGGGTTTACGTAAGGAGAAGGGCATTTCTTGATTATATCCCACTCTAGCATTTTGTCAATTTGACTCTGTACCTCATCCTTATATTGGTAAGGAATTGGGTACATCTTTTGATGGAAAGGATCATTACTCTTCAATTTTATTCTATGGGTATATCCCTTTATTATACCAGGAATTTTAGAAAATATAGTCTTATAACTATACATTAATTGATATAAATTTTCACCCAATTTAGAATTTATTGCATAAACATGTTCAATTTTAGCCTTTATGCTGGCATCAATTAATGTGTTCTGTATGCATAATAATTGACTAGAAAGGTTATGCATACCATATTCAAAATTAAGCCTTTCTTCTTTACAAATAAAAATTCTATTATAAAAATCTATCTGACATTTATTCAAAATCATGAAGTCAGCTCCTATTATGGCTTCATGTATCAACCCAGGCATAATAAGAAAAACATGCCCAAATTCTGTATTATTTATTTTGAAGGTAATCCAGACTTGTTTATTTGATAACTTTGTCCTCTTTCCATTTGCTAAAGTTACTTGGATCTGTTTTACTGGCAATGAAGGTAGATTCCCTTCTACACTCACCAGATTTTGATACATTGACTCTGATAATATGGAAGCTTGACTTCCGGAGTCAATTAATGCTTCAACTCTAATATTATTTATATGCAAAATTACAATGGGACACTGATAAGTTATAGGTGGTTCACCTATAGTAAAGGGCTCTAAATAATCAATATCAAGATCTAAAGTATTCAGCATCCACATCTGATCGTTCCCCATTTTGTTAGCACCGGGTCCTTGCAAAGAGGAACTAACATACAAAGACCTTTCTAATTTAACTTTTTACTACTAGTTTTATTAGCTGGTCTCTTAAGAATTGTGGTCACACCACTAGTAGAAGGCTGATTATGCAAATCATCACTTCTATCCCTATTTGTATCATATTTTACAGATTTTTTAAAATATGGAGACATCCTATCTCTACCTTTATACTCAAATCTTCTCTTAAAACCTCCAGAAGATCTCACCCCAGTATTAACACTAATACTTGACAATGGATAATTATTCCTATCCTTATTTACCCTAAACCTATTATCCATAGATAACTCCGCTACTTCCAGAGCATCCAATACTTCGGATACTTCCTCAATTGACCCACGGTCAGCAGCTATTAACAATTGTTCCACATTTTTAGGTAGGTTGTGCCTTACTATCCGGACAATCTGTCCTTCCGATAATGGACAAGCAGTCAACGTCTTCAGACGCACAGCTTGATTCCTGAAAAAGCTTGTGTAGCTGCCTTTGCTAACATGGTACTTCTCTTGGGTAATTTGATACCTAATGCAATCCTGTTTGTCGGAGTTCCAAAAACTCCCAACAATAAAACATTTGAAGTCACCATAAGTCATGGGTTTTTCAAACAGTGATTGCCACCAATCTTTAGCAACTCCATATAAATGATTGCTACACACTGCCACTTTTTCTTTTTCAGACAAGGAACATATTGAAAACAATTCATCCAAATTGTTTAAAAACTCTGAGGGATTTTCCATGTATTCCCCTTTAAATGGTTTAACCTTCATAAACCTTAAAGCCATTGAATTATTCGCAATTCCCTCATGACTAATCACTTCTCTAGTCGGTCTACTGTCAATTTCCTTCACCATAGTATTTTCTGACTGATTATTATTATTACTACCTTGCTTAACTAATTCTACATTATTTATTTGTGAAGAATTAACATAGTCCACATATGCTCTACTACTTATTTTCCCTTTAAATACTTCTGCCTTTGCATTACTTATACTTTTCATTTCTATCTGGTCATATACTTGTTGAATTTTCCCTTCCAAGTCCATTTGCTCAAGCACTTGCTTAACATATCCTTTTTGTTCTTTTCTAAACTCATCTAAATTCTTGTCTAAAATCTCTTTATACTTGTCATTATTTTGTTCTATCATACCTACATGATCTTTTATATCTTTTTGAATACGCTTTATATTCTCTCCAACTTTCGATCGATATTTATTTTCATCAACTCTTTTGACATCTAAACCCTTAAATTTTTCTACTAATTCCTTCTCTATTTCATCTTTTATGTTCCCTTTAGTTTGGACTATAGCACTCCTAACATCTTTAATATCTTTATTAATATTACTAACTTGGTTCTTAACCTCACCAATCTCACTATCAACTTTAAATTTATAGTCATCAATTTTCAAAGTTAAATTATTATTATTGATTCTACATTGATCAATAGATTCTGCTATTTGATTTTTTAGACTTTTAATTGTGCTTTCTGAAAACTCATGAAGTTTTCTTTCTAGTACTTCTTGATTTCTATCATCAATTTTCAGTATTTCTAATTTTAAAGACTCAACTACTTCTTCATTTTTATCAAATCTTATATCTATATTATCCATTCTATCTTCCATTTTTTTATTAAAACTCATTACAATTGCAAAATCCTCTTTCATTTCTTCTTTTAAAGACTTACTCTCCTCTTTCATTTCTTCTTTTAGAGACTTATTCTCCTCTTTCATTTCTGCTTTTATTTCTTCTTTTAAAGAATTATTCTCCTCTTTAATAGTATCAAATTTCATATTCATATTTATATTCATCTCTTTTATTTCTTCTTTTAAAAACTTACTCTCCTCTTTCATTTCTTTCATATTTATATTCATATCTTTCATTAAATTCATACCTTGAATTATTACTTCAAAATATTTCTTAAAATCAGACATAGATAAGTTCTCTACATCTTTCTCAGTTTTCACTGCTTCTTTTTCTATGGTTTTAAAAATTATCTCCTCCTCCTCCTCTATTTCATTATCCATATTTTGAGTATTTTCTAATATTATTTCTGAATCTGCTAATTTCTCTATTTCTTTACTCTCCACACAACTATTATCCTCAACAACAAAATTGGACATTTCAACTTCTAGATCTTTATCCCAATTACTCATTTTTATTTTTAAAATTCAATTCTATTATTACGCAGTATTTATTATCAATATTTTTCAAAATAATTCCCTATCAACCTTCTCATCTCCACTCAATTCACTTCTACAATTAATCATAAAATAATATCCTTGAAAACTCTACACTATTTATTTTTAAATAATTATAACTATATAAAACAACAAAATTGTGTCATATCATTAATCTTTACACCTATGATCCACAGACAATTTGCACATAATATATGATATGATATATATATTTTAAATATTTCAAGAATTGATATGGTCACATTATAAAATAGTTGCTTGCCACATTTTTATAATTTACCTATTTATTTACTTATTAACTTAAAATCAACATAGTATTTAATTTTTAAATAATCATATTATAGATACCACATGAAAATATAATAACTTTACTAATAAGATCTCTATTT